>JAPKLW010000048.1:319451-483236 GCA_026898455.1 Plectranthus barbatus
TGTTTGTTCGCATCATATGATTGTTAATTCAGACAGGAGTTGTTTATTGCAAGTCATTAATGATTACCAGTATATCAAACATAACGTTTCCTAATATACCAATCATAATGCTTTTATGTATACAATTCCAACAATCCAGTCCCGCTTCACCAAAACCCAAGGCTACCAAAAAGGCAAAGAAGCTAGAGCCTGCTCAAACATTGAGGAGGTCGAGCAGGGTTGCTGTCTCGATTATGGCTCAGAGGAATGCAAGGTTACCTCCCACCAGCGCAGAAAACCCAGTTGAAATCCCAGATGAACCAGTGAAGAAATCTAAGACCACAAACACCAAGCCCAAGAAAGGGAACCTGATGGATTTGGTTGACGCAGCTACTTCCGAACTTGATCCTGAAACTGTGAAGAAACCCGAGGAGGAGATCATTGCTGAGAAAGAGGTCGAGCAATCTGAAGGTGTGGAATCAGAGGCAGAGGACAGTGCGGAAGGCCAGTCTGAAGAGCCAGAAGCAGAACAGGGTCCTCTCTAACCTCTTTAAGCTTTTACAAAAACAATTTCTGATTTCGTTTATGTGGTTTCTGTTTTTATGATTATGGTCTTTAGTTTTTGTTGAATGGGTGTCCGAACTTCATGCTTGTCCCATGTTAAAGCATGAAGTTTCGTTTGGTTTTATAATAATAAGTTTTAAGTCTAGTAGTGTGATCTCCTCTTGCCCTATGATGTCTCATTTTTCTTTGCTCTTTCTCATGCATGTTTGGTTATGATCTCGATTGTTGAGAGTCAATCCTCGTCCACTTTCACTGTTTAGCTGTGTACATGAAAACGTGATCTGCGAGACAAAGTTTAAATTCTCTGTTGTTTTTGAAAAAAAACCTGATATGCTGGACATTTGCTTGAGCTTAGCTAGTACTGTGTCATGAATTTCAAATTGTGAAATGTCATCTACCCTAAGTTCAATCTTGGTCAAAACAAATTAGGTCTGAATATACCACTTAGAGATGATTAAGGCAGTTGCTTGATCTTTGTGCCTTCAGAAGATTCATTGGCTAAGTTGACTATTCCTTTTGCACCTAGATTTTGAGCTTGAGCCTTTTCTTGTTTACACCTACTTTATGTTAAGCCAAATCTCATACACGTCCCAGTCTAGAGGGTTGTGCCAACTTAATTCTATTCTAACATTGAGGACAATGTTATGTTCAAAGTTTGGGGGGGCACCACTTCCATTTGAAGTGTCTTCCTTAGGCCTTTTACCTTTTGAAAATAATGAAAAAGATAGGCATTTTGGCCTAAAAAAAATGCGCATGAAATAAGGCTGATGTCCACATTATCTATTGAGGATTTAGCCGAGTGATATAGCAATAGCAAATTGCTGAAAAAATTGGAAGATTAGAATAAAGCAAGTCAGGTTAGAATAAGAAGGACAATGCCTCTAGACTTAAGTCACTCTATCCAAATTTTCTCACCTTGAACCTTGGCCTAACATTAGAAGCCGTAAAGTCCTCTTGATCTAGGTGGGATGTGAAGCCTATTAGTGGAGAACAAGAGAGAATGAATGGGTAGGAAATAAAAAATGAAAAAATGGCATTGATGAGCATTGAGGCTTGAATAAGTAGTTAAGGTTAAGCTCATCTATGATTTGGTTATCTTGAAATCAGATTTCTCTTTTTGTGGGCTTTGAATTGTAAGATTGGAATGAGTGTATATTGTAAAACTTTGTAAAGAACGAGGACTGAAGTTGAACAATCAAGGGAATTATCATACATGCTTTCTATTTCACTTTTGCTGAGGGCTTCATAAAGAGGAGATAAACTATTCTAGCTTATTACTTTTGAACTTTGGTCTATGTTAGTTTAGTTTATTTTAGCTGCTTGAGGACAAGTAACATCTTAAGTTTGGGGGGGGGGTGAACTTTAGATGTTGTTTTGAATAAGATGCTTAGTAATCAAAGTCTTTTTTGCTTGTTTTTGCTTATTTGTAAATAGATCATGGTATTTTAACTTATGCAAGTTTTAATAAGTTTTTGCAAGCTTTTGGTGAAGTTTTGATCAGGTTCGGAATGCTGGAGCTTTTCTGCCGCATGTTGTTAGAGGAAATGCTCGAGCATGGGAGATGCATGAATAGAGGGAAGAAGACTTTCTCTCTCCGGGACAATTTGGAGACAAGGATAAATGTCCTTTTTGATCTTGTCTGTTGGGGGGACAGGTGTCGCAATAGGGGACCGAACTTTTGTCTAGATGAAATAGTGACATCCTCACACGTGGAAGCATCTTGAAGAAAAGTGAGGAGATCGACGGCTTTGGAAAAAGTAATGCAAGAATATCAACAAAAGGGGAAAACACTCGTGGAGAATACATGAACGGGAGAAGTGGACAATAATTGGAAAAACCAGCTTGGAGAGTAAGTAATCGGAGCAAGAAGGATCATTGTCTATAGTTTGTTTTAGAATTTCGAGTAATTTTGATGATGAATGATCTTATATTTTCATTTATTCCTTTTTCAAGTATGAGCTAACTCTATTTAGCACTTGGGTTGTGGAACAAAACACTATTGCTTGATTATATGTTAGAATCATGTTTCGTATGACTGAACTTATCTTCGATCTTGTTTTCAATCATTTCTTGAGCACGACAATGGAAAGAAACCCATCACCTATAGAGACCGAAAGGTAAAATAGGCCGAGGGGATCTTAGATAATTGTGTTAATCCCATAGACATATGAGATGATACAACTTGAAAGGGCTAGATGTATTGGGTTAATCACTTGAATACTGTGGTAGGCATAGACATATGAAACCCGGTAGGACAGTGTAGATCTAGTGGGATGACAGTTCGCTAGGCAGGTTAAGAAAATTTCTAAGGTTCAGTTGAATGCGAGACGGAAGCTCTAGCATATGAGAAAGCAAAAGTGAATTGTATTCCATGACCCGAGTGTGCCTCTTTATATTATTTGTGAACCAGCCTATTTGATATATGTTTATTTTGTGGAACGAGGAAGTATTGTTGATCTTGGTTTTATTTGGAATTATAGTTTATGCATATTTATGTTTTGACTAGAAGTTAGACAAAAACCTCCTTCCAATTACAAGCAATTCCTAGTGCACGGTTTAGAAACTCACTCCCTTGGGTTCGATATCTGGTCTCACTTGACTATATTACTTGTGAATTGTGTATACTTGCACATCGGTTCTGTAGTAACACTGTAGTACACAACACTGGGCGAGGCTCCACCGGTCCTGCCAGGAATCTCCTCAGCTCCTCCATCGCGCTGCTCATCCTCGAGCTCCTCATCCCCGTGCTCCTCATCCCCCGCGTCCTCTGCTAGGGAGGACCTCGGCTGTCTTTGGTCCGACTGTTTTTGCGGTCTATAAAGGAGTCTGGAGGTGCCAGCTCCCCCACGGGATCCAACCATCAGCCTCATGTGGGCGGGTGTGCTCATCAGCCAGTTATCACGGAAGTGATAATCGGTGACGTGCGTGAGCTTCCTCTGCGGAAGTGGAAACTTGTCCCCATTGGACATCCTCAAAGACCAGCCACCCTCTCGGGGTGAGAGCATCAACATCCAACTAGATGCGCGGTGTTGAGTCCTTGGCTGTCCTCGAGCACCTCAATATTGGCCAAGCCGATCCCCATGTGCTCCGCAATCGGGGTTATCAATCCCCCGCTCCAAATGTTGCCCTTTGTGCCTTTACTTGGTGCCTCCAGTGGTCCATGATCAACACCGTGAAACTAAACTCCTCCCCCGTCAGCATGCAGTAGATGGCGTAGAGCTCGCCCACTCTCACTTTGGCGCTTTCATGACGGCCGGTGATAGACACCCCCATGCACCGCTGAAGATAACGGAATACGGGGTTGTCGATGGAGGATGCTTTCACGTTCCCCGATTCGAACTCTCGCACATCCTCCTTCCCCTCAGATGCAATTTGGCTCAAAAACCGGGCAATGTCAAAACTCGGGGGAAGACAATCGCGGCCATTTTTCGGGACTCCCCAAATATCTTCAAGCTCATTCCTCGGCAGCTCATAATGCTCGTTCAGAAGTTGGAAAGAGATGGTGGTCGGCTCTAACTCTGGTTGAACGTCGTAGACATGGAGCGATGCCAAAAATTACAGCACAAGCAATGGATATGTCGGCCACCGCTCTGTCATCCAAGCGCCCCATCAGGCTCTCTCCAACAGGGCCTCCACATCAGCTCGAATCCCCAGCAGGTTCATCGTTTCTGTGCATGGGTATAGAGTCTGTCGGACTGTGAATTCTGAACCACATAATTTTATGTATCGCTTCTCTGCAGCCCGGTTGGCGAAGGTTGGTCGGAAGGCCATTTTTCTGCAAGGAAGAAGGAAAATTTGTCAAAAATCATCCAAAGTACTTCACCAAAATTTCCAAGCATCAACACAAAAATATTTGCAATTAACATCAAAATGTATGTACCCAAGCAAAATTGATTCAACCAAAGCTCAATTAACACCCATATCTTGCATAATGCATCATCGTTCGAAACAATTTCATCCCAAAAAAATCAAAGAAGAATTCAAATCCAATTGGGATTATTCCCAAACAAGCTAGAATCGTATTCAACCAATTCTAATGCTACAAATTCACAAATAGCAAGTATATCGACTAGAACTACTACCCATATCAAACAATCATGAAGAGTTGCAACAAAATCGACAAAATAGCAAGAAATCAAAACTAGGACTCCATGGTCCAAATTCATCAAAATCATGCTCAAATCATACAAAACTCTTGAAATAATCAAAGTGGAAGGATCTAGGATACGTACCTTGGATCGTAGCAGTGAGTTACGGGAAAAATTTTTGAGGTCGGGTATTTTGGGTTTGAGAGAGAGAGCGTGCGTGTGTGTGTGTTATGTTGAAAAAATGAGGAAATCTGGGTTTAAAACCCATCTGTCGCGCCTTTGAACACCCCGCGTTGATTGACGCAGTTTCTACATCGATCGACATGGAATAGAAACTCGCGTCGATCGACGTGGACCAGAAACTCGCATCAATCGACGTGAGTCTGGCGTTGATCGATGCAGGCCTGGACAGACACTGGACTCAAAAATTACTGAAAGAAAATTCAAATTCCCTATTGACTCGACTCGACTGAATTAAAATAACAGAAGTAAGAAAAACAGTAAATTGTTGGATTACCTCCCAACGAGTGCTTGGTTTATTGTCGCTAGCTCGACAATACCTGTACTTTTATGGGCGATTCAAGTAGTACTTCTCCACCGCACCGATTTGAAGTGGGGTGTAGTGCGGTTTAAGGTTCTGCCCATTCACTTTGAAGTTCTTCCCATCTTGACCAGCCAATTCGACTACACCGTTCAGAAATTGACAGACTACAGTGTATGGTCCAGCCCACTTCGACTGCAACTTTCCGGGCATGAAGCGAAGATGGGATTTGAAGTGGAGAACTTTGTCACCAGAGTGAAAAACATGTGAGCGAATCCCCTTATCATGGAATCTCTTCGCTCGCTTCTTGTATATGACGTTGTTCTCGTAGGCTTCATCCCTAAAGTCTCCCAGCTCGTTCAATGCCATGGCGCGCTCTTCTATGGCCGTCTTCCAATCCAGATTCAGCTCTTTCACTGCTCTCCAAGCCTTGTGCTCCATCTCGACGGGGAGGTGACAGGACTTTCCAAAAATCAGCTGATATGGAGACGTCCCAATGAGCGTTTTGTAGGCGGTGCGGTATGCCCATAGTGCATCGTCAAGTATTGCCGCCCAATCTTTTCTTTGCTTCACCGTCTTCTCCAAGATTTGCTTGATTTCTCGGTTGGACATCTCCGTCAGCCCGTTCCCTTGAGGATGATATGGGGCGGTAACGCGGTGCTTGACTCTGTACCTAGCAAGAAGAGAGGCAAGCCATTTGTTACAAAAGTGGGATCCCCCATCGCTTACCAAGGCTCTTGGCGTCCCAAATCTTGTCATGAGCTTCTGCAGGAACTTGATGACGACTTTCGAATCGTTGGTGACTACTGGAACGGCTTCAACCCATCGTGACACATAGTCCACCACCAGTAGAATGTATGAGAACCCTTGGGATGGGGGAAAAGGGCCCATGAAGTCGATCCCCATATATCAAAGATTTCAACTTCAATCACCGGAGTCTGTGACATCTCATCCCTCCGCGAGATGTTGCCGGTCCTCTGGCAACAATCACAGCTCGTAATCCACCCACGGTAGATCTCGTAGATGGATGGCAATAGAATCCGCTCGCTAGGATTTTGACTATCGTCCGGTTGGCTGAATGATGACCGTCGACTAGGAGATGAATGATAGGCTTCAAAAACATGACGCCACTCGGATTGAGGCACACATTGGCAAATAATGTCGTCAGCATATCTACGCCAAAGGTAGGGATCCTCCCAATAGTAGAATCTGACATCGTGCAGAAACTTCTTCTTTGCATATGGGGAAGAGTCCGGTGGAAGAACGCCGACCACCAGATATTTGGCAAAATCCGCATACCATGGTGTCTTTGACTCGTACGTCTCCCTCAAATCCTTAATAGCATAGATTTGTTCGTCGGGGAATGTCTCTCGGATCCTCATCTGTTGATCATCCCCTTCGACTGGTGGCTCTAGTCGTGATAAGTGGTCAGCGATCACATTCTCGCTCCCTTTTCTATCCTTGATCTCCAAATCAAACTCTTGTAGCAACATTATCCACCTCATCAATCTGGGCTTGGCATCTTGCTTTGCGAACTGGTATCTGATGGCTGCATGGTAGGTGTAGACAATCGTCTTCGAACCTATCAGATATGACCGAAACTTGTCAAATGCGTACACAACCGCAAGCATCTCCTTTTCTGTGGTGGTATAGTTGCATTGAGCCGGATTCACGATCTTGCTGGTGTAATGAATCACATGGAAGAGCCTTCCTTTGAGTTGCCCCAAGGTCGCCCCAACTGCGTAGTCCCTGGCGTCGCACATCAGAATGAACTGCTCACTCCAGTCCGGAGAAGTCAACACCGGTGCCATCACTAATGCCTTTTTTAGCTTTTCAAAGGCCAGCAGAAGGTGAGTTATCTTCTCGAGAATCTGCTAGGTCTTCAATGAGAGGGGGAATACCTTCTACCATCAGATTTTATTCCCCCGAAGAACTCAGTCTAGCGTTCAAAACAAAGAAACACAGGAGATGACGGAGACGATGAAGACGGTGGAGATGATGATGATAGGGACAGTTCAATGACAAGGTGGTAGATCAAGAGACAGAAGCCAGTCTCATCGTGATTCCACCAGCTCAAACTGGCGAGAGCGCCAAGAAGTCAAAAGGAACTGCTGCCTCAATTCAACCCAAAAACAAATTTATTATGTGGCTGACTCGAGAAGAGCATGAGAAAAGGAGAAAGAAGAACAAGAGGAAGATAGCAACAAACCTGGAAGAAGGATTACAATGTGTCAAGAAAGGAAAACAAACCGTTGCTGACGAACCTTAAACTAAGAAGAGGAAAGGAGCAGATTTTGAAGTATCGATGATGACTGTCACCAAGAGGCTGTAGTTTAATGATCCAGTTGAAGGAGCTGGTCATTCCTCCTGTCCACAAGAGCCAGTTCTGAATAGAGAGATCATGTCCGCTAAAGCTTTTGAACACCTATAGCTTGAGGCTCTTGGAATTTAATCAACTCATGAACGGGCAGAATTTGTTGAAGTGACATGCAACTCATCAGATTTTGAGAGAACTACATCTCAGAGGAGAGAACAACCCAAGGATGGAGCAACTGCATCAGAGGACTCAAATGAACAAGAGGCCTCTACCCATGAAGAAGAACAAGGAATTCCCTTCATGGAGACAGGGGAAGCAGAAACTGAGCAAGCTGACAGTTTAGAAGAATCTACTAATGAAGACAGAGAGGAGTCTGCTCTGGAGCGCATTCAAAGAAAGATAGTTGAAAATCACGTTGCCCTGGAGAAACTGCGTGACCTTCAAAAGAAACTGAATGCCAAAGCTAAAAGGTTCCGAGCAAATCTCTCCCGGCTTGAGGAAGAGCAAGAAAGGGGGCTAGAAAGGTTGAAGAAAGAAGAAGAAGAAAGATTGAGAAAAGAAGAAGAAGAAATATTGAGGAAAGAAGAAGAAGAAAGGCTGAGAAAAGAAGACAAAGAAAGATTGAAGAAAGAAGAAGAAGAAAGACTGAGGAAAGATGAAGAAAGACTGAGGAAAGAAGAAGAAGAAAGGCAGAAGAAAGAAGAAGAAGAAGTGGCTGTAGCAGTAGCAGAAAAGGAACGGCTAGAAGCCAAAGCTGCAACAGCAGCAGCCGAGAAGTAAAGGCAGGAGGCCGAAACTGCAGCAGCAGCAGAAGCCGAAAGGGCAAGAAAGGAGGTCGAAGAAGCCGAACTGAAAAAACAAGAAGAAGAGATTGCTGTTGAGCAGAGAAGGTAAGAGGAGGACAAAGCAGCCGCAACTGCTCATCAATGAGAGATAGAAACTGCTCCTGAAGAAGGAAACAATAAGAACAGTTGTTTCTGTCACTGAACAGTCTAATGTTCTCCATGAAGAAACTCTATCTCCCAACCCCATCTCAGTTGGAGTTCCCACTGTGATCCTGACCGACGTTGTACAAGATGTAATAAATCAAGCAGTGAGCCAACAAGTCCAGGCATCCATGGTTATGTCCATGGACACTCTTATTGATATTGTCAAAAAGGGGGAAGAGATGAGAGATGAGCGAATGCGGATGCAGATGCAACTAATGAAAGAGGCCATGGAAGAACAGTTGAAGTTAATGATGGAAATGGCCAACAGCATAGCCAAGCAGACTGGATCTTTATCCTCCTCCACTCCAGATAAATCGAAGGAAGACAAAGAAAAACCCAAGGAGTAATGGTGCTGAAAATATTTTTGTATCTTTTGTTGCAGTTTTTAGCTTTTCATGTACTTGTAATGATCACACATATAACGAAAGGTCAAAAACTGCTGATTTGAAGACAACTGCTCATTGTCTCTTACCTTAGATACTTATTTTTGCTGAATTCACATATTCCTGTGTGGTCAGCAGTTTGCTTTTTGCTCTAAATTGATTAATCGAGTAATATCTCTCCGATTAAGGGGAAAGATCAATTAGAGTAGGTCGAATTTAGAGGAAGCACAGTTCTGAGTTGTGTTAGAATTTCATTATTTGTAAACTCAGAGTAACTGCATCCTCATTTCGACTTAGATGGTATGGTTTTGAAAACATCAAAAAGGGGAAAATTGTTAGGTGTTGATTTAGAAATCCCACCTTTAATTTGATGTTTTGATGTGTCAAAATTGTATACCAAGGTTTTCAAGGGATTCGTGAACTGAATCACGAAGTCCGTTTGCCAAGGATTGTTAATTGGAATATCAAAAATAAATTTCTATGCCTATGATTAATCCTAGCATGATCCTATTGAATATGCATAAGGGGGTTTAAGCGGAATACCTGGATTGCGAAACCCTGAAGAACGAGTGCGCTGAGATTCCTCTTGATCTTTTCCCACGCACAAAGATTTAATTCCTAATAGATTGAGGAAATAAATCTATGAAAATTATCAAGCAATTTTTGAAAACAAGAAGGAGAGAGAAGAAGAAGATAATCCTCCTGATCTGATCTTCTGATCTATATCCCAACTCAATCTGAATATCTGGTGAAGATTCCCTTCAGATTCCTTGCTCGGTTGAGAAGCAGAACTTCCTCCTCGTTTCTCAGATCTAGTCGATCACCACGGCTCCCAAAACTTGGTTTGCTGTGTGCAACTTATGATCTTGTGATGTGTTGAGATCTGAGGAACTGAGGCCTATTTATAGGAAAATACTGGACTTCTATTGGGCTTGAGTTTCATGGGCCAGACCAGGGACCAGAATGCAAATAGCAAATAAGACAGATCAATTAATTAATTCCCATATTCAACCCAGAATATAATTAATTAATTAATGTTGATTCATTCAACCAGAGAATCAATAATGTCCTACCTATTTGCTACCACGTTTTGATGTACGGGTTGCATGGGCTCAGTATATCCCCACATTTAAGGTTACAGACATTCGTTAATTAATTTAAGCTCTGACAAGCTATTTAATTAATTAACATCTTATATTTCTGAGTCAATCCACTCAAACCTTATCACTTATGCTTAAACTTAATCAGCCTGCAGGACTTTAGCATAACGAACCTTTTGAGCTGCTCAGGGTATGTCACCATCCTATATTGGATGTGGTTACCTAGTTCCAGTACCAGACAGTCATACAAAAACTGCTATTACCCAAGATACAGATATACAAGCCCAACTAGAACCACTGCAACTCAAAGTAATACACAATATGCATATACTTTTGTACCTTCATATAGGCTTAGGATCTCATCAAGCCATAGAGATCTAGATTCCTTTAATGTCAGATAAAATAATCAATCTCGAATTAGGTCCTTATCAATGTGTGCCCCACACCAGCATACCAAGCCATCCAAGATAAGATGCTTATTACTGCGTATGATGCAACCTACACCAACAGTTTATCCTGGAACTGTCTCAGCTATGATAACCATTTATATCTCGCTAGGTCAAGCGATCCATACGATCTTCCGTGATCTTCTATACATCGTATGATCTCCCTATCAGCGAGATAAGAGGATAATTGCGTTTGCGACACATGTTTGTTAATTCAGACAGGAGATGAACATACAACATTTATGATTCCCAGTGTATTAACCAATCGACCTTGTACATAATATACCAATCATAATGCTTTCAGTATATAAATCCATCAATCTCCCACTTATACTCAAAGCATTATACAGGTGCTTTCCAGAGTATAACGAGTCTAAACTAATCTAGCTATTACATCAAACATTCAACGTGGTTAGGTTTGCCCTCAGCCCAAGGTTACGTACATGCATCTCGTAGACCTTCTGAGGCAGAGCCTTAGTGAATGGATCCGCTAGATTATTTCTTGTATCAATCTTCTCTACTAGCACATCACCCATTGCTACGATTTCTCGTATAATATAGTACTTCCTTTCAATGTGTTTTGTTGCTCTGTGAGTTCGTGGTTCCGTTGAATTAGTCACAGCTCCCGAATTATCATAATATATTGTGATTGTCTTGGACAGCTTAGGAATCACATCCAACTCCAGAAGGAAGTTTCGAAACCATACTGCTTCTTTCGAAGCTTCAGAAGCTGCCACATATTCTGCTTCCATGGTGGAGTCCGCAATGCACTTCTGCTTTGCACTCCTCCATGATATGGCCCCACCTCCAAATGTAAACACATAGCCAGAGGTGGATTTCTTTTCGTCTGGGTCTGCCTGGAAATCCGAATCAGTATAACCCACAGGGCACAACTCCTCACACTGATAGACGAGAAAATAGTCTCTAGTCCTTTTCAGGTATTTGAGTACGTGCTTTACTGCGGTCCAATGCGCCTGTCCAGAGTTAGACTGGTATCTCACTACCATGCCTACAGCAAAGCAGATATCTGGCCTCGTACATAGCATTGCATACATGAGGCTCCCCACGGCCGATGCATACGGCACGTTCCTCATTTCATCTTTCTCCCTTTGTGTCACCGGACACTGATCCTTGGAAAGATATATGCCACGTCTGAAGGGTAACAGACCTTTCTTGGCAGTTTGCATGCTGAAACGGGCAATTACAGTATCCACATATGATCCTTGAGACAAGGTCAACATCCTCTTATTGCGCTCCCGCAATACTTTTACCCCTAGGATGTATCGTGCCTCCCCAAGGTCCTTCATATGAAACTACACGGATAACCACCCCTTTATGCCCGACAATACTTCCACATTGTCGACAAATAGGAGAATATCATCTACATAAAGTGCAAGGAACACCACGCTTCCCCTGACACATAGACGGTACACGCAACTCTCATTTGAACATTGTGAAAATCCATAGGATTTAATCACTTCATCAAAACCCAGATTCCATGACCGTGAAGCTTGTTTAAGTCCATACAACGACTTCCTTAGCTTCCAGACCAAATGTTCTTCGCCCTTCTGCACATAACCTTCTGGCTATTGCATATAGATGTCCCTACCTTCTTCAAGGTACCCGTTTAGAAACACAGTTTTGACATCCATCTGCCAGATTTCTAGGTCCTTATGTGCTGCTATGGCTAGGAGTATACAAATGGACTTAAGCATGGCTACCGGTGAGAAGGTCTCGTCATAGTCTACACCTTCTTTCTGACAATAACCCTTCACCACCAGCCTTGCTTTGAAAGCAGTAATTTCACCATTCGCTCCTTTTTTTCTTTTGTATACTCATTTGCACCCTATGGCTCGATAGCCATCTGGCAAATTAGTTTTCTGGTATATATCCATTGCCGTAATGGATTCTATTTCCGAATCCATGGCGATCAGCCATTTGTCTGCATCTTTATCAGATACCGCCTCGTCATATGTCCAGGGATCGGTATCATCCAGTCTGTTTTCTGGGATCAAGTCAGAAGACTCTCCCACGAACATGTACGTTTCAGGTTGGTGGACAACCCTCCCACTGCGACGAGGCATCTGAACCGTGTCAGTAGTTGGCACAGTACGCGTTGGTCCCATACCTTGCATTAGTGGCAGTGTTGGTATAGCCTCACCTGTTACAGGTGGATTTACCACTACACTGGGCTTTCCTGATGGAATCGCTTCCTTATCCTCAAGCTCGTGGAGGATAATTTCACTCATCATCGACCTGACCATTTCCAAGAGAGTTCTATTTCTTCTTTCCGCTACACCATTTTGTTGAGGGG
The DNA here is from genome assembly GCA_026898455.1 of Plectranthus barbatus. NCBI lineage: Eukaryota > Viridiplantae > Streptophyta > Magnoliopsida > Lamiales > Lamiaceae > Plectranthus > Plectranthus barbatus. The sequence continues at coordinate 332,173 of JAPKLW010000048.1, forward strand.
TTCCTGGTGCAGTCCACTGGGATGTAATCTCGTTGTCTGACAAGTACTGCAAGAACTCGTTATTGAGGTATTCTCCACCATGATCTGATCGTAGTGTCTTGATAATCTTACCTAGCTTCTTTTCTACCTCGGTCCTAAATTCTTTGAATTTCTCAAAGCATTCAGACTTATGGCGAAGCAAATAGACATATCCGAATCTTGAGTAATCGTCAACGAATGTGGCGAAGTACTCATAACCTCCATGAGCTTGCATGGACATTGGTCCACATAAGTTAGAGTGGATCAATTCCAACACATCCTCTGCTCGAGACTGACTTGCCTTAAAAGGTCTGGTCGTCATATTTCCCTCTATATAGAATTCACAGATTTGATGCGGTAGCAGTTGAAAAGAATCCAAGAGCCCATCGCATGCTAATCTTTTAATCCTCTTTAGATTGATGTGACCTAGTCTTAAGTGCCAGAGATATGTTTGATCCTCATCGGAAGAAAACATTCTCTTTAAATGATTATTATTATTGGATGAGTTTGCAACATTCACGGAAGATTTATGCATACAATCAATGATATAGAGAGAGTCAATCAGTTTACCATGATAGATAACTCCGTTATTACAAATGATAGAAACTCCACTATAAAAAATAACTGAATATCCATCATTAAATAACTTGGAAACTGAAATTAAATTTCGCCGAAAAACCGGCACATATAAAACATCTCTCAAAATCAAAACATTGATTTCAAAGCATAAAGTAAAATCTCCAATGGCTACTACTGAGACTCGCTCTCCGCTGCCCATTGAGATGGTAATCTCGTCATGCTTCAACTGCCTTGTCGGCCTGAACCCTGCAAAGTATAACAAATATGATTAGTAGCTCCAGTATCCACTACCGAAGAATGGGTAGAAACCGATGCTAAACATGTTTCCGTTATAAATGCACATGACGTACCTTGTCTACCCGTGCCAAGCACTAGATAATCTACTTCACTTCGCTTGCGTTTGCATGGCCTGATGACATCTTCTGCTAGATCAACTTCATCTAACCTTTTAAGCATTTCCTTTGCTTCAGCAACTGTCTTGTCAAAAGCTGACAAAGTTGGAGCAAATTCCAATGCTCTAAGGTCAGATTCCTCTCGCATCAGGGCTGAGAGTAACTCAGGAAGAGCAAACTCGCGCCTGGTACCGTGGGACTTGATGAAGTCATCATAAGAATGAGACAGAGAGTGCAGGACAATGTTAATTTCTACCCGCTTACTGACTTGTCCACCTCTCTTTCTGTAATTTCTCATAATCCTCATCATACTGACGAAGTGCAGAAGCAACGAACTCCCATCAGTCATCCTCTTGCAGACCAGGTCCTCCACAAGATTATAACTGACAGTTCGTCTCACCTTCCCATAAATTTTCACAAGGTCCCTCCATATCTCAACAACAGTTCGGAACTTCTTGTACTTGAGCTTTATTTCTCTAGACAGACTGTTCATGATGAGTCAGCGGGCAAACTCATCAGAAGCTACCCATCTGTCATAGAACACTCGCTCATAATCAGTACAGTTCCAATATTTGGGAGTTAGAGGGTCCATGTAAAGTACATGGGCATGTTTTGCAGTGCAGAGTATTTCCATGAAGCATAACTTCCACTCAAGAAATTTCGGACCAGTTAAAGGGTTTGTTATTAAGAGGTTGACAACGTGAGCAATAGACATGTCTGAAAACAATAAATTAAAACAGAAATTAAAACATAATCGCAAACTATTGAAATAATTAAATATTGAAACCTTACGATAAAGCAATATTAATGTTTCCTCCAATTTGCCTAAGTATTACTATTGCAAACCACACATGTGGACGTTTACAACAAAACACTTAACCAGACTACATCTTTCAATTCCAGTCCTTTAATTCCAATCCATGCCCGGGTTCCTTAGACAAATGGAATTAATAATTGGAGACTAACTTAAGACCATATTATCCTACTGAGCAGGGACATCACAAATGAGTTATACTCTGGATAACATCTAAGCTAGCTTACCACCAAAGCCAACCCTCCTATATAAGGATCTATTGAAACACACCTGATCCCTATAATAAGGCTGTCTCATTTAATTCAATCCCTAGAGAACTTATGAAAATTCAATACGCAAGCTACACATGTAGACGTTTACGCATGAACTCCCACTTCTCACATGAAATAAATGTTAGTTTTAAGAAATCCTATCTATTAAAACTTATGAATAATAAATTAAGTAAGCTACATATGTAGACGTTTACCTAATAAATTACCCACTTCCAATAAATGATCGCTTTGTGGAGGTCTTACTAAATTATGAGCTTAGTAATTTTTAGTTCATAAGGTTCAATTGCACAGATTATTTTATGTAGCCATAATTATAACATTGCTAAAATCCTATCGTGCATAGCATGAACCCCGAATTTATAGTTATAATTAATTACACAAAATAAATCACATAGCATGCTTTAAAGTTGTAAATAAAAGCAGTAAACGTGCTCCTATTATCTACAACATGCTTATATACTGCGCAATTAAATTAAACACATATATCATGCGAAGACAGATAATAAAACAAATAAAAAATATCCTCGTGGCCCCATGATACAAAATAAAAATAATTCTAACTATTACAAGTTGGAATTAATTATACAGATCTTTGACTGGGCTCCCACTACTTGGACTTTGATCTGAATTTATTTTCTGAATCTGGGCCTCCAAGATTTGATCCATCAGAAAATTGGACAACTGGGCCAGTTAACCAAATCGCAGTCCTAGGCACACATTGCAAGCCCAATAGCCTGCGAGAACTTGGCCCTACGAGCCACCACCGGCGAACCACCGCCATCGGCGACTCGCCGCCACCGCAAGGGCTCTCGAAATCGCACAGTAGCCATGCATGCACGTGCATGGTTGCAGTCCGCGATTCCGCCTCCTCTGGCCATCACCCATTTCGCATACCGCCGCCCCGGCTCTCCCCGACTGTTGCCCGAACCGCCGTGCACTATCTTCTCCACCGTTGGCTACCACGACTCGCCGGAAAACATGCAGGGAGCGCGACGTGAGAGACGCGCGTGCAGCACACAAACCCTAGGGTTTGCGATGCCCCGTGCGCGCGAGCCACCCCATCGGACCGCCGCCAGCCCGCACCTCCAGCCACGAGCCGCCGCCATCACCACCTAGCCCCCCGCCGATGCCGAGGAAAGGGAGGGAGGAGCACCGCCGGCGTCGCGCGCAAGGCCGCGCAGGTCTGCCGCGCGCTCGCGAAACTAGGGTTCCGCCGCGCTGCAGCGCCTCGTGTCCTGTCCGCACCGCCGCCATCCCGGCCCCCTGCCTTGCCGCCCTTCGCGTCGCCTGCCCCGGAGCCCCGCACCGTGTCTGGCCTGCCTCGGTCGCGCGGCTGTTGCCCGTCGAGCGCGCGCCGCACGCTGAAACCCTAGGGTTTCCATGCGGCTGCTCCGCCGTCATGGTCGCCACGCGCCTGTGCGCCGCCGTGCCTGCCGTGCAAGGCCTTGTGTCGTGTCAGTGCTGTCGTGCATCTTGCGGTCCTTCGTTCTTCGTGTTCTTCATTCTTCATGTTCTTCGTGATCTTCGTTCTCCGTTTTACAGATTTAATTTTTAAATAAAAGATTACATTGAATAAACCTAATTACAACTTAAAAAATCTAAATCTAACCACGGATTTATCTCGTGGGTGAAAAATGAATCCTTATAAAAGGGTGGATTAACGCGAGAACCACGAGGATGAAAAACATAAACATACAATCCATAAAACCCATGCAATCATTCAATATTAATTATCATGCAAATCATAGTCAATATTATTTTTCCGATAGAGCCAATTAATTCAACCTCGCTCTGATACCAATTGAAGGGATTCGTGAACTGAATCACGAAGTCCGTTTGCCAATGATCGTTAATTGGAATATCAAAAAAAATTGCTATGCCTATGATTAATCCTAGCATGCTCCTATTGAATATGCATAAGGGGGTTTATGCGGAATACCTGGATTGCAAAACCCTGAAGAACGAGTGCGCTGAGATTTCTCTTGATCTTTTCCCACGCACAAAGATTTAATTCCTAATAGATTGAGGAAATAAATCTATGAAAATTATCAAGCAATTTTCGAAAACAAGAAGGAGAGAGAAGAAGAAGAAGAAGAAGAAGAAGAAGAAGATAATACTCCTGATCTTATCTTCTGATCTGTATCCCAACTCAATCTGAATATCTGGTGAAGATTCCCTTCAGATTCCTTGTCCGGTTGAGAAGCAGAACTTCCTCCTCATTTCTCAGATCTAGTCAATCACCACAGCTCCCAAAACCTGGTTTGCTGTGTACAACTTATGATCTCTTGGTGTGTTGAGATCTGAGGAACTGAGGCCTATTTATAGGAAAATACTGGACTTCTATTGTGCTTGAGTTTCATGAGCCAGACCAGGGACCAGAATGAAAATAGAAAATAAGGCCTATCAATTAATTAATTCCCATATTCAACCCAAAATATAATTAATTAATTAATATTGATTCATTCCACCAGAGAATCAATATTGTCCTACCTATTTGCTACCACGTTTTGAGGTACGGGTTGCATGGGCTTGGTATATCCCACATTTAAGGTTACAGACATTCGTTAATTAATTTAAGCTCTGACAAGCTATTTAATTAATTAACATCTTATATTTCAGAGTCAATCCACTCAAACCTTTTCACTTATGCTTGAACTTAATCAGCCTGTAGGACTTTAGCATAACGAACCTTTTGAGCTGCTCAGGGAATGTCACCATCCTATACTGAATTTGGTTACCTAGTTCCAGTACCAGACAGTCACACACAAACTGTTATTACCCAAGATACAGATATACAAGCTCAACTAGAGCCTTCCACTGCAAATCAAAGCAATACACAATCTGCGTATACTTCTGTACCTTCATATTGGCTTAGGAGCTCATCAAGCCATAGAGATCTAGATTCTTTTAATGTCAGATAAAAGAATCGATCTCGACTTAGGTCCTTATCAATGTGTGCCCCACACCAGCATACCAAGCCATCCAAGATAAGATGCTTATTACTGCGTATGCTGCAGCCTACACCGAATGTTTATCTTGGAACTGTCTCAACTGTGAAAACTATTTATATCTCGCTAGGTCAAACGATCCATACAATCTTCCGTGATCTTCTACACACCGTATGATCTCCCTATCGACGAGATAAGAAGATAATTGCGTTTGCGACACATGTTTGTTAATTCAGACAGGAGATGAACATACAACATTTATGATTCCCAGTATATTAACCAATCGACCTTGTGCATAATATACCAATCATAATGCTTTCAGTATATAAATCCATCAGGTTTAGTCCTTAGAGTTATTACTTCATGTAATCCTTGTATAGGATAATCGAGTTGTAATAGTTCAGGAAAGGCAAACCGCCAAAAACTGTGGAACAGTTTTTTAAGATGGAACTTTCCGAACAGAAGGACCGAAGAAAACTGTGAAGACAGTTCAAGAAGCAATATGCGAAGAAAACTGTGAAGACAGGTCAAGAAGCAATGACCGAAGAAAACTGTGCAGACGGTTCTAAACTGTCAAGAAAGCAATAGCGATGAAAACTGTGGACACAATTTTTATAGAGAAACTGTCGAGAGGTGCTCACAGTTTCAGACCAATACAGTTTTACGCAAAGAAAACACGTGAAAAGCAAGGAGCCTAGGAGTCATAAAGAGATTTGAAGACTCAATGATAAGGAACAAAGATACATTCAGTTATGACTGCAGTACAACGTTGTTTGAGTCTGACACAACAAGACAAAACTATCTTTGCAAAATCATGGTAGTGTTCAAAAAAGGCAGAGGAGCAGGTCTGCTACAACAGAAAAGAATGGCTTTTGATTGGACATCATTCCAATAGTCTCTACCGGCTACTTTCAAAAGATTCAACTATAAATACCAGAAGGACCAAAGAGACACACACACGAATCTACATTAAAAGTGTCATTACTCTGCCAAATTTAAAACTCACTGCATTCAAAGCTCAAAAAGTGAACGACATTAACTCCGTGTGTCATCTATTGAACACGAGGCATTCTTGCTTAAGGAATCTTCTGTGATTCACCGTGTGACCTTGAGTACACGAGGATTAAGTCTTTTGACTTAGTCATTTTTGGTGTTCTTACTTTTCAAGAAAAACATAGCAACCTTGTTCTCAGTCTAGGAACAGGTTCTTATGGGCTAGCGCCTACTTTCGAGTGTTCTGGGAAGAACTCAACCATCCATCACTGGAGAAGGAGAAGGGAGGTTTTTCCTCAATCCATTTCCGATGACTACCAGTTCTAAAAAGACCTTGAGGTGTTACCTAGCTTTGAGGAACTTACGAAGGAGTGAAGATCATCTACCTGGGCGAGTGATCCAGTTTACTGCGAACGGTGGTTTTCGTGGTGATTGGCTATAGATCGTGAGGAGTGTATACTTCATTTTCTTAGTGAATTACCAGATTAATTTCTGAAGAGTGGACGTAGGACTTAAGGATCCGAACCACTATAATATCCTGTCTCATTTACAATTTTCATACTTTTCTTATTTCACAGTTTCCAACTGAGTTTTGAAACCTTCAACACTTCTCTAAAGTGTTGAAGAGTAAACTGCTCAGATAACACAGTTTTATAAAACCTAAATTGGGAAAAACTGACCCCCTCAATTCTAGAGTGCAACTGCTTGTAAAAACTTTCGCTGCATAATTATTCATACTCTGATCAGGGACCAACATCAATTAGGCAGAAATTATTTCAATGATAAATCAATTAATTCGACTAGATTGATCAATGGATCACCTTCTCAACCAGCACCCCTGATTGGACATCAAACAATTAAGAGGGTCGTTATTGCAAATGATCTTGCTGAGACCTTGAATTCCATATCCCTACGTGAAGGCATAAATCAAGGGGGAATTCAAACTGGAGTCTTCGAGACTGATGAAGCTGATGCTGAGACTGAAGACCCAGGAAATAAGATTGGCGATCCAGAAGCTAAGACAGCCCAACGAAGGAATCTTTACAAATCAAAAGAAGTACACCAGAGACTTGATTAATAAGTTTTATCCATAGAAGACGAAGTCCTAAGGATTCCTATGAGCACGAGCGTTCAGATCATCCAAGATGAAGATGGAGAATCAGTAAATCCATCAGTCTACAGAGGAATTATTGGCTCATTTTTTTTATTTGACAGCAAGTCGCACCAAGATTTCCTATTATATTTGAGTGTGCACGAGATTTCATGTCAACCCAAAGAAATCGCACATGGAAGCTGATAAGCTCATATTTCTACTCACTTATTGCATTGTTTTCTTATTTCTTTTATGAGTTTTAGTTTATTTTCAATAATAAAATGAGCATGAGTATATTTTAGAGGGTATTATGCTTGACATGGTAAGGTCAAATTCACTGAAAACCCGTTCCTAGAGCAGTAAATGTTAAAAAAAATAGTCACAACTTATTCCACACAATTAATTTGAGCTAATGGAGCATGGAAATAGAAATATATTTGAATTAGATTTCTTATGCTACTGGAATCAGGTCAATCGGAGTTTGGGAGCAAAAGTTGTCGCCAAAACCGTGAGGAGGCGCCAAAATGATCAAAATTAATAAAATCGGGCGACATGGAATTTTGCGTCGACCAATGAAGAGCCAGGTCGACCAACGCAAATTGTTTTGTCGAGATTCTGGAAGATTTACACATTTTGTGCAAGATTTGCTTGGGATTCAAGATATACATTAATTTGTAAGCCTTGAAGACCGAAAAATGGAAGTTTCAACAAGGAAATCATTTCTTATGAAGATTTGGGCGAAATATGAGAAGAAGTTGCCAAATCACATCAATTCCTGCAGTTCAAGACCTCAAGACCTACCTCTATATAAACTTATGTCTAGTTTATTATTGAGGATCCAGTTTTAGTCTAGTTTTTATTCTTTAATTTTCAAGTTTTCTTTCGTTTTTCAATAGCTGGAACAAATCTTTATTTTTTTGCACCTTTACTTTAATACAATCTTTACTTTTTGTTTCAATGTTTATCTTTAATATGCTAGGCTAATTCCTATATCAGATTCTAGGGTTACTCCATCTGTGATACATGTTTTTATTCGAATTATTCAAACCTTGAAATTGGTTTAAACTTTTTGGTTTTTGTTTCAAATCTATTTTTCAATTGAAGGATCGAGAGATGAAGATTGGAATAGGTTTTTGTTATTAATTGATGGACCGAGATGTGAAGATTAATAATAGGAAGAAAGGTTTTAATACACTTGATTTTAGTCTGACCAAGAAGAATTTAATTGTAAGATTAATCTGATTTTTATTGAGATTGATTAACTTGTATTTTTTGAGACCGAGAGGAGATAATCACTAGTTAATAATCTAGGTATTAATTGTCCGACCATGGAATTAATTCCACTTTAACAGATTTTCCACCAAAAGTATCTTTTATGGGTTTGAATTATTTCTTTCTTGCATGTTGATCAGATGGATAGATTTCCATAGGATCTGTGCTTTCATATATTTGAATTTATTTTAAAAAGTTATTTTCCTAAACCAAAAACTCTTCAAATTTGGATTTTCCCAAACAAAGAATAGAAAAACTATATTCAGTACATGAAATACCTTTGTTGCACTATCCCTGTGGGTTCGAAAACCTCCAGGGTTCTCATAAGTTTATTTGTTTGTGCTATAATCTGTGTGCAGATTTTGCATCGATCAGATGTTGCCAAAAGATAGTAAGATATTTGAAGTGCACTGAGTCACTTGGGATTTGGTATCCATGTTGTGACAAGCTTACTCAAAAATGGATACTCAGACTCAGACTTCGGAGGATGTTGAATTGATCGCTAGAGCACGAGTGGAACTTGTCAGTTTCTATGGCATAAGGTGATAAGTTGTTTCAACAAGAAACAACACTTCGTTGCAACATTCACTTCTGATGTTGAATATGTTGTTGCTGCTAGCTGTTGTGCTCAAGTATTCTGGATCAAACAACAATTGCTAGATTATGATGTTAGCTCAGGGTGCGTGCCAATATAGTGCGACAGCAATAGTGCGATGTGCATCACGAAGAATTTGATTCATCATTCTAGGACCAAGCACATCAACATTCGACACCATTTTATTCGTGATCATGTCGAGAAGAAGGATATAATTGTAGAATATATCTGGACTGAACATCAGCTTGCAAACATTTTCACGAAGCCTCTCCCAAAAGCTAGATTCAAAGAGCTTTGTATCAGACTTGGTCTTATGGAGTTTGATGAAATCTCAAAAGGTGAAGAATGAGTCCAAGCTCCCATTCACTCGTTTTGCCTTGAAGAATTATTTTGGTTTTCTAGAGAAGAGAAATAAAACTAAGTCCAAGCTCTTAGTTTTAGTTTTTTGAAGATATTAGACTGAAATTGGTCAACAATTTCACTCAAGTCAACTAGTCTGAAGGTTATCCAAACTGACTCTACGGGTTCAATTTATTCCAGTCTGAAGCTTGCTAGTTCTATCCAGACGAAGATGCGGAATGAAACTGAGATCCAGCTCTCAATTTTCCCTATTATGAAGTATTTCAACAAATAATAACAAGTGATATTAGTTTTTCTTCGCAAAATTGATTGATGATGGTGCGTAGCAGACTCAGACTGTGTCCAAGCTCTCAGTTTTCCCATATGAGAGAATGATTGAAATGTAGTGGATTAAAATTGAGTCCCGGCTCTCAATTTTTAAGATTTAGACTGACGCTTTTATTTGGGACTGATGTTATAAGTCTAGATTGATGCTCAAATGTTTCCAGACTTGCGCTTTTGTTCTCAGTACGAAACCTGCAAACTAGTTTAAGGAATTTGCATGTGCGGGATTTTTTAAATCCAGTATCGCTTATGCGACACGCAGAATTAAATGCTTAATTTAATGCCAAGACGTCGGAGGATAGTCAACTGTAGTCAAAGGTCATATAAGGACGCGACATGTCAGTAGAACCAGGACTCGAGGCAGTAGCCACATCAGCATCCCACTAGTCTAGTTGTAGGTTAACTAATTTACAGATGGAAAAATGCATCGCTCGAGGGACCCAAACTTGAGCTGAGGTAGTTTTACCTACCGCATTGCTTACTAAGACTAAGCAACCAATCCAGAAGAAGTCAAAGAAAAGAACAGTCCAGAAAAAAGTAGCGGACTGAAGCTACCAGCATCGGTTGATGCAATCCTTTCTGAGGATCTGCCATCCCAATCCGAGCTTTTATCCAAAAGAAAGCAGAACAGGTTGCCCTGGAGGCAAAGCTGGCAGCCCGTGATGAAGCTTTCGAGAGAATCAAAGCTGAAGTTGAGTCCAAGAAGAAACAAGAGATGGTAGATATTTTGGCCAGATCTATTAAGGGCAAGGCTCACGTTACTGAGGCTGAAGCTCCATTTATTCCACATGTCCAAGGGTCCAAGAAGCTGACAATTCAAGAACCAGTCCAGACATCATGCTCGATGAGGGATTCAACTGTCTACGTGCAGAGATCAATCATGACGAGCTGAATTTAGATGTACTGGATCTAATAGATCAGTACAAGGGAGATGAGCATGCAGTGATGTAGGGGGAAGCTGACCTGGCTCAGGCTGAAGCAGAGAAAATAGAGCAGGCGTAGCGCAAGGGGATGCTGGTCTTGCTATTGTTAAGACTATTGAAGAAGTACGGTCGACCACCCTGGTAAAGCTGGCAGAAGTTGTTCTTTCTGAGGGAGAAGAGCAGGCAGCAATGCAGGGTGTGCTGGCCTGGCTCAGATAGAAGTTGAGGAAGTGCGGGCGACCACCCTTGCAAAACTGGCGAAAGAAGAGAAAGAAATGAGCTAGTGGTTGTGCCTACTGTGCAAAAAAAAGCAGGCACCTCTCTTATTGAGCCCAAAAATCTATTATCCTTGTTTGATATATTTGTGCAGGATGTAGCGAGCACATCAGGTCAAGGAGAGACCAGCACATCTGCCAAAGGAAAAGTTATTGTTGCATATCCTAAGGCAAGAGAAGAAGATCTCACTGACATAGAGGATTTGGATGATCTTCTAGAGACGAATGAGGAACGGTTAGCCAGGATAAAGGTTACACATCCATGGGAATCTTGCATGCTACCATTCAGTAAGACTCCAGCTGAGCTTACCTATCATCTGGTTCCCTTGGTCGGCCTACCCCGTTGTCTCAACACAAAGGATCAGAAATAGGTGTCTTCCTCTCCATGAACTTACTGAGGCCAGTGATCACATTTTTGCTCTAGCTGATGCCATCACCCAGTGTGTGGAGAAACTGGTGGATGTTGAAATATGCACTACATATGCCAAGTATCTATTCGATGAGTCCCCAGTTTCATCAGTGCTGCAGAATGATATTTTATGATGGTGGATCTATGTTGGTCCCGGTTTATCAGGGTATAACTTGGCAGCGGAAAATGTGTTAGTTCGTTTCTTGCACTCTGCTGGTTACTCAGCTGACTGGGACCTTGTCAGCTGGTAAGTCAACTGGCACTATGAGTACTCAGCTGACTGGCGACTGGCTGGTCAGCTGGTAGCTCAAGACTTAGAATATCTTAGCCTTGTTTGCACAGTTATATCAGTTTTCAGATATACACCAGCACTTGAGTGCTGGGTTTCAAATCAGTATGAAAATGCAGAAAGCTGATAAAGACAAAAGGATTTTTATAGTGGTTCGATCAACTGATCTACGTCCACTCTCCAGTCGACTCACTGGAAATTCACTATAAGAGCAATCAGGTACAAAGTTCCTACGATCTATCTCCAGCTGGTAGATGCCCCGTCTACCAGTCCACTGGATCAACCGCTCCCGGTCCTTGTCCTTCTTCAGCTCTCGTCAGATGGATGGAGTGCGAGCACGTCACTTCAACCTCCTCCTCTGACTGGTTGGGTGTTGAGTTCTCCCAAGAACGAGTCTTCTCAATGCGGCAAACTGCCCGTAATAACTCAAGTGCTGGCTGGCACAAGAGCTGCTGTGAACTTCCTCGGAGGAGAAAGAACACCAAAGAGATCTGTAACTTACAAGCTGGAAGCTTGAAGTCTCGTGTTTGAATAAATCAACACACGGATAGCCTTTAGAGAGGCCTCGAAAGTTGTATGCTTTTACTTGCTTGAGCGTAATAAATTTCAGTCTTTCGGTAGGTGAAGAGTATTGAATGTTGATGGATCAAGCGTGCAAGCGTCTTAAATGTTGGTAGCTCCGACCTATTTATAGACGCAGGATCCCATTCAAATTTCTAGCCGTTTGGACTCATCCGGAAAAGGTCTCTGTCGTCGCATGTCCTTCTGACGGCGGCAGGTAGGAATTTCCGGAAAGCGCCATGCTTTTGTCCACTTTATCTGACACAGATCTCTTTGTGTCAGAACGGCTCTTTAAGTCAGTACGAGGAATCGGAACTGGTGTCTTGAACTGATAGACTTTAAGGAAGTCCTCTTGTCAGTTTATTCCTCGACGAATCTTCTTTTTGTCTCTAAGTCTTTGGGAGAGCGAATCTTGAATTCTGCTGGTAACATCCAACTGGTAGATCGTACTGGTGATCTAGTGCTGGCAGTCTCTGCTGGTGACTTTCCTTAGCACAATCAAGGTCTACCAATTCGTCTGATGTTATCTCTTGAAATCTCCCGTGACTGGTGGCTTCACCGCTGGTGAATAGTGTCAGCCAGAACACATATTCTGCTGGTGAACAGTAACCAGTCAATAGCTCTACTCCATGCTGATGAACAGTGTCAGCATGTCTTTGTCAGTCGCTTTTGCTGGTGAGACTTCTCTCAACTGGTAAGCACATCTCATGCTGGTGAACAGTAGCCAGCATGAGTCTTGATTAGCTACGACTTACAACTCAAAAGACCTAAACAGGACTTTACATTTGAGACTAGAGCTATTCTAGAGACAAAACTAACGCTGGTAGGACTTAGGATTTGATGCACCAAAACTATGATCTAACAAATAGCCTTGTGATTCGTGCGCCGCCCCTTAATCAAAATCACAACATTTCTATGAGTGCTACTGAGGGAAAGGAAACTTAGCCAGATTTCCCAACAATCTATGACTTCTAACCTATCAGCTCCATCATGAAGAGCGTGTTGTTCTTTATGCCCATCTTGTGTTAACCTTTTGGTGATCGAAGGAGCAATGGGAACATGAGTGGATCGGACACAGGAACCCGAGGTCAAAGCAACGAAGAGTCAATGCTGTAAAAAAGAGGTTGAAGAAAATCAAAGCCTATCGCCTGAAGACCAGGACTGACGGCCTCCCTCCAAAGAAGAAAAATGAAGATTTTATCCAGCTCAAGTGCATCTGTTTGGTTATGATATGAAATATAATTTCTATGAGCTGACGCTGACTACCAAGCTCCCTCTCTTGCACTCATTCCCACTTCCAGCACTCCCTGACCCCCCGATCTCATGGGAATTGAAGCGCATGGCACAAGAATATCAAGCTGTCTGAGCCTCTCGAAGCTCAGGAAGAAAAGGAGATGGTGCTGAAAATTGTGCCATTCACACCCTCAGTGCCTATTGTTCGAGGAGAACTGGAGGTAAAGTGGCTCGTGGACACTATTGTAGATGAAGATGAAGCTTCAACATCCATCACTCTGCCAGTACAACCACTAAACAATGACGAGTTGTTGGCCAGAATCCAAGACTTGGTTGCAAAACAAGTGCGAACACAAGTAGACCAAGTCAAGGAGGAACTGACCCAAGACATCGGCAAAAAAAATAGATTCTGTGACCTCCAGGATGACCACCTTTTTGGAAGTGGTCAAAGAGAGGGAAGAGCTGAGAAGAAAAAAGCTTGAAGAAAGTTGGAGAGGAGCGATTGAGGCGTGAGAAAGAGAGAAGGAATAAACAAGAGGCTGACATGGCCAAGCTGACCAATCTGATAGCCTCTCTAAGAGACATCGCCAAGCTCGCAAGCTCATCTGGAAAGAAGTGATAATTCTCTCTTCATGCTTGTACTTAATTGCAAAATCTAGCTAGCCTTCTCATTTTGTAAAGCTCTATTTTTTTAATTTTGGCTCTTAGTTAGTTCGTTCTTGTACTTGTAATGATCACACCCTTAATAAAATAACTGAATTGTTGATGACAAATCCTATTTGTCCAGCATAGAGTCAATTTTACTTTGGCTGAACTTACACTTTCCAGTGTAATCAGCATATTTCGTTCTTACTTAAGTTTTTATTGCTCTGTTATTACTTTAAGAGTTTTAATTGAGCAATATATCTCCCAGTTTAATGGGGAAAGTCCTAAGTTGAGTAGGCCGAGTCTAAGGAGGTACTTTCCATGAGTTTATACTTTGATAGATTTTATTTGTAAAATCTCAGAAAGTCAGTCGCTCCTCATGATCAGCTTAGATAGTATAGTTGGTTAGATGGCTTTGACCACACCAAAAAGGGGAAATTGTTAGGAAATATTATGTCATAATTTCCATAATTGTTTAGTTTTGGTGTGCCAAAGCTTTAGTCAAAGGATCTAAGGTCTAACCTGTCTAGTTAGTCTCTAGATTAGTTTCAGTTTTGTGTAAAATGTAAAGTCATAACTTCAGTTTTGTGCAAAAAGGAAAATCCTGTAAGGTCATTTATCAAGTTGTAAGTTGGAGCTGATTTGAATAACAGACTGACGAATTAGTCTGGATGCGCAAAAACGACTCAAGAGACTGATAGTTCAGTATGAGACGGATCAGTCTAGGTCTCACCAGTCTGGAACTGACAAGTTTGGGACCTCATTCATCTTGGAACTCACCAATCTGGGACTGACCAATTTGGAACTTGCCAATCTCAAACTTACTAGCTTGGGGATCAACGATCGGACTTGTGACGTCAGCCAGCATGGACTTGCCAGCATGAGGATATCAGCATGGATCCTCAGTTCCAATCCCCGCGCATAGAGACAAGAAGAATCATATGAGGAATGGTTCTGACAAGTATCAGACTTTGAGATTTGGAGATTCCTTAAAGTCTACAAATCCAAGACTTCAGTCTAGATTCCTCGGACTGATCAGTTTGGACTCCTCGGGCAAATCAAATATTGTCGTTCTAACAAAAAGGTGAACAGTCACTATCTAAGAAAAAGCAATAAAAGGTACATTGCTTTTCAAAAAAGGTTACCAACCCGCGCAGAGTGAAAGAATATCGGATTGATCAAACATCCGATGTGTCTAACAGTTACAAAGATTTGAATCTCACACATCTGACTGTAAATAGCCAAGGACCACCACAGATTCATCCAACCAAACATGTTATTAACAAACAAGCTGAAACTCTGCTAAAATCTCTACACAACCGTTCGAGACTTTGTAAAGCTTTCCATGTATCACTGTTGTGAACAGGAGACTCAGAAAATTTTTTCTCTCCTAGAAAGAATACAACATCAAGTATGCTCGGTACTTTGACTATTACGGGCGTTCTTGCTGCCAAGCTGATGATTCCAGAGTGAACTATAAAGATCCTATTCCGGCGATAGGGAGACTGCATGGTGTGCCCACACTCTGAGGAGCTGTAAAGTGAAGAAAGTACAAAGGATCAGGCGAGTGAGCTTGTGGACTGAAGGACGAGGCACTCTTCAGCAAGTGATAGATCGTGGGAGCACCTTGTATTTATTCAATTAGTGGATTTCCAGACTTGTGTCTGAAGAGTGGTCGTAGGACCATTTGGTGCCCGAACCACTATCTATCCTTTGTCGATTTATTGCTCTCTGCATTATCAATTTATGTACTTCAAAACTCAAGTATAGACTAAAACCAGAGTGTTCGTAGGACCATTTGGTGCCCGAACCACTATCTATCCTTTGTCGATTTATTGCTCTCTGCATTATCAATTTATGTACTTTAAAACTCAAGTATAGACTAAAACCGACTCTTAAGACTATCGACTTAAAACATACTCCCTCCATCTCAGGCCATTAGTCTCATTTGCTTTTGGCACAGTTACCAATGTTTGTGAGTGTAGTGTAATTATTATTTTATTGGTGTGATGAGATTTTTTTTCTATTTTAGGAAATGGGACTAATTCCACGGGAAAGACAAAAATGGAAAATGGGACTAATGAGTCGGGACGGAGGGTGTATATTGAGCTTTAGAAAAACCAAACTGAGACTGACACTTAGTTTGGGAAAGTGCAAGTTTACTATTAAAAATATTCCGTTGAGCAACTTATACTTACTCTGAAAAACTGAGACCATCAAAAACATAAATACATAAAAGACTCAATATAGAATAAGTGAATCACACTACAAAATGAGATGTTCAATCCCTCTGACTCATGTGGACACAATTATTTGTGATATCTTACATTTATCCACTTCTTTTGAGGTTGTTTCTTTACGTTGGATTGAATAGAATTCCAATTTTTTTACCCACCAACTTGTAAGGTGTGGAAGGCTTCATCTCAGAATAGCCTTGATAAGGCTCTTGATTGTAATTGTGATTCGTCTATAGCAGCTTATGTTGCATTGCCTGTTCATTAAGTAATGAAACATGTTGTTCTAAAAAAATCTCATATCACTGTGAAGATTCAATAGAAATGCTCAAACAATAGTTCAGGACATAATATGGTTCAAGATTTACAAAGAAAGCAATACAAGCACACATACATGAGCCGCATCAGCATATCCCGTGATCTTTGCAGTGACTGTAAACCTATGTTCCAATACTTTTGCTCCACTTTCTAAAATGAGAGTCACAACATCATCGCTGCAAACAAGAACAAACTTACTCATCAAGAAGATTTCAAGTATTTTTAGCAGTGTTTTCATAAATAAAAGCTCCACACCTGCGTAGGTTGAGTGGGCGAAGGGCCGACGAAGGTGGGGCAGCAACGGGGCAAGGGTTGCGGCGTGGTGGCGAGGTGGGGCAAACAAGAGTGGCCAAAATGGCTGATTTGGGCCACCAAACTGTAACCGGACCAGTTTTGACCAGTTTCATATTTTTAAAACTACCAATTTAAGAATTAGAATTATAACCTGCCAAACTAGCCACCGATTTGGCCGGTTCCGGCCAAACGTAAACACCCCTAGTTTTGGGTTGGAGATGGAAACGAGCTCATTGAAGTATGGCCAAGATTTGCTATAGCTCCCAGTGTTTTATTTAAATAGAATTTTTCAATTTTCATATTAATGTATTCTCGACTCAATCGATTATTGTATTATCGTGTGCGCATATTCCATTAAATGATTATGAGCAATTATATTGCATGCAAGCCATGCAAGTTTATTTTGGAGAATCATAACGAATATTGGAAATTCCAACAGTTATATCGGAACAATTTGAATTTGATAAACTCGTATCTCGGAATGAGTATTCGTAGAGGTTTAATGTCGTTGACATTCGAGTGACTGATGGCATCGTATCCGAAAGAGAGAGATGTTTTTAACCAAAAATGGTACTTTTTTCTTTAATCTCTATACCATAAGTGGTATAATGTAAACCTGCCACATTATCCACCATATAATCCTTTTGATCACCATTATCATTTTGATAAACCTAACTATCCATTTATTTAATTTCTCTTTTTATAAATACAAATTTACCAACCAAGCTTTATTTGTCTTGACAATGTTAAGTGTTGGAAACCATTTCATTTGTTCCCATTTTCCATTCTTGGGCGCCGAAAAAGAGAGTGAGCAAGAGGGGAGTTTCTTTTGTGTTATTCAAGTCTTGGAGTTTCCATTCACCATTTTGAGCAAGATCGAAATCACCTAGACTCGTATACATGATTCATGGTTGAAAGTGAGCTCTAGAAACCTATTTAAGCTCTCATGAATCTTTAAGAATAGTATGGAAATCTTACCATCTTTCTTATTCCTATTTTCCTCCATGAACCAAGGAGAGGAACCAAGAAATCAAGGCTAAGACTTCAAACACTCTGGAAGACAAGAGATTTGATCAAAGGACTACAAGGGTGAGTCCTCTTGAGGCATTAGAATGTCATTATTCCTACTCTTTGAGCTTAGCATATTGATGTTTGGAGGCCTAGCGTGAAACTTTGGACTATGCCTAGTAGCATGACTAGGATTATGAATTTGAGCATGTTATGAAAGAGATTATCAAACATGCATTTTGTGATTGAGAGGCTTAAGCATGTAAATTATTGATTAAGAAGCTCGAGGATGAATTTATGTATTAAGTTGAAGCATGGTTGTATCAAGCCTAGAGACCTAGCATGTTAAACATGGACTATGCTTGTAAGCATTTTAAGTTGATGGAACATATAAGATATATGTGTATATTCATGCAAGTTGACGAGCTTAAGAAATGAGATTTGATGCTTAGAAGCATGATAAGTTTATTTTGTTATTGAAGCATGTTGATGTTTAAGATGAACAAGGAAATATGCCTAAGCATATGTGCTGACAAGGAACATGATAAGTTAGAAAGTAGGTGTAAGTTGATGCTATTTGTAGGATATCCCAGGCAAATGAAAGGTGGTTACTTTTATTATCCTGAGAGTCAGAAAGTCGTTGTCAGTACCAACGCAAGATTCTTGGAGGACGAATATGTACGAAACCACAGATCCAAGAGTGAAATTAGTCTCCACGAGCTTGGAGATAATGAAGTGATTATATCAGGAAAGCCCAGTGTATATGTAAATTCACCTAGAATAGGTGAGGGAATACCAATACTGCCATCAATGCAATGTATGGGACCAACGAGTATTGTGTCAACTACTGACACGGTTCAGATGCCTCATTACAGTTTAAGGGTTGTTCAGCAACCAGAAAGGTACATGTTCGTGGGAGAGTCTTCTGACTTGATCCTGGAAAGCGGACTGGGTGATACTGACCCGTGGATGAATGACGAGGCAGTATCTGATAAAGATGCGGACAAATGGCAAATCGCCATGGATTTGGAGATAGAATTCATAACGGCTATGGATGTATACCAGAAAATAGATTTACCAGAGCAAATGGGTAAACAAAAGAAAGAAATGAGAAAATGGTGAAATTACAGTTTTCAAAGAAAGATTGATGGCGAAGGATTATAGTCAGAAAGAAGGTGTAGACTATGACGAGACCTCTCACTGGTTGCCATGCTTAAATCCATTCAGATACTCCTAGCCATAGAGCACATATGGACCTAGAGATCTGGCAGAAGGATGTTAAAACTATGTTTCTAAACGGGTACCTTGAAGAAGGTTGAGACATCTATATGCAATAGCCAGAAGGATATGTGCGAAAGGGCGAAGAGAATTTGGTCTGGAAGCTCAAAAAGTCGTTGTACGCACTCAAGCAAACTTAACGGTCATGAAACTTACATTTTGATAAAGTGATTAAATTATATGGATTTTTCACAATGCTCAAACGAGAGTTGCGTGTACTGTCTATGTGTCAGCGGAAGCATGGTGTTTCTTGCACTCTATGTAGATGATTTTCCCCCAATTGACGACAATGTGGAAGTATTATCGGGCAGAAAGGGGTGGTTATCCGAGCAGTTTCATATGAAGGACCTTGGGGATGCAGGATACATCCTAGGGGTGAAAGTATTGCGGGAGCACAAGAAAAGGATGCTAACATTGTCCTAAGCTTCATATGTGGATATTGTGATTGCCCGTTTCAGCATGTAAACTTCCAAGAAAGGTATGTTACCTTTAAGACATGGCGTACATGTTTCCAAGGATCAGTGTTCGGTGACATAAAAAGAGAAAGATGAGATGAGCAATGTGTTGTATGCATCGGCCATTGGTAGTCTCATGTATGCAATGCTATGTGCAAGGCCAGATATCTGCTTCGTTGTAGGCATGGTTGGTAGCCGTGTGAAGCACACACAAGTAACACGTTAAAATTATCAATCCGGTCTCTTTTCTAATTCGCTCAAGTGGATATCATCTACTCCATTGAAGGGTATCAATAGATGGGTTACACAAAAGTCGTTGGTTTTTATCTATCTAGGCGATGAATTGTAAACAAAACTTTAAGTGCAAACAATCAACTAGTAAACTAATTACAACTTCTCCAAGCAAACAATTCAATCAATTGTATAGGTAGATTAAGATAACAAATCCGACAATCCTAGAAGATAGTGAGTGATTGTAAACTTCAATTGTTCCGAATTAAACCAAGTTATGTTGCAAATAAACTTTAATTCCTATGAGGTTGAGCAACCGACTCTAATGTCGCTAGTCACTTGCTACGGATAACTAGCGGTAGATGACAATAGGAGTTGCAAAATGCTACGTTATTAACTCCTAAGCCACTCCCATTCGACCGTCGATTATCGCCCTACAATCCTAGCACCGCACATGGATTGGAACTAAAACTATAAGATTATGCACTTATCACGATGATTCCGTCCGCGTGTTGGCTGCAACGTTCACGTCAACTACCTAAAGGCTGGCTATTACCTACACCTAATAGGCAAGAACAAGCTCAAGTGCAAATCAACCCCTCATAGGAAAGTAAACAAGCATAATCGATTCAATCCATCACAATATCTGTAATACAACACTTACTAATGAAATTAGTTCTCCATACCTTGAGTTAAGTACAATACAAATTGGAAATTGAAAGAATTCATTACAAAACTTCAAGGTCAACGATTGATCTTCTTCGATTGTCTTCTTTGAATCCAATCTACCTCTCTTCCTTCTTCAATCTTCACCAAATGTATGGAATGTGGCTTGATTCCCCTTGATTTTGGTTGGGAAGATGTTTTGAGATGAATCTAGGGAGAAGCTTCGTGACGGTTATTCTAATTTTGGGCAAAAGTTCTTCAATTAACTGATTTTCCCCCTTTTAAAGGCGAGCAAACAGGGCCTCGGATTGCCCGAGCCATCCTGGGAACTGCAGCAATCAAGGAAGCACGTTCTGGCTCGGCCGAGCCAGAACCGCTCGACCGAGCCTGCTCTCTGCCAGCCAGGCTCGGTCGAGCCTGCACTGCTCGGCCGAGCGAGCCCTCTGCCCGGCTCAGCTCGGCTGAGCCTGCTTCGCTCAGCCGGGCGGGTCCTCCAAGCTTCCGAAACTCTCCTTTTGCTCCGCTCGGACGAACCAAACCTCCTCGGACTCCAAACTCGGACGATTTTCCTCCAAAACTCCACCAAATATGCCATATTATGCTCAAAACACATCCTACAACATTTCAAACACGAAAACAAGATAAAAGAACAACGAAAGTATATGATATGAGGGTAAAATGGCCAAAAACATGCATGCGCACACATCAAAAAATTGGTCATTTTACACACATATCATAATCCCCCTAACTTGAACCTTTGATTGTCCTCAATCAAAACAAAGTAAGGCAATCAATAAACCTCATCAAACAACCTCATAGCTCATCATAGTCATCTTGGCATGCTCTTATCGAACGAGATTATCACCTAACTTTGTGACACGGTTAATGCTTACGACTCAAACCACTCATCAACATTGGATAAAGAAACAAAAGCACTCCCTTACGTGTTTAGGGTTTGATGAATTCACTCATTCATAAGATATCGAGCACAATTTCCATAGGCTTGAAACAATTATCAC
Source organism: Plectranthus barbatus (assembly GCA_026898455.1). Taxonomy (NCBI): domain Eukaryota; kingdom Viridiplantae; phylum Streptophyta; class Magnoliopsida; order Lamiales; family Lamiaceae; genus Plectranthus; species Plectranthus barbatus. Next base: position 353,671 of record JAPKLW010000048.1, read on the forward strand.
CACTATACTACAATGAGTTGGCTCCTAAAATCAAAAAGGTCTTTATTTTCGGTTATAACGTGGCTTACTAGAAGGTAAGTGGTTTTGGGCTAAAGTGACGAACTTCTTCCAAATCCCAAAACCCCCAAACTTATTCTCTTCAATCCACTTCTAACCTTGAGGCTTTTTCATCAATCAACTCTCATGTTTATTATTTTTTCTTTTCTTTCTTTTCCTCATTTTTTTCTAGCACCATCATTTTTTTTCATTCATGATGCTTTTCATTTTCTTTTTCTCTTTTCTTTCTTTCCTTTATAAGTACCCAAATTTTTCTTGGTACCCATTTTTCTAGGATTCATATCAATACTTCAATCAATATTTTATTGCCTCAACAATCACAACTCAAACAATTCCCAACCCAACTCTCATCTCCGTATTCACCCTCATACACTCATTCCCCCAAAATTTGTCCTAATAATTTCAAAAGAAATATCACCATTAAGCTCAATCACGGGAATCAAGGGTATGAAAGGCAAAATTATGATATCAACCACCTTATACTCCCGAAGTGAAAGGAAGGACTAAGAATCGATGGCCTAAGATCATTTTTTAGTTACCATACTCATGCCCAATAGATAGAGAATATATTCAAGTTCTAGATTTTGTGCTCTCAAACTTGCCACTCACAACCGATCAAAGTATGACAATATCAAGGCTCAAAAAATCTCGGCTTTTGTCAAGTCCTAGGCATTAACCTCACACAAAACTCGGCAATTCAAAAGTTCAATTCGAGCATGCCTTAACAACTAGATTATGCCCTATCATTGGTCAAAGCAAATTTTAAGCCGTACAAAGTAAGTCATGATTCGAATCTCCAATTCTTATTCGGGTTCATCATACACACACGACAAGCACTCAACAACCTAATTAACAATCTACATGCCATGAACAATTAAATTGAAACTAAATGGTAGGAGAAACGATAGAAAGTGTTACCCATCGGTAGACATGATCAAACCGCTCTCCATTCCTTATTTGCATACAACACCACCAAACAATTTGAGCATAATAAAACCAAATAAACTCTCATATCCACCAATCTTTCCTCAAACCAATATCTCAAGAAAAATTATAACATTTATCCACTAGCACCACCATTCATACCAAACCATTGTACATATCCACACACCAAAACCGAATAGAAAGAATTCAATCTCATGTAAGCTCGCAAAATGATTCATCAACAACCATTCAAATAGAAATAAAAGTAAATCAAATCATCATCCACAATCCAAAATCAAACAAACCAAAGTAGATCAAATATCATAATACAACCATATCGAATGATCAATATTATTCAAATTCAACTAAACTAAACTAAACTAAGGATAAAGGTAAGGATAGAGAGAGAGAGAGAAGAGTGAACCCGAGAAGAGCACCGGATACCAACCAATCCCCCCTGTTGGTCCCAAAATATCAGAGTCGTCGTGTTGATAACTTAACACGAAATGCAGCGGAATAGATTTAAGTCTCTTGCACTTGTTGTTGTTAGTAAAAGTTTCTTAGCTCAAGTCGTTACTTAAGTATGTTTTCAGATATACTCTAGCAACTCCGTTGCTAGATTTCAAATCGATCTTTAAGCAGTAACTTAATAAAACAGTAAACGGACACAAGATTTATAGTGGTTCGATCAAATAGATCTACGTCCACTCCTTAGCCGAATCGCTAAGAATTTCACTAGAAAAGTATACAGATTACAAGGAATCGCCTTTCCAGTTAAGTAGGCAGTGAGCTTTCGGCCTGGCTACTTGACAGCTATCCTCCGTGAGTCTGAACTTCTCTGGTAAGGTTTGGCTGAGGGTCAAGGGCACACCTTCGAAACTCCTGCCTTGCCTGTTATGGAAGAATTAGTCACTTCCTGATTTTCCTTGAGTGTGGCTAGACGCCCGTTCTAGTCTTAACCTTTTCAGGTGTTCGACTATTAGATTCTTTTCTAACAGAAAGGAATCTTAATGATTGAAATATCCTTGGATGCAATCAAGAATATCTTCAATGGAGTGTCAGTACTTCAATGAGTGACACTTCTGGTTGTTGGGAGCTTTTTGATAAAGTTTAGCACAGCTCTCAACTGACTACTTTTAAAGTTCACTTTGTCAAATGAATCTCTAGCTTGAGCGTTCGTGAATGAGTAAAGTGAGAAGAGCAGTTTTTTAGTAGTTGTTTTTTTTTTAATCTCATCTTTGAGACTGTCTTTTATAGTTGGAGATTCAAACTTTGAATCTCCTTATCCGTTAGACTCAACAGCTCCTTGATCTGAAAGAGCTTTGTCTGTGGCACTCACTTTTGTTTTTGACTTGTACTTTCCTAGCCACTTCGGGAAAGTCTTATCCTTTTGCGTGAGCTTTCTGTCAGAGTGGCAGTCCGGCTTCGAATTTGGTTCTTGTTTTGGTACGCTAGAATCTGCTAAAAGTATATTCCTTGTGATCCTTTGACTTCCGTTGTTTGCGATTCTTTATCCATTGCTGAAAGATCCGAATGCTAATCATCTTAGCATTCTGTCTAGCGTTCTTTCAGCCATTTGCAAGTGATCCTTTGTTTGCTTGCTTCTCTAGCAGTTTGTAAGTCGAATGCTTATATCATCTGCTTTGTGTCTGCTAGGGATTCTTCTCAGCACACTAGTCTATTACAACTCGATGTATAACTTATACAGGACTTTACAAGTTGTGTTAGACTCTCTAGATTTCAGCAAATGATCGACCAACTAAATAAGGTTTGATCTAACAAAACCTTTTACAAATAAGTCCTAAGGGAGATTTTAGGGATAATTCCCAACACCCCCAAACTTAGTCAAGTGAGACTAAGTTTGTAAAAAGGTAAACGGTGCGCACTCACTCCTCTTGATCCTTCAAATATTCCCCAAAACCGGCAACCGACACATTCCCCCAAACTTAGTCAAGTTAGACTAAGCTTCAAAAATAGTTGACGGTAGGAAATCACTCCTCTCGAACTTGTAGTTTCTCCTAACAAACACAAAACCAACAAACTAAACATTTATTCAAAATCAAATCAACTAAAAGCAATTTAAACAAAAGAAAGAAAATTGGTTGGGTTGCCTCCCAACAAGCGCTTCCATTTACGTCGGTAGCTAGACGACCTTACCATGTCATCCATTGTCAAAAACCTTGTGAATTTTTAGTATACCTTTCTCTACCGATCGAACTTTGCTTGGAAGCAACTTGTTGATTGATCTACTTCCTAAGCTTCCTCCAACCAAACTTTCCCTCATTACTATTCGGAATTTTCTCAACACAAGCACACTATTTAACACACCATTAAACCATGTCTCAATCACCAATGACCTTTCAAATACACCATCGGGATTATATTTCCTCAATCCATTTCCTTTAACAACCAACTCACAAACCTCTTTCACCTTGTTTGTTAGCACCACTACCTTTTCAACCTTGTCTATTAACCGGGAAGGAAAAACAAACACCATCTCTCCACGTATTTCTCCCGTTATAATCTTTTCCTCACACTCTTCTTCCATAAGTTGTGCAAAAATGGGAACTTCTTGAATTTCTTCGGGTGAAGGCATCTCATTATCACCTTTCTTCATACTATCTACATATTGCACCAACTCGTTTGTGCCCTTATCCTCCTCATCTTCTTGAGATAACTTCTCACCCTCCTTTTGTGGTCTTTCCTCTTGCACCACTTCTATTTCCTCTTCTTTGACTTCATCTATCTTCATCTTTGTAGCTTCCATTGTCTTTTGCTCTTCAACATCACTCACACTTTCCTTGGATTTCATCACAATGCTTGCACTCTTATCCCCCATGTCTTCATTAATCACATTGCCACTTATCCTCAGAATTAGTCTCGTTTCCTTTGAAACTCTCTCTTCTTGATCCGTTTCATTCCATGGCTTGGCAACGGTTGATTCTTGTGTTGGAGTCTCTTCGAGTTTCCCCTCATACTTCTCAAACGTTATTTCATTCACCATCTCTACGTGGCCTCCTCAACAATTTTAATTGTTCTTGCATTTGATCCAATTGGCTCCTCCATATATCATTTTCTCCATACTCCTTTTCAACCTTCACCGTATGGTAAACTCTTTTCTCTTCCGACCATTGGTAATTACATTCAAACATCTTCTCGAATACATTTCGAAGAGGCTTCTTCGGTCTTTTTCTTTCCATCAATTTGGCTTTCATCTCATCCACTTGCCTTTGTAAATTATCCAATCTCTCATCGGCGTCTCCTCTTTGATTCTCCGTTTGACACCTACAAAGTCCAACAATCTCAAAGTACCAACAAATAAATCAACTAACAACTAATCAACAAAAGTTAGTAATCACCAACCAATTACAAGACAAAAACTGTCCAACAAAACAAACAAGAACAATTAACAAACAAATGTTAGTAACAATATTCACACAAGCATTTCCTCAAACACCTAGCATACCATACTTCAACTTTCAATAATTCCACAAGACCTACTAAAAGATTCCCAGGCAACGGCGCCAAAAATGTGGTAGCCGTGTGAAGCACACACAAGTAACACGTTAAAATTATCAATCAGGTCTCTTTTCTAATTCGCTCAAGTGGATATCATCTACTCCATTGAAGGGTATCAATAGCTAGGTTACACAAAAGTCGTTGGTTTTTATCTATCTAGGCGATGAATTGTAAACAAAACTTTAAGTGCAAACAATCAACTAGTAAACTAATTACAACTTCTCCAAGCAAACAATTCAATCAATTGTATAGGTAGATTAAGATAACAAATCCGACAATCCTAGAAGATAGTGAGTGATTGTAAACTTCAATTGTTCCGAATTAAACCAAGTTATGTTGCAAACAAACTTTAATTCCTATGAGGTTGAGCAACCGACTCTAATGTCGCTAGTCACTTGCTACGGATAACTAGCGGTAGATGACAATAGGAGTTGCAAACAGCTACGTTATTAACTCCTAAGCCACTCCCAACCGACCGTCGATTATCTCCCTACAATCCTAGCACCGCACATGGATTGGAACTAGAACTATAAGATTATGCACTTATCACGATGATTTCGTCCGCGTGTTGGCTGCAACGTTCACGTCAACTACCTAAAGGTTGGCTATTACCTACACCTAATAGGCAAGAACAAGCTCAAGTGCAAATCAACCCCTCATAGGAAAGTAAACAAGCATAATCGATTCAATCCATCACAATATCTGTAATACAACACTCACTAATGAAATTAGTTCTCCATACCTTGAGTTAAGTACAATACAAATTGGAAATTGAAAGAATTCATTACAAAACTTCAAGGTCAACGATTGATCTTCTTCGGTTGTCTTCTTTGAATCCAATCTACCTCTCTTCCTTCTTCAATCTTCACCAAATGTATGGAATGTGGCTTGATTCCCCTTGATTTTGGTTGGGGAGATGTTTTGAGATGAATCTAGGGAGAAGTATCGTGACGGTTATTCTAATTTTGGGCTAAAGTTCTTCAATTAACTGATTTTCCCCCTTTTATAGGCGAGCAAACAGGGCCTCGGCTCGCCCGAGCCAACCAAGGCTCGCCCGAGCCATCCTGGGAACCGCAGCAATCAGGGAAGCACGTTCTGGCTCGGCCGAGCCAGAACTGCTCGACCGAACCTGCTCTCTGCCAGCCAGGCTCGGTCGAGCTTGCACTGCTCGACCGAGCGAGCCCTCTGCCCGGCTCAGCTCGGCTGAGCCTGCTTCGCTCGGCCAGGCGGGTCCTCCAAGCTTCCGAAACTCTCCTTTCGCTCCGCTCGGACGAACCAAACCTCCTCGAACTCCAAACTCGGACGATTTTCCTCCAAAACTCCACCAAATATGCCATATTATGCTCAAAACACATCCTACAATATTTCAAACACGAAAACAAGACAAAATAACAACGAAAGTATATGATATGAGGGTAAAATGGCCAAAAACATGCACGCGCACATATCGAAAAATAGGTCATTTTACACACATACCAATGGTAGCAAGATATCAATATAACCCTAGACAGGCGCATTGGACCACGGTAAAGCACATACTCAAATACTTGAAAAGGACTAGAGACTATTGTCTTGTCTATCACTGTGAGGAGTTGTGCCCTGTGGGTTATACGGATTCAGATTTCTAGGCAAACCAGGATGAAAAGAAGTCCACCTCTGGCTATGTGTTTACATTGGGAAGTAAGGCCATATTATGGAGGAGTGCAAAACAGAGTGCATTGTTGTCTCCACCTCCATATTATGGAGGAGTGCAAAACAGAGTGCATTGTTGTCTCCACCATGGAAGCAGAATATGTGGCAGCTTCGAAAGCTTCAAAAGAAGCAGTATGGTTTTAAAACTTCCTTTTGGAGTTGGACGCGATTTCTAAGTTGCCCAAGACTATCACGGTGTATTGTGATAACTCGGGTGTTGCAGCAAATTCAAAGGAACCACAAATTCACAGAGCAACAAAACACATTGAGAGGAAGTACTATATCATACGAGAAATCGGAGCAAGGGATGATGTGCTGGTAGAGAAGATTGATACAAAGAATAATCTAGCTGATCCATTCACACAAGCTCTGCCTCATAAGGTCTACGAGATGTAGAATTGACAATTTTTGACACGACACGAACACGCACGATACTAGTGAGCATGAACACGACACGAATCCATTAAGCTCAAACACGATAACAACACGACACGATAACAACCCGACATGATAACACGACACGATAGCAACATGACACGATAACGGCCCGACATGATAATGACCCGACACGATAAAGTTCTACCTTATATAAATTTCTAGGTCTACACTTAGGACTAAAGAATTTTGATTCGACATGATAACACGACATGAACATGCACGATAATAATGGGCACGAACACGACACGAACCTGTTAAGCTCAAACACAAACATAACACGAACCCGTTAAGCTCAAACACGAATTTAGCATGAACTTGTTAAGCTTAAACACAATAACAACCCGACACGATAACGACCCGACACGCACGAATTGCCAGCCCTAACGAGATGCATGTACGTAACATTTGGCTGAGGGCACAGCCAGCCATGTGGGATGATTGATGTAATAGCTAGATTAGTTTAGACACGTTATACTCTGGAAAACACATGTATAATGCTTTGAGTATAAGTGGGAGATTGATGGAATTATATACAGAAATCATTATAATTGGTATATTATGTACAAGGTTTATTGGTTAATATACTGGGTTTCATGAATGTTGTATGATCATCTCCTGACTGAATTAACAAATATGTTTCGCAAATGCTCTTATCCTTTTATCTCATCGATAGGGAGATCATACGGTGTAGTAGATCACAAAAAATCTTACGGATCGTCTGACCTAGCGAGATATAAATGGTTATCACAGTTGAGACAGTCCTAGGATAGACTATCGGTATAGGCTGCAGCATACGCGGTAATAAGCAACTTATCTTGGATCGCTTGGTATGATGGTGCGGGGCTACGCATTAATAGGACTTAAGTTAAGATCGATTCCTTTATCTGACATTAAATGAATCTTGATCTTGGTGGCTTGATGAGATCCTAAGCCTAAATGAGGGTACAGAAGTATACACAGATTGTGTGTCACTTTGAGATGCAGTGAAAGGCTCTAGTCGAGCTTGTATATCTGTATCTTGGGAAGTAACAATCTGTGTATGATTGTCTGATACTAGAACTAGGTAACCACATCCAGTATAGGATGGTGGCATTCCCTGAGCAGCTCAAAAGGATCGTTATGCTAAAGTCTTGCACGTTGATTAAGTTCAAGCATAAGTGAAAAGGGTTGAGTGGATTGACTCAATAAGATAAGATGTTAATTAATTAAATAACTTGTCAGAGCCTAAATTAATTAATGAATGTTTGTAACCTTAAATGTGGGGATACACCGAGCCTATGCAACCCATTCCTCACCACATGGTAGCAAATAGGTAGGACATTATTGATTCTCTGATGTCATGAATCAATATTAATTAATTAATTAATTATATTCTTGGTTGAATATGGGAATTAATTAATTGATAGGCCTTATTTGTTATTTGCATACTGGTCCCTGGTCTGGCCCATGAAAGCTCAAACCCATCTGGATATCAGAATTTCCTATAAATAGGCCTCAAGTTCTCAGATCACAACACACCACAAGATCATAAGTTGCAAAATAGCAAACCAAGATTTGGGAGCTGTGATCGACTGGATTTGAGAAACGGGGAGGAAATTTTGCTTCTCTTTAGGAACGGGATCCGAAGCCGAATCTTCACCTGATTTTCAGATTGTTGTTGGGATACAGATCAGAAGATCAGATCTCGAGGATCGTTTTCTATTTCTCTCTCCTCAAGTTTTCTAAAATAATTATTAATTTCTTAGATTTAATTCCTTCATCTTATAGGAATAAATCTTATTGCGTGGGAAAGAGGATCAAAGGATCAAATCTTTGCGCATCGCGTTCTTCAGTTTCTACAGTTCAAGTATTCCGCAAAAACCTTCTAATGCATATACAATAGGAGCATTCTAGGATCAATCACAGGCATAGTAATTATCTTTGATATCCAATTATCGATCTGCGCTTATATGGATTTAAGTGATTCAATTCACGGTATTCGAAATCCCTTCACAGATTTCATCAAAGTTCGTCATGTCGACCGTCGCTCAGGCTATGGATCGACATGCTTCTTTTACTCGTGTTAACCGACGCTTAATCCATATCGGTCGACACAGACGCTTCCCATCATCAAATTGTTCTTGTTTGATCACTCACTATAATCCTACTTCACTTCTAAAACTCCTTCTTCTGATTCTTGAAATCTTTTTGTTGATTAATTAATCATCCTTATTAATTCTTTGGAAATGTCAGAGTAACCTAAACTAAGACAAGGGTGATGTATTCTTTGAATTTTAACTTAATTCTAGATCCTCAAACTTAATCCTTTGGCTTTCAATTTTGAGTTATCACTTGTATCTCCTTTGAGATATAATGATCTTGTTGGACAATCCATATTATTTCATAAACCATCTTTTGGAAAAAGATTTGGATAACCTAAACTAACAAGAGAATTATTTTGTTCATGAACCTTGCTAATTTTAAAATCTACTTCTTCGCTCATCTCTTCTTGAGCACCTCGTTCGTTCAAGAACTTACACCATTTTTAACTCATGTCCGGAAGTCCTTGAGCTCAAATATAAATTTTAAGTAAATAATAACTTTAAAGGATTCTTGAATCGCTCAAATGCCATCTCTCGTCAACACTTAATCTTTCGAGTTTAGGATTTATGTAAAATTGCTCCTTTGGTATGAAATACCAGTTGACTTATAGCGCTTATTATTTCCTTAGGAAGTTCTGGTGTTTGATCCGACGTAATGCAAAAAGAATGCACCACATCTGTCTAAGGTGGGCACTATTTTCAATAAAAATACAAACAAATAACTATTTTGATTTCGAGCTTTGAACTCAAGTGATGAAAAGGAAATAATATTTTATTTTAAAGCTTATGTCATTGCCTGAAATGTTTTTGCTTATATATTTGTCCTCTAAGTTGGAGGATTTCTACTTAGGGAAGAACATGCTACGCAGTCATGTGCATGTTTAATTTATAATGATCGTGTCCTAGTATTGAAAGATATGTTAGTGACTAGTGCACTATTGATGTCGGCTCGTCAAGATAGCACCTTAACCTGAATGTGCATCATGACCAGTGTAGGACGCCACCTCCCTGATCACTCTTATGAACATATAGTATAACTTGTGAAATGTAAATGATTGTGCAATCAAATAATAAATATTTTGACACGATGGGAGAATTTTCCAAAGTAAAACCCCATGTTTAGCCGTTACTAAAAGGCATGACATTCAATCATTTGATAATTACTTTTGAGCATGTGTCCACTAGGTACCTTCAAGTATTCAACCTGTATATTCTTTCTAAAATATGCAGGTTGATGGTGGTGGCGATGGCGAACGAGATTATTGGTCAAGACTTCCTTTTTTTGTAATAGTTAGGATTGGATGGTACATCTTCACAAACATTCTTCCTCTTAAACTTTTCGTTACTAGCAAAATTCTTACTTCAAATACTTGTTTTTGTCATAACAAACATAATATCATGTCATCTGAAGAGCTTCGATCCCTCTTCAGAGAGGCACCTTTTGATTATCAAATAGTGTTTGAATGTTTTATCATGTTTACTTTCATATTATCCATTTCCCAAACACATTATATATTTTTTTTTTTCCGATACACCTGATGAATTATCCTTCATTTGAAATCGGGTTGCAATATTTTGCAAAGATTGATTTATTTGGGAAGGAAACGAGAATCTTATCCCAAGGACCATTAATATATTTGATTTGGTCACGTGACAAAGTGCTGTTGGGCAAATTCAGAAATTTGGAGTGCCGTGACTTTATAACTTCATTTGAAGAAGTAGGCTTGAAATTATAAATCACGGACCCAATTAATTATATTAGAATCTTTACCCTATTTTAGTTAGACCAAGGATAATACTTGTATTAAAATTTGTTGGCCCAATGTCAATTGAAGGTTATACTAACCCAAGTACGCAAGCAAATAATGGAGTTGAGTGGCTCGATTTACAGGAATTCAAATTCACTCGGATCAAAACTCCAAATCAAAGTCCAATTTCAAAAACTTCTTAGATATGAATATAAACTATCAAAATTTAAGTCAAATTCAAAAGCATTTTAGATATGAGTATAAATTATCTAGAAAATTCAAATCAAATTTAGAACTTTTTGATACGAGTATAAACTATTTTTAAGTCAAGATCAAGAACTCCTTGATACGAGTATAAACTATGTACAAGTTAAGATCAAGAACTCCTTAATCTAAATAAATTATTGTGACTCGTTCATTTCCAAATCAAAAGAAGTCTCAAGGGATAATTTGTAGACACGCAAAATAAATCACGACTAATTAAAACATGACATGTGGAGTTAAATTATTCAATATCAATTTATTTATATTTTAGGAACTTAATCAAATAAAATTCTTAAGTTAAATAAATAGAAAATTGATATTTAATATGTGGATGCAATCGTCCAATAAGAAGTCGACACATGTCAAGCTCATCAAGTGTGCAAAGCGTGTGAACACAACTCGACGAATGAATGAGATCACGTCAACGAAGCCCTAGATCTTTTAATTTTGCCTATATATAAGGCACAAATGGAGTGAAAAAGGTACCTTAGAAGTGCTAGCTTGAAAGAAGAATTATCTTCAAGTTTAAGGTTTTTTTTGTCAAACCCACATCAAGTCTAGGGTATCATCTTGGAAAGGAAGATCAAAAATCAAACCAAAGATGATCCAAGATCGACATCTCCAAAAACTCCCTTAAATACGACGTTTGATTTGAAAATAAGGTGAAAAGCCTTCAAATTAATGTTTCAAACTTGAAGATCAAAGGAATTTGAAGATCGAAGAAGGCCAAGTTCTCTTTGAAGACTTCAAAAATTATTCAAACATCAAATTCAAATAGAAGAATCAAATGAAAAACAACAATTAAATCTACAATATTACTTAGGTCCAAATCAACTTAAGTTGTATCCAATTTTTTGTGTTTACTTGTTTAAAAATGAAATTTTTTTTATTACAATTATAATCCTTAATCACGTAATATTTTACACAATTAAGTAATAATCTTAACTACTATTCATTTCTATTTTTTACATATAATCCGTATAATTACTTATGTAAATATTCTATAGTAATTATTTTCATAATAATAATAATGACCTATAACCTCTTGATCTAGGCAAGGTGCTTTCACCACTACCCCGAGAGCGAGGGGACCCAATCCATATTTTAGGATCTGATTTTGTTTTAATACATATGTATAAACCTTGTACAGTATAATATTTTAATATCACAATAATGGAAGGACTAAACTGACTAAATTATACTTTTGGCTGTGATTCCCAATTTTAAGAATGAAAAGCTAAGTGGGAAAAAATAATACTTTTGCCACATCACAAGCAATGTTGTAAAAATCGCTAGGCGCTAGTCGGGCGGTCGATGGGGGCCTAGCGCCTAAGCGGTCTAGGCGGGGATTAATCGGATTCTAGGAGGATTCTAGGCGGTTTAAGTATTTTTATTTTTTTATTTTTTATATATCTCAAGTAATATATAAAAATCTTACCAACAAATTATATACTTAAAAAGCAAGTAAAATTTCAACATTTTATATGTATCTCAATTAATATTCCTGCAACAAACATCCTCACATTTAAATCCAAACGTATAAATATTCTTGCAACAAGCACTTCTATATTTAAAAGCAAAATTCAAAATAAAAGTAAATCATAAACTAAAGTTTAAATATTCCTGCACAAATATCATCACAATTCAAATCAATCCAAAATAAAAGCAATGAACAAAGCAAAGCCTAAAATAAAAGCAAACCATAATGAAAGTTAAATATTCGGACTACAACCATCCACACATTCGGTGGGGTCCGTGGGTGGAGGAGTATGGCGTGCGGAGGTGAGGATTGAGGAATCGTGAATTTGGTTGGAAAATTTGATTTGGGAATAAAATTAGTTTTACACATTTATTCTAATTTTATATTTTTATGTTTTTAAATATTTTTTGAAATTAAAATTTAAAAATTGAATTTACAATTGAAAATAAAATTTAAAAATTGAATCTACAATTAAAATTTACTTCAGCCGATTTTTTTCCGATTAATGAGCGATTAATCCGATTAATCAGCGAATAATCCGATTAATCCGATCCGATTAATCCGCCTAGACCGATTAATCGCCGATTAATCACTGATTAAATTAAAACCGATTTTTCTAGCCGATTTTGCATTTATCGGGGCGGTGGACCTCCGCCTACCGATTAATCGGCGCCTAGGCGGTCCTAGGCGCCGATTTTTACAACATTGATCACAAGTCACAACAATGCTGTTTTGATTATGAGAGAATTTTTCAATCGTAGAACATTGCTGGAGAAGGTTTTGAGCGTGAACTTTTTTTTTTTTCTTAACTAGTTTTTTTAACATTAGAAATTAAAAAAAAAATCTTCTACTTTAATGTTAAGGTTAGGCTAAGCAAAATTCACTTTCATCAAAACTTAACTACGTAGAAATAAAGGGTGGTTGTTTGCGGTTAGTCATTTTAAAACACTGGCCTTCAACAAGCAGGCATTAGATCTATCTGAGTATGTTAGAAACAAGAACAAGTAAACTTGCCTGCAGAGGTTAGACTGATATACACAGCAATCAGCATAGATAGACGGGTCATTCATTGTTTGCGCTTGCAGAAGAGCGAACAGGGAACTTCTCTTCTGGCTGCTTTCTCCACAAGTAGTTGCAAGCCTCGAGCCACACTGGACTTACAAGAAACTTATTATGCGTTGTGGCCCACCGGGATTTATCTGTCCCTGCATCCAAAGACACCACATGTGTAACAGATGGATCGACTTCCATTGAGCAAGAAGCTCCCAGTTGCTCTGCCATTCTCCAGAAGTGATGGTGCTCCGCTCTGGAGTTGGTCGGGATTACACGGGTGAACACTATTTTGCAATCCTTCAGAACTTCCTTCCGAACAGTTTTTAGCACCTGCCTCACATCCCGGTCCTCTATTTTAACCTCCTGCTCCTGCTCCTAAAAAATAAAATTAACAAGTTGAGCTACAAAGAACCCATGTAAAATTCTATTTACTATTTAGTTGATGATTGGGGAGAGAGGAGAGACAATACCTTGTCAAAGAATAAACTGTGTATTCGCTTAAGAACCGTAAGGACAGTGGCCAGAGCTCCCTCAGTCTCACTTTCATCACTTCTTCGTTGAGAAAGTGAACACTGGTTGATGCCAAAGTTTTTACAACTTGAGGAAAAAAAGTGATATCTTTCCATCAATATCAAATTGTCCTTGTTCTCTTTCCACACCTAAAAAAGACCAGGTTAATCCTCACCTTAAGAATTTAAGGCATATTGCAAGACTGTTTAGTTCCAGAATTCAAGAAACTCACTGCTTCTGTGTCATCAAGGATGAGAACTGTGCTTTCATGCCCCAAAACAATATCAAGACCCTTTTGATACTTTTGAGTACAGTCACCTTGGGCAATTATTCCAGAGTGGAAGTATTTATCACTAGGGTCAAGTAGCTTTGCCATTTCCAGAGCATAGGGACGTTCGCCCATGGTGTATATATACATCTCAAACAGCCTACTAGCTTCCTCCAAAAAAGTGTGCACAAATGGCCTCAACTTAGTCATCATGTGAATCTTATCTAGTTTGAACAGGCTGTTCTTTAAGGCATCTGATTAGTAGAAAACTGTAAGTGGATAAAATAACAAATGCGATAGAATTCAAAAAGCTGAAAATGGAAGTAATATCAACTCCCACCAGAAAAATCATGTAATTGCTAATTTCAATAGCATCATAAATTTCAAGAACAATCCAATAATCCAAATAAGGTCATAGTATTCAAAAGGTAAGATGGGAAACACATAATAGCTCAACAATTATATTACGGAGATTATGAAGCTTATCCCAAATGGCAAATACTAGATGTGACATTTGAAAATTAAAAGACCTTGTCATAGACCCACTGCCTATATAACATAACCAACACTAAATTCTTAAGCTTTCGTAGTGCATATCCTAAGTTATATGTGCTGTAAACAAACGAGATACAGCTTAAACCAAAGATGAGACAATACGTAGTTATTACAAAATTTTCAAGCAACATCAACAACAAAGTAAAATGAACTTCAAAACAGCGCTCCTATCTTATTGAATGGTCATGGTAGTTCCCAAAAATGGAGATTCTTAATCAATGGAGGATAAATGGCATCTATCACCCATTAAGTTCCCATGAATTTCTATTAATTTGGTTGTTTGATGCTTCAACTTCTTAGCTATATCTTTTAATTAATCACCAAATAGCATGGTGTGGAGAATGGTCAAGGTTGCAAGTGAGATTTTTTAATTATATACAGCATTCATTTTCTATCAAACACTTCTTAGTGATATCAAACAGTTACAGGGTAAGACAAACAGTGACCCACGGGAAACACTAAGAAATGTACAGCAAATTATCCAAATCATCACAGCAGCACTAAATTATCAGACCAAGTGCAGAAGAAAATCCTAGGAGGAAAGTACCTGGCAATGCATCTCTATGGCTGTTTAAGTATACTTCTTCCTCTGTAATATCAATTAACCGAGCTGAATTGAGTAGTGTGTGATCTAAATCAAGAATCAAATAAAGTTTTCTTCTATTACATATCAAATTCTTAAGATCTTTGCCACGTACTCGAGCCATCTCATCATTAGCAATCTTCAAATGCTGCATGGAAAATTATTTACTAATACATTAATAAGATAACATGATGTCATTCATGTCAATAAGAATCTTTAAAAGAACTAAGACATGAGAGAATCCAATAATATATTTTCAGAAACCTTATCAATATACTTTAGAGGAACGGCAGAACCATCGTCCACTGGTAGCCCACATAGCATGCACATTCCTCTAAAAGAACCGGGATGTGCACAAGGTTCCATCCCAGGTAATGGTCCTGCACAACAGAGTCACATAGGACTAAGGCGAGATCACGGACGCCTGAATTTTCAAGCTGTTATGTTGATCAATACATTTCCAGAATATCCAAACTCTCAAATTCTTCAGAAGAAAAGAGAAAGATAGAGAAAAGAAAAAAATTTCTCTAAAAACAGAGGATAATGAAACAGATAAACGAGCAATATTAGAAGTAAGTCCCTTATAAAAGAGGTATGCATTATAGGAACATGCTTTACAGTTTTTAAGCCTATTGCTACTAGTTATTTATCTTCACTATCTCCCCTTCATTTGATGAAAGGCAAGGTAGTCTCTATTATTTAAGCCAACATATCTGCTATCATTTCAAGTACAAATGTAACCCCCAAAAAAAATATTAAAAACAAAAATCAACAGATAAAGAGCAAGCTACCTAAAACTTTTGATAAATCTCCTTGAGATGATGAACTCTGTGGATTTATTATGCCAGGGCATAACTCCACCTTCTGCCTTTTAACCCTACGACAATGATATCATGATGACAATAATCATAAATAAATTAACAATAATGAGAAGTCATACAGCATTTATTGCAAATAAAGCATAATCATGTAGGAAGGCAGCCCCAAAAACCAACATAAAGTATTATTCAATCAAAGAAAAGGCAACAGAAATGGTTTTGACGTTTTTGCAGGTTCTAGTGACATCAACTAAATAATTTTGCAGGAGGCTACATCCTAGGTAAGTTTCCACTATTGAAAGGACAACTGAAAGCATCCCATTCTTTCTCAAGGGATCTAAATATTCAAAGAAAATGAGCAGTGAGTTCCACGTCATGGGCTGAAAATACCATACCAATAATTAAAGAAAGACCCCTAACAAATTAAGCATGTGACAGAAACCCTTCCTGGATTTAAACTTGTGAGCTGAACCCTTAATTTCTATTATAGCATTCCATGATCCATCCTAATTTTATTAAATTATGCAGATCTATTTCAACGGTCAAGGGAGGTTTACAAGCCTTCCTAAGTCCTATAATTTGCTGGATCTTTCAAAGACAACTCTGAGTGTCAGTGGAATTAATGGTACTCATTCAGAACAAGAATCAGAATAATAGAGCTCCTAGCTTAATCCAGCTCCGCCTTCCGCCCTATAAACCCCATTAAACAAATGATATCTATTCCAGATCTTGGCACAACAGCAGAAGGAACGTGGCGGTATCAGAGCTTCAAACCACACCTTGAGGAGAAGGTAGCTTCAAGAGCAGTTCCCTGGATGAGGGCTGCCTCTCCTTCTCACACCTCCTGTCCCTAATATGAACCTTGATAAAAACCTTTTGTTTTCTTCTTCCATTGCACAAGACAGGCATTTTTGGATATTTAAGCTTATGCCTACCTTGGGAAGAGTTTTTTTGGAATACTTATTCAACCAGACTGACCCCATCCTCCTCATACCCATATTGTGTTACCAAATAACCAGAATATGATTGGTAGTTGGCATTATTAATTTATTACAAGATTTGAATAATCAGAAATATGCTGCTCTTATGCAGGATTGTCCTAGTGAATACTAGTGGAGTTCAGTCAACATAGCATTACATACGCACTAGACACCAAAATATTGGACATTTTAGCACCCAAAATATGATTCAAAAGTAAGTGGAGTCATACCTCTCAAGATCTAAGTCATAGTCTATTTTTTCACCATCGTCTCCATCACTACTCTCCTCTTCTTCTGCATCTTCTTCCAAATCGCCTGATGGATCAGAAGCATTATCCAACTCAGCATCCAGAATTGCTGCAAAGTCGTCGCTGCTTGAAGAGTGTACAGGTGAGTCCTCTGTTGAACTCATCTGCCACAACAACCAAAAAATACATTACTAACAAATTTATCTTAACATATTGAGTAAATGGTTAGTAATCAGTTTTTACAGTTTCCTTTAAGAAAAGGTGGATTCATAAAGTAAAGTTAATTTTATTATATCACTCGACAGAAGTAAGTTGGACTTATGCCCCTGGTTAAGAAAACGTATTGGAACTAGAGTTAGGACTTAAAAGCTTTTCTTAGGCTTTGAATTATTACATAGTGCATTGGCCGAACATGAGTCCTGTTAGTGAAATTGAAATGTTTCTTGGCTGACTTTAGAAATTCCAATTCACAATGTTGTTAATAGATTTAATTATGCAATAAAAAACTATTGACTTCCTAACACAGAGTTTTTCAAGAGTTCTCTTGTAACTAGGGATGGAAATAGGCCAGACTACCCGACAGGGGCCTACGGCCCAGCCTACTTAAAGCCTACATAGGCTCGGCCTATCTCGTAAAAAGGTCAGGCTTAGGCTTCTTTAATGGTCTATATAATTAAACAGGCTTAGGCTCAGGCTTAGGCTTCAAATCCGGCCTTTCAAGCCTAACAGGCCGGCCTACTTAAATAATATATTATATAATTATTAGATATATTTATTATAGTATATAAAAAATTAAATTCATAATTTAATACAACTTGAATATTTATACTTGTAGTTTATATTCTAAAGTTCGAATTAGATTCAAGAACTCATTTCAAGTTTGAAATAGATTTACATAGTTTCTCTTATTTTTATTAAGTTATATTATATATATATATATATATATATAATTTATAAAACAAGTAATGTATTTCTAATTTAAAAATATTTTTTAAAAAAATAATTAAGTAGGCTTAAATATGCCTAGAAGTCCGGCCTATATCACTAAAAAGGTCAGGCCAAGGCCTTTATAAAAGCCTATGATAGTAAATAGGCCAGACCCAGGCTTAGTAAATTTTTCGCAGGCCCAGGCCTATCGAAGCAAAGCCACCTTGGCCCGGCCTTTTTCCACCCCTTCTTGTAACTGAGAATCAAGTTCAACAACATTCCTTGCATAAAAATGTTCATCTAGGCTTCAGAAAGTATTTCAGATTTATCAATTGTTGACTGTACAAGCTTTCAACACAGCATCAATATTTACAGCAATGTGTTTAATTGATAGAGAACACACTTTAGGATTTAACAAAATTTTGCACAAGGCCAACAACATGTGGTTTTTTCTTTCTTATATTTCATTTATGCATAATATATTTATAGCTCCACACCTAATTACAAAACTGTTTCCAGAAACTACTCTTATTATCATGGAATCATAATAACCCTAAAATCTCTATTTTTGGTTCTATTCGATATGAAATTCATACAAAACCGATACTCGTAGCTTAGTGCTTATCAATGCAAGAAATTTGTAAATAAATAAAAAAAAAGTATTAAAAGAAGAATAACAGAAGAAAATAAAGGGGAAACTTGCCGTAGCGTCGGGGCTTGTTGCTTCAAGTCGGGGACTGGGAGTGATAAAAAAAGTCGCCACGGCCTGACGATCAAATGTCAGAGGGCTGACAACGACGACGAGTCGCAGTTGCGCGAGCAGCGGCGGCGTGGATTTACTCCGGCGACGAGTGAGGGAGTGATGGTGGAGGTGGAGACGTGATTAGGGATTGATTGTATTTCGTGATTCGGTTCCTCACCAGGGGGCTGCAGGTTGAGGAATAAAGGTGAAGGGTTCATTTTGTAATTTCATTATATTTTAAAATGAAAACTTCCGTGCAACGGCCCATCTAATCTACTTAATGCTTAATGATTAAAGGAAAATATCTCACATATTACAATTTTGCCATTTATGTCTCAATCTTAATCTGAGGAGTGTTTGATTTATATGTCAAGAATCCCAATGAATAAAGGTTTAAAAGTAATTTGCTCAAAGAAAAATAAATAAATAAATAAAGGTTTAAAAGTAAAAAATAGTATGGGTTTAACAATTTTAATTTATAAATTGGGTTTGAAAATTCTTTTCCATTTTAAAGTTTGTTACGTTGTGTTGGGTCCAGGCCCATGAACCCAGGCCCAACGGATTAATCGGTTCGTACAAACAAGTCTAGCCCAGAAGTCCGACTCATCAAAGCCAGCGAGATTAAGTCAAAGCCTCGCCGCCGACCACCGAAGCACCTCGCCATCGAGGAGATAAGCAGGTCGATGCCGAGGCATTCCAGGAAGGAAACCCTAGCTTGCTGGCAACGCCCGAACGTTGAAGCCCTAACTGCCTCCGAAAAACCCGCAACCGTTCCGATATTCACGGCGAGCCGTTGCAGCTCGACGCCTAGGGTTAGCCACTGCCTACCTGCCTCTATCCTATCTATAAATAGAGGCAGGTAGCTCATTTTTGCAGGCAATTCTCTCTAGTGAAAAACCACGTTGTTACGCTGCAGTTTTTATCACACAATTTATCATACGCACTTGTTTTCTTTCTAATTTCCACGTCTAACTACGGTTTCCTTGTCGTCTATTTCCTATTTCTTGTTAACAATTGTCATTATCTAACAAGAGTTTCAAGGGCTCCTATTTCTCCGAAATTCGAACCTCAACATTTGGCGCCCACCGTGGGGCCCTTGAGACTACTCTTTCTTTCTTTTTCTTTGATTCAATGGCAGGCACTAACGAGAAATCGGGAAATCAAGGCAAGAAGCCGGCAAGAGCTCCTTCGACGGGGCCTACTGGGTCGAGGAGCCTCATTCCCGTATACGAATTGGTTCAGCAGACCTTGCAAACCAGTGGCGCGCAAGTCGTGCCTCCCGACTTGTTGAACTCGATCCTCGCGCGGCTAGCAGAGGAATCTGAGGAAAACCAGAAACGTGTGAAGGAGATGGACTCCAGGATTATGGAATTGCACGCCACGAATCACACTCTGCGGAGAGAAAACGATCAGCTCCGCAAGGAAAGCGCACTCAAAAACCAGCCGATTGTGGATGAGCCGACCACCGGCGAAAAGGCCACCGACCCTCGCAAGAATTTGGCCCACGATCTGGACGAAGCTGTCGACTTGGACATGCCCGCAGGGCTGGATCTCGGGAATAGACCTTCGGGAGCGTCGACCAACAGGCCACCCGAGCGCCTCATCACCGAGCACCCGCGCAGCGAGTACGAGAAGCGCCTCGAAGCTCGAATGGCAAACTTTGAAAAGCTCATCTCCCGAATTCTGGGAGTGATCCCGTCGGACGCTCTGATACCACACGATAGCTACGCCGACTCGTCTTTCACGCCCGACATCACCAATACGGATGTCCCAGCGAGGTTCGTGCCGCCATCGTTCCAACTGTACGATGGAACCACCGACCCGGAGGATCATATCGCTCTCTACAAATAGAAAATGTTGACCACTTCGATCCCAGGCGAACTCTGCGAGGCGTGCATGTGCAAGAGCTTTGGGTCTAGTCTGACCGGCCCAGCCCTCTAGTGGTTCGTCAACCAACCGAGGTGCTCCTTCTCGACATTTTCTGAACTCCATATGGCCTTCAGGAAGCAGTACTCCAACTGCAGACGTGTGGCGAAGCACCCCGACGAGCTTAACAGCATACGCATAAAGAGAGGGGAGTCGCTAAGATCGTACGTCGGGCGCTTCAATCGCGAGCTTGCTTCGATACCGAATTGTCCACCCCTGACGGCGGTCTTCGCTTTCAAGAATGGCTTAGACGTATCTTCGAAGCTCTACCGCGACCTGACGAGTCACCCCTGCTATGACATGGACTCGGTCCTCTCGCAGGCATGGGCTGAGATCAATTGGGAGGAGGATAAGCCGAACCGTATCGCACGAATGAACGAACAGAAAGCTTACGAACTAGCTAGTCAATATCGAGGGGATCGACCGAGGACAACCTCATCGAGCTTGAGGTATGTAGATCAAAAGGACTTCAAGAACGAGCGTCGGTCCCGATAAGATCACCCTTATAGTCGAACATCGCGAGTTGGTGAAGTGCCCTATAGCCTTAGCATCGACCAAAATTACCTGGTCAACAACGTACTCAAGGGGCTCGGTGCCGCCGTGAAATGGCCAGCCAAGATGAAGTCCGACCCTAAGGCACGGGATTCAAACAAGTTCTGCGGCTTTCATAACGATCACGGCCATAGAACCGAAGAATGCCAAGCATTACGTCTGGAGGTCCTCGAACTTCTAAAGAAAGGATTCCTTACCGAGTACCTTACCAACAAAGGGAAAAACACATGGACAAGGGGCCGACAAACTAA
Source organism: Plectranthus barbatus (assembly GCA_026898455.1). Classification (NCBI taxonomy): domain Eukaryota; kingdom Viridiplantae; phylum Streptophyta; class Magnoliopsida; order Lamiales; family Lamiaceae; genus Plectranthus; species Plectranthus barbatus. Next base: position 375,287 of record JAPKLW010000048.1, read on the forward strand.
CCCTCCTGCAAATGCTGAACCACAGAACAAACCGCCGCCCCCCGAATGAACGATCCACGTTATCATTGGAGGATCATAGATTAGTGGAAGGTCGCGCTCCGCGGCCAAGAGGGCCCGCAAGGTCCTCAATCAGGAGGTCCAACATGTTAGCCCCGAGAAACAACACGAATCAATAGAATTCACCACCGAGGATATGTCGGGGATCATTCATCCGCACCATGACGCGCTGGTGATATCACTACTGATATCCAACTGCCAAGTGAAGAGATTGCTCGTGGACAACGACAGTTCCGCAAATATTATGTTCTTTCGAACATTGAAAGAAATAAGGATCCCAATGAGCAAAATATAACCAGTTACCATGACCCTCTATGGTTTCAACGGGGATCAACAACGGACTTTGGGCAAAATCACACTACCCATGTATTGCGGAGGCCTGAATCTAGACGTCAAATTCCAAGTTGTGGACACCATCTCCGCACATAACGCAATCCTGGGGAGGCCTTGGATTCACGAACACAATGCAGTACCCTCGTCGTATCATCAGGCACTAAAGTTCCCCACACCCTGGGGAATTCAGACCACCAGAGGCAAGCAAAAGGCCTGAAGGGACTGTTACTACGCCAGCTTTTGAGCCGTCTGTGCGCAGCAGCACGGCTCGCCACCGACCCCAGTCATTAGACCCGAGGCTGAAGAGCTCGAGGAAGTAGAGATAGACACCTCGGATCCGACACATACCACTTTCATAGGAGCGGAGCTTCCTGCCGATATCAGAAGCGCCCTTGTGGAATTCCTCCAAAGCAAAGCTCACGTATTCGCCTGGTCGCACCGGGACATGACCGGGATTGACCCTTCGATCATCACACACCGTCTCCAAGTCAATCCCAACTGCAGGCCTATGCAACAACGTAGACGCAAATTCTCCACAGAGAAGAACCAGGCAATAAATGAGGAAGTACAAAAGCTCATCGATGTCGGATCAGTCCGAGAAGTACATTACCCCACTTGGCTCGCTAATGTGGTAGTTGTCAAAAAGAAAAACGGAAAGAACCGGGTCTGTATTGACTTTACAGACTTGAGTAAAGCTTGTCCAAAGGACCCCTATCCTCTACTGCACATCGACGCCATTGTTAACGCAACGGCGGGACATGAGCTGCTGAGCTTCATGGATGCCTTCTCAGGTTACAATCAAATACAGATGCACCCGGACGATCAGGAGAAGACCGCCTTCATCACCAGTCAGGGCATCTATTGCTATAAGGTGATGCCCTTCGGATTGAAGAACGCGGGTTCAACATATCAGCGCCTTGTCAACTCCATGTTCAGGGATAAGATTGGAAAGATAATGGAGGTCTACATTGACGACATGCTCGTCAAATCGCTCAGCTCACAAGATCATGTGGCCCACCTTGAAGATGCCTTTCGGACCTTGGAGAGATACAACATGAAGCTGAATCCGGCGAAATGCTCGTTTAGAGTATCCTCCGGTAAGTTCCTCGGTCACATAGTAACCCAAAGAGGAATCGAGGCAGACCCTACACAGATCCGGGCCATTCAGAACATAGAACATCCAAGGTCACCAAAAGAAGTCCAGAAACTGATTGGGCGCCTCGCGGCTCTCAGCCGCTTCATATCGCGCTACTCTGAAAGAACCCACTCTTTCTTCAGCACATTGCGGAAAGGGAAACGGTTTGAATGGACTGAAGAATGTGCGAAGGCGCTAGAGGAACTAAAAGCTTATCTAGCCAGCCCACCGCTGCTATTCAAACCAATTGACGGCGAGACTCTATTGCTCTACCTATCCGTATCAGACCACGCGGTCGGGGCCGTTTTGGTACGCGAAGTAGATGACAAACAGCACCCGGTGCACTACGCCAGCAAATCTTTGCTAGACGCAAAAACTCGATACACCGCTCTAGAAAAACTCACGTTGGCCCTCGTGAACGCCGTCCAAAAACTGCGACCTTACTTTGAGGCACATCCTATCAATGTGATTACGGCCTATCCCATAAGGGTCGTACTGTCAAAGCCCGACCTGTCAGGAAGGCTGCTCAAGTGGGCAGTAGAGGTAGGCGGTCACGGAATTCAGTACGAACCGAGAACTATCGTCAAGTCGCAAGTGTTAGCAAACTTCGTTGCCAACTTCTCCACAAACCTTCAACTTAAAGCGGAATGCGAGGTGGCACACATGGCAAAGGCTGACAATGACGCCAGAATTTAGTCTCTAAGGGTTGACGGAGCAAGCAACATTCACGGCAACGAAGCCGGAATAGTTCTTACATACCCCCAGGGAGAGAATTACGAACGAGCTATCCGGCTCGACTTCCCAGCCACGAATAACGAGGCTGAATATGAGGCGCTCGTCAAAGAAGAACGCCTGAGATTGTGGACTAAAAGGAAAGATGGACGAATGGGACCTCCGTCACGTTCCTCGGGAATCGAACGCTCGGGCGGATGCCCTGGCCAGTTTGGCTACAACCAGTTCCACCCGTAATATCCGACTGATCCCTGAAGTCTGGTTGTTAGCACCATCAGTCACCGTGCAAAACAACGTCGCACTTTTCAGCAGCAACGGAGACGATTGGAGGCTCCCTCTCATCCAGCACCTAAATGGAGAGGCCCCAGCTGGCGACAGAAACGAGTTAGCAAGGATAGAAAGATTGGCTGCCTGAGTCATCCTAATAAATAATATCTTGTACCGACGATCATTCGGGGGACCCCTCCTCCGATGCATCGTATCACCAGAGACCGAGAACGTACTCACAGAGATACACGAGGGCAACTGCGGAAATCACGCCGGGGCTCGATGTAGAGTTTTACCGTGAACCAAATCACCAAAACCAAACTGAACCGGATCGATCTATGGATATTGCTCATAATTAAAATCTCAAAACCATAGCATGCTCCTATGAATTTAATACGAAGAATTGTGGATTTAGGGTTTACCATAACTCCGTCGAGTCTGAACCGATCTTTCGTGTTTGAATTCCAAATCTCAATTCAACCACGCGATCCGATTTAATCTGCGGAAACAAAAATTAGAGACCTAATTTCTTAGAAAAAATCGAAACAGAAAGAGAGAAGAGAAGAGAAATCTGTTCTCCAGATTAGATCTTCAGGGCTGTGTCCCAATGCTGTTCAGATCTACTACTAGTGAGGACTCCGTAGATCTGTATTCTGAGCAGGACCAGAATCGAAATTCTCCTCCTATGAACTCCCAAAATCGGCGCCTCCCTCTCTCTCTAGGTTTAGTGTGTTTCAACTGTCTTACAACTTACGAGAGAGAGTTGTCTATTTATAGACCTAGGGTTGGAAACCCTAATGGGCCATTTTGGGCTCAATTCAGCATATTTAATTGGGCCAGTCCCTGGACCTAATGCAAATAATAAAGTGGGCCTATAAATTAATTAATTCCCATGTCCACAACCCAGGACACAATTAATTAATTAATATTAATTCTTTTTCACCACAGAATTAATACTGACCTACCCCTTTATTACCACGTTATGAGAACGGGTTGCATTAATTGAGAATCCCCATATTTAAGGTTAACGGACATCCATTAATTAATCGGAGCCTCTGACAAGCTCTAACTACAATTAATTAATATCTTATAATTCCTGAGTAGTACCACTCAAACCTTATCACTCGTGCCTGAACTTAATCAGCCTGCAGGACTTTGGCACGATGAATGTTATTGAGCTCCTCAGGGAATGTCCCCATCTTATTACTCGGATATGGTTACCTAAGTTCAGTCTCAGGCGGTACTACACGAACTGTTGTTACCCAAGATGCGGATATACGAGCACGTTACTTAGGCTCTCCACCATGGCACGTCAAAGCAACAGTCAACCCGTGCAAACCCCTGAACCTTCGTTAGGGTTTGGAATCAATCAATATAACGAGATCTTTTATTCACTGATGTCAGACAGACGAATACATCTCACTGCGGTCCATCAATACGCCACCTCTGCGTACCAGCATGTCAAGTAACCAAGACAGACTACTTATTCCGACAATGCCGCAGCCATCCGGACAGACATATCCTCATACGCTGTCTCGGCTGTGATCAGGTTTATGTCTCACTAGGTCAAGTGATCATACTGTCTTCTGCGATCTACAACATGCCGTATGATCGTCCTTATCGGTGAGACAAGAGGATACCATTGTTCATACATGTAAGATTGTTAACAGATAGGAGAAATAAACCGGTGTATACTCATTGTACTAAATGCTTTCAGTATACAAAACCCATCAATCTCCCACTTATACTCAAAGTATAACTAAGCTATTACAGAGTATACAGTCCGTCTATCTAGTCTGCTGTCTCTTTAACCACTATCAGTGGTCGGCATCCACCTCAGACCCAGCTCACGAATATGTCTTTCGTAAACTTTCTGCGGCAAGCTCTTTGTAAACGGATCAGCAAGATTGTCAGCAGTGTCAATCTTCTTAATCAGCACATCGCCCCTCGATACGATTTCTCGTATGATATGGTACTTTCTCTCTATGTGTTTGCTTGCTCTGTGAGACCGCGGTTCCTTTGAGTTTGCCACTGCACCAGAGTTATCATAATAAATTGTGATGCTCCTCGGCAAACTCGGGATCACGCCCAACTCTAAAAGGTAGTTCCGGAGCCACACCCCCTCTTTCGAGGCGTCGGAGGCGGCGACATATTCCGCCTCCATGGTGGAGTCAGCAATGCATTTCTGCTTTGAGCTCCTCCAAGATACAGCTCCACCTCCCAGGGTAAACACATATCCTGAGGTCGATTTCTTCTCATCCTGGTCCCCTTGGAAATCCGAGTCTGTATAACCCACAGGGCACAAATCCTCACTTTGATAAACTAGGCAGAAATTCCTAGTTCTTTTCAAATACTTGAGGATGTGCTTTACAGCAGTCCAGTGCGCCTGTCCAGGGTTATACTGATATCTTGCTACCATGCCAACGGCATAACAGATATCTGGCCTGGTACACAGCATCGCATACATGAGACTACCTACCGCCGAAGCGTATGGTACAAGACTCATCTCGTCTTTCTCCCGCTGTGTCTGAGGACACTGCCCACCAGAAAGACGAACACCATGTCTCAAAGGTAGCAAGCCTTTCTTGGCGAGTTGCATGCTGAACCGGGCTATCACAGTATCCACATAGGATGCCTGGGATAAGCTCAACATTCTTCTCTTACGATCTCGTAAGACCTTAATCCCAAGAATGTAGCCAGCTTCTCCTAGATCCTTCATTTGGAACTGTTCGGATAACCAAACTTTGATTTCGGACATCACTCCCTCGTTGTTTCCAAATAGGAGTATGTTATCATCGTATAGTGCAAGGAAGACCGCGCTCCCACTGACACAAAGTCGGTAAACGCAACTTTCGTTTTCCAACTGTGCAAATCCATAGGATTTAATCACATTGTTGAAACGTAAGTTCCACGACCTTGAAGCTTGCTTAAGTCCATACAAGGACTTCCTAAGCTTCCAGACAAGATGTTCTTCGCCCTTGCTTATTGATAGCGCGTTTCGCAACGCGCTAAAGCTGCAAGTGTACAGACCACTGCAGAGGGCAAGTAATAATTTATCGAATCTCAAGGACTGCAGGCTCGAAATATAACTAAGCACTAAAACATAGATACCTTACTACTATCTAGGCGAATCAGAAAAGGGATTTGGTTTTTATTTAAACTAGCAATGATTTTAAAGCAAAAATAAAATAAAGATCAATTAATGATTTTAGAAAGCTTGTGAGAAAATAGGATTCCAGGGTAATCCACTTTGCATATTAATCAAACAACTTTTCATGCAATTCAATCCCAATTTAATTCCCAAAGATGTGAGCAATCGCAAATATGTTATCAGGTGATCCTCTCGGACTCTAAACCATAACGTGGAAATAAAAGATCAGAAGATTCCTCTCGGACATACAAAAGACTTTTACTCTTGATAAAAACCTTAGATTTCAAAACCCTTTAAAAGTTCAATTTCCTCTCGGACAATTGTTCTAATAAATCTAATTTATTTGCATCTTAATTGATAACCTAGACCTCTCGGTTCAAAAACTACCAATTGAAATCGCAATCAATGGCCAGTATCTCGCAATTAATGAAAATCCCAAATAAATTAGAACATCAATGGAACAGGAACATTGAATCACATAAATTGTTGAATGAATAAATACAAAGCTTCAAACCCTAGAATCCATGAATAAACTTAGCCAGTCATGCTAAGTTCTAGAAAAACAGAAAGATAAAGAGTCACAAGAACAGGAAACATAGAAATTAGAAACCCGGGGTCTTCAATCTTCGATTCCTGGAGTGCTCTTCAAGTTCCCCTGCTTTTGCTCTCAATCCTATGCTTCTCGTTTCAGAAAAATGGAAAAAGGACTTATTCACGTTCAGGGATCTCCTATTTATAGATGGGGCTTTTTAAATCTCCAAAAGATATGAATTTTGGGCTTCAGATTCGTCAGAATACGTCAAACTTACACAACCGGCGAGCGAAATCACCCGAACGGCGATCGCCGGTCGCGTACGTGGGTCGCCGATCATGTTTCGAAGCACACAGGCATTTTTGCGCAACCGGCGATCTGATTGCGCAACCCACCAGGTCGCCGTATATTCCACCGGGTCGCCGGTTGCGTAATCTGGGTCGCCGGTTATGCAACCGGGTCGCTGGTTGCGTTACGACTTGCGCAGTCTCACGGTTTTGGCCATAACTTTCGCTCCCGAACTCCGATTGACCTGATTCCAGTTGCATTGGAAAGCTAACTCGAAGATCTATCTATTGGCATGATCCATTAGCTCGAATTCCATGTGTGGAGGAATTTGTGACTGTTTCTTTGAACATAAACTGCTTTCGGGACGGGTTTCCATTGAATTTTGGCCTAAAACATATTTGGGCGCAGTCTTTTCTCACTTCTTCCTCTTCCTGATGCAAACAAACATCGATTGGCTCCACGACACTCATTCAATCCTTGTAAACAGCTCAAATGTGCGTGAAATCTGCATAAACAACCACAAACCAGACCAAACGTAATAATTCCTAAAAGAATATGGGTAATGTATGAAAACACCACGTAGTAGTCCAATCTAAGGTCAAAAGTGAGCAAATCCACATCAATAAAATGCACAAAATGAGTGTTTATCACTTATGTAACCCTCGGGTTGCTGAATATAGATGTCTCTACCTTCTTCAAGGTAACCGTTTAGAAAAGCAGTTTTGACATCCATCTGCCAGATCTCGAGGTCCATATGCGCAGCTATGGCAAGGAGTATCCGGATGGATTTGAGCATGGCTACGGGTGAAAAGGTTTCGTCATAGTCAATGCCCTCTTTCTGACTATAACCCTTTGCCACCAGCCTGGCTTTAAAAGTCGTGATCTTTCCATCCGCCCCTTTCTTTCTCTTGTATACCCATTTGCACCCTATGGCCCTAAAGCCATCCGGCAAATCAGTTTTCTGGTATACATCCATAGCAGTTATGGATTTAATTTCAGAATCCATGGCGACACGCCATTTGGCAACATCCTTGTCCTGCACTGCCTCTTCGTAAGTCAGTGGGTCAGAGTCCTCATATCCGTCTTTCGGGCTCAAGTCCGAAGACTCACCCATGAACATGTACCTTTCCGGCTGGAAAATAACTATCCCACTACGACGAGGCATCGGTGCCGTGTCAGTAGTAGGTGCAGTGACTTGCGGTCCTGCACCTTGCACTGAAGAACGTGTCTGTGGTGCTGTACCTCTCACAGGTGCACCCACATCTACACGTTCCCCTTCCCGTGGAATTGCATTCTTGTTCTCAATTTCTTGAAGAACGATATCACTCCTTGACCTGTGATTACTCACATACTCGTCCTCCAAGAATCTAGCGTTGGTGCTAACAACGACTCTTTGACTCTCAGGACAGTAAAAGTAACCACCTTTTGTTTGCCTGGGATACCCTATGAACAGCATTACTTTTGACCTGCTTTCTAACTTATCAGGTTCCTTCGACAGTACGTGTGCCGGACAGCCCCATACTCTAAACTTGCACAAACTAGGTTTGTGACCAAGGAAGAGCTCAGAAGGCGTCTTAGGAACTCATTTAGAAGGCACCACATTAAGCACGTAAGCTGTTGTCTCCAATGCGTAGCCCCAAAACGAAATTGGTAAGTTTGCATAACTCATCATTGATCTTACCATCTCTAGAAGAGTCCTATTTCTTCTTTCAGCTACACCGTTTTGCTGGGGAGTACCCGGTGCAGTCCACTGGGATGTAATCCCATTTTCTGACAAATATTGCAGGAACTCGTTACCGAGGTATTCGCCACCGCGGTCAGATCGCAGCGACTTGATAGTTTTCCCGACCTTCTTTTCTACCTCAGCCTTGAACTCTTTGAATTTCACAAAGCATTCAGACTTGTAGCGAAGTAGGTAAACGTATTCGTACCTTGAGTAATCGTCAATGAAAGTGACGAAGTACTCGTACCCTCCACGAGCCTGTGTAGACATCGGTCCACATAAGTCAGAATGGATCAATTCCAACACTTCCTCTGCTTGAGACTGACTAGCCTTGAAAGGCCTAGTTGACATCTTGCCCTCGATGCAGGATTCACACACTTGATAAGGTACAGCCCGGACTAGGTCCAATGTACCGTCATCTGCAAGTCTTTGAATCCGCTTCAAGCTGATGTGACCTAGTCTCAAGTGCCTGAGATATGTAAGATCCTCATCAGAAGAAGTAAGTTTTCTCTTCCTAGGATTATCATTTACGGATGAATTACATGCAATACTTAAGGACATATTTGATCGAAGTCACATAGAGATTGTAAATCAACATACCATAATGACAACATTGTTATTACCAATGATAAAATCATAAATAACAAATATCCATAAAAGTTGATAAAATTTATCCTGCCGATAAACCACGGCCCACAAATAAATTCTCAAATGTACTTAATTCATCAAAACATAAGGAAAAGAAAACTCCATGAAGCTCCGTCATAAAACGTTGCCTTCATCCAGTTTGGTATCTTCTTGCCATCATTCACCAGCCTTGTCGGCACGGTCCCCTGCAAAGTATAACAACATGATCAACAAGTCAGCGCTTACAGCTCTTGGAAGAGCAACGCCGCACTCTAATCATGCTTCAGTTATACATGCAAATAGCATACCCTTTCTAGCCTTGTGGGCTTGACAATCTTTCCTCCAATGTCCTTTCTTACCATACCTGAAGACATTTGTCCCTCGAAGTATCCGCCATAGGCTTATTAACATCTCCCACGTCCTTCGCAGTTACCTTTTCGGCCTTCTTCTTAATCTCTCTTTTCGGCTTCATACCTTTCGATACAGTAGAGTGATTACCAGAAGTAGCTAAGGCAACCTTCTAAAGATTCATAACCGATTCCGCTGCCATCAAGTCATTGAGCAACTCGTTAAGAATATACTCCTTCTTGTTCATGACAACAATCTATATGAAACTCTCAAAGGATTTGGGTAGAGAGTTCAGTATGATATCGACCTTAGCCTCGGTGTCGATACCTCCACTGTGCACAGTTAGCTCATCCATGAGGTGAATCATGAAAACTATGTGCTCTCTCACTCGTTGTAATAGTCTACTTCCTCTTGCGAGGATTCAGTAGTAGGCACTTATAGGAAAAAGTACTTGTAGAACGAACATGTGTTCTTCTGCAATCAGGATGTATTCAAGGTTTGTATCCATTCCAGGAAGTTTGGACCAGTTAGAGAATTTTGTGCGAGAATATTGATAACACTAGACATAGACATATCCGAAACAATAAAAAATCTTAAATAAGAACATACATGTTGAACTTCGAAAACAAATGCATTGAAAACCTTTTAATAAATCAAATACAAATATTTTCCACTAATTGCCCAAGAGTTCCCACCGCAAGCTACACTCGTAGACGTTTACGATGTCACCCTCAACCAGAACTGCGGGTTTTAAGCCCCAATCCATTTAATTTCACTACCATGTCAGGATGCTTTTAACACTAGAAATTAATAATTAGTGAAAACCTTAGACCAAGCCATCTCTCAAGAACAGGGATGCAATTCTTGCATTATATTCTAAGATGCTTCTAAGCAATTAACCACAAATTTAACTCCGGCCAAAAGAGACAGTTTAGCATGGCACGTAACCATACCGCACAGCCTTTAAAGCTTTTGTTTTCTATAATTTAAATCAATCCTAGAATACTTGTGAAAGAGGTCTACGCAAGCTACACTCGTAGACGTTTACGCAAAGCCCTCCCACTATTCACATGATTTAAATTGTTTGTCTATAAATCCCAACAACTGTACCCATGCACCTCCGGGAACTAGCAAGCTACACTCGTAGACGTTTACTAGAACGAGAGATACACTTACAGCCTAGGACCGCTTTGTGGAGGTCTATTGATTTTAATTAAAAAATCTGCTTAGTATTTTTCTTTTAAAAGGTTCCTTTATGCGCACACATAATTTTCTTGTTATTATATTTTCCAAATTTTTGCATGTAATTAAACAAGCCCAAAAATTCCCAAAATAAAATCCAACAAAAGAAATTAATCATATAAGCATGCTTGAAAAACTGTAAATAATAAAAGCAGTAAATCACGCTTTTCCTATTATCTACACATGCTTAATTGCGCACATAAATAAATCACATATCATACGAAGACAATTAAGGCAAACAAAAATTCCTCGTGGCCCCAAAAATAGAAAATAATATCTATCTATTACAAATTTGAATTTTGAATTAATTTGGATAAGTCCAAATCTTTTCAAATCTTCCAAATCTTCAAGGGCCTTCAAATCTGGATACACCAAATCTTTTGGATTTTTAGGCCTTTGTGATCTGATGATTTGCCCTAACCCTAATGCAAACCCTAGGGTTTACACAGGATTGCACAAACCACCAAAACACGAGCCACCGCGACGGGACAGCAGCAGCCGACGACGACCGAAGCCGCCGGCCAGCCACCGCGCTCGCGCGCCCTGCTGCCGCTGCCGTGCTGCGCGGCGCGGCCCTGCGCCCACGCGCGCCGTGCGCGTCCTGCGTGCCGCGCCGTGCGCGTGCCACCGCGCCATGCCACCGTCGCCCGCCGTCGTCCTCGCCGGCCCTGCGTCGGCTCCATCTTCGTTCTTCATCCTCGACCTGTCCAATTACAAATTTGAAAATTACAGAAAACCTATTCTATTACAATTATTTTCAAATCTACACTAATCACGAATTTTCTCGTGATTTTACAAAAACAATTCAGCCCTACACGGATAAACCACCGCGGGCTGAATTAACGGGTTGCCACGAGGAACAAAAACCAAACATCCACAAAACAATAAATTCATACATGCATATAGAATTCAATTATGAACAACAGAGCCATAAATCAGAAACCTGGCTCTGATATCAATTGTAGGGTTTTACCGTGAACTGAATCACCAAAACCAAACTGAACCGGATCGATCTAAGGATATTGCTCATAATTAAAATCTCAAAACCCTAGCATGCTCCTATGAATTTAATACGAAGAATTGTGGATTTAGGGTTTACGTAACTCCGTCGAGTCTGAACCGATCTTTCACGTTTGAATTCCAAATCTCAATTCAACCACGCGATCCGATTTAATCTGCGGAAATAGAAATTAGAGACCTAATTTCTTAGAAAAATTGAAATAGAAAGAGAGAAGAGATGAGAAATCTGTTCTCCAGATTAGATCTTCTGGGCTGTGTCCCAATGCTGTTCAGATCTACTACTAGTGAGGACTCCGTAGATCTGTATTCTGAGCAGGACCAGAATCAAAATTCTCCTCCTATGAACTCCCAAAATCGGCGCCTCCCTCTCTCTCTAGGTTTAGTGTGTTTCAACTGTCTTACAACTTATGAGAGAGAGCTGTCTATTTATAGACCTAGGGTTGGAAACCCTAATGGGCCATTTTGGGCTCAATTCAACATATTTAATTGGGCCAGTCCTGGGACCTAATGCAAATAATAAAGCGGGCCTATAAATTAATTAATTCTCATGTCCACAACCCAGGACACAATTAATTAATTAATATTAATTCTTTTTCACCACAGAATTAATACTGACCTACCCCTTTATTACCACGTTATGAGAACGGGTTGCATTAATTGAGAATCCCCATATTTAAGGTTACCGGACATCCATTAATTAATCAGAGCCTCTGACAAGCTCTAACTATAATTAATTAATATCTTATAATTCCTGAGTAGTACCACTCAAACCTTATCACTCGTGCCTGAACTTAATCAGCCTGCAGGACTTTGGCACGATGAATGTTATTGAGCTCCTCAGGGAATGTTCCCATCCTATTACTCGGATATGGTTACCTAAGTCCAGTCTCAGGCGGTACTACACGAACTGTTGTTACCCAAGATGCGGATATACGAGCACGTTACTTAGGCTCTCCACCATGGCAAGTCAAAGCAACAGTCAACCCGTGCAAACCCTTGAACCTTTGTTAGGGTTTGGACTCAATCAATATAACGAGATCTTTTATTCGCTGATGTCAGACAGACGAATAAATCTCATTGCGGTCCATCAATACGCCACCTCTGCGTACCAGCATGTCAAGTAACCAAGACAGACTACTTATTCCTACAATGTCGCAGCCATCCGGACAGACGTATCCTCATACGCTGTCTCGGCTATGATCAGGTTTATGTCTCACTAGGTCAAGTGATCATACTGTCTTCTGCGATCTACAACACGCCGTATGATCGTCCCTATCGGTGAGACAAGAGGATACCATTGTTCATACATGTAAGATTGTTAACAGATAGGAGAAATAAACCGTTGTATACTCATTGTAATAAGTGCTTTCAGTATACAAAACCCATCACTCGATCATTGTCCCATAAAACGATCACCGCCGGATTTTATTGGCCTACCCTCAAGATGGACGTCGCCGACTACGTTAAAAGATGCGACAGCTGCCAACGTTTTGAGGCATCAACTCACAAGAATGCAGAACCACTCCACGCATCAATCACCCCCTGGCCATTCATGGTCTGGGGCATGGATCTAGTGGGACCCCTTCCAAAGGGGACCGGGCAGAAAGACCACATCCTGATGGTAACAGACTACTTCACCAAGTGGGTGGAAGGCGAAGCGTTGGGGAGAACCCGAGACCTCGAGGTTATCAAATTCCTATGGAAACATGTCCTACGCCGTTTTGGGATTCCAAAGGAGATACGCACCGACAACGGACGATAATTCGTCAGTGAAAGAATGCAAACCTTTTGCAACACCTACGGGATAAAACTAGTGTTTTCGACACCCCGGTACCCCGAAGCAAACGGCCTAGCAGAATCCACTAACAAGAGAGTAATGGCGATCCTAAAGAAGAAGTTGAGCCCACACTGGTCCAGATGGGTAGAAGAACTCCCTGCGGCACTTTGGTCCTACCGGACCACACAAAGAACCGCCGCCTGTAGCCCGAGAGTAGAATTCGCAAACGAAATACAGAACCTAGACCTACTTCAGAAGAACCTTGAACTCATAGACAAAGTACGAGACGATGCTACGGTCAAGGCCTCCCGGCGATGGCTACAAGTAGAGCGGTTCTATAATAAGAAGCTAAAACTTAGAAGCTTCCAAGATGGTGAGCTAGTCCTAAGAAGGGTGTTCCAGGACACGAAAGAATCCAGAGCTGTCAAGCTAGCACCTAATTGGGAAGGCCCTTATAAGGTATCCAAAATAATAGGGCATGGGGCTTACCAGCTCGAAACATTGGAGGGGAGAAGGGTGCAAAACAGTTGGAATATCAAGCACTTGAAAAAATACTATCATTAGTATACAGATACGCTATTTCTACTTTACATTTACATTTCATTTCGTCAATCCTTTATTCAAAACACCCTTACTAACTTGAGCGTCGGAGGGGCGATGCCAACCTGACCCCTTATCACTTGTTCCGCAGCCAAGTCAGAGGGTCGACGTCGACGAGCTCGACTGCTCGATACCGACCCCCTGAACTCCTCAGTGTCAACTCGCTTGATCCGACTGAGAGGAACCAAAGGGAGCTAAACCCCCACACGAAGCAAACATCCCAACACTCGAACATACAACAATATATGTGATAAAAACACCGAAGGTCGACAGATACGCAAGCAAAACAATGTGCATTCATACCAAAAAGTCAATCGAAAGTAGTAGAAGTAGCAAAGCAAAAGAAGAAAAATGTGTGTAGCAAAATTCGGTTACAAATTCATATCTAGAAACAACATTAAGAAGCAGCCGCGTCCTCACCCCCCTTTTTCTGACCCTCTTCTTCGATGCCATCATTAATGAAGCTGTTGGCCTCCCTCTCCTCAAGGCTTTTCGAGGCATCGACATTCCCAACCTGATCTTCGGCAACAACAACTGGGTCAGGCTCAATCACCACCGGCTCGGGTTTGACCACCACCGTCTCTGTACTGACGGGTGGAGGAGTCGGAGGACGCGTAATGTTACCCAAGTCAAACTCGGGGCACCTCCGACCAACCAGGGTGTAGATCGAACCGGTCACCATGTTGACCAGGAGATCGAAGGTCGACTTAAAAGAAGGGTTCGCCACTAGGAGCTCCATGTCGACCCCCGTCCCTGTCTTCAGGGCCTCAACCTCAGCATCGTGCCTCTGCTGCTCGCTCAACCTCTCATCCTGGCTCTTCCTAAACCTTGCCCGGAAGGACTCCAGCTCCTCCTTCTTCTTGGCGAACTTGGCGTCGAACTCCTCCACCGCACGCCTCAATTCGCCATCCAACACCTTGCACCGATTCGAAAGAGTGGCACGCTCCTTCTTCAGCTCCTCGTACTTCTTGCGCCACTCCTTGGAATCGAGTCGTGCATCCTGCAACTCGGAAGAGACCTGGGTAAGCCTATCGGCGAGCTCCTTGCATTTCTTTTGCTCGGTCTCGAGCTCCCTCCTCGACTGGCCGATCCCCTCACTTGCCGAATCAAGTGACTTTATCAACTTCTTGGTATATATAGCGAACTCCCGAGTAGTCTGCAACACAAACAAGCGTTAAATCAAAACATAATGCACCAAGTCATAGAGTTAGGAGATTACCGCGTGCATCTTTTACTCCATCAAGAAGGAGTCACGCGCATAGGCGCTATCAAAGTCGTCCACCTTGATATCACCGTCCAGCATCCTCTTCACATGAATGGTGTAAGCAGACGTGGAAGTGGAAATGTCGGCTGCCGAGCCAGTGCCGGCCAAGACACCTGCCAGACTCTTCTCCTGATCAGAAGAAACCGATCAAGCCCGAGAGTCGTCCCCACCCTCGGGGCTCTTCCTCTTCCGCCGATCATTATGCCTCGGAGGCGGGGAGGTCCGAGTCGGGGGAACCGGAAGCGTCAGGGGATGACCGCAGGAGTGTCCGAGGGCCTCGTGACCGGTCCGGAATTGGAGGCATCCCCGGCACGAGAGGCAGCAGCAGCACGATTCTCCGAAGTGCGCCTCTTCGGTAACGGTTGCTCCTCTGTCGGTGTCGATGAGCTAACCTCCCTCTCACACTTCTTTGCGTGCATCGTCGCGAGCAAATTGGTTGGGGATAGTCCGACCATGTCTGAGGGCAACCTTTCCTTCTTCCCCTTCTCGTTTGTCTAATGTTCGGCACCGACGCTTCTCTTACCACGCACTGAGTTGAACCTTCGGTCCGCTCGCGAGAAGGCTATGTCGATGTGATTACTCTCCTCAGAAGTGAGGACCGTCTGCTTATACCCTGCGCAAACAAACAAGAAAACAAAGTTAGTAATGAAGGAGAAGATTGAACCGAGCTTCACACTTAGAGAAGTATGTCCCACACCATAGGCACTCCACCCTTGGACAAGAACTCCGGTTCGGCATGACTCATCTCAGCCCAAATCCATAGGTTTTTCCACCGATGAGTATTCTGCGCACACTTTGTGATCGTAGGCTCGGCTAGAGAGTCCCTCTTCGATAAGAAGTAGTATCCCGCCTCGTACCTAGCGAGGCGGTAGAGAAAGTGCCACTCCCTCATAGTCGGGTAATCGAGCCCAGCGTCAAAAAATACGAGGAGAGTCCTTAGCATTTGACACCAACTAATGGGAGCCAACTGAAAGGGCGCCAACCCGTAAGACAAAAGCACTGCACTGAAGAAAGCGTGCGGAGGAAAGGTGATGCCATACTTGATCACTGGTAGAAAGAAAGCCACCTCGTCGACCCGCGTCGGGCGACAACACCTCTCCTCGGGCCCGGGGAGCATATATTTCATCTTATGACAAGTCACCCCTACCGAATACCTCTTCACGGCATCTTCAGTAGTGATAGATACCGCTTGCCAGACCGGGTCATCGGGATTTACCTGATCCTTCTTGACGAAGGACATGTCCCTCTCCAGTGGTCTAAACGAATCCTCACTTTTATCACTCTCCTCAGCCTGATGATCTGACCTCTCTTGCTCGGATACCTCATCAGGGTCGACGTCCATGACAGGCAGCTCGCATTCGAACTGACCCCCTTCGGGACCCGGAGAGATAATCTCATGTCCCGGTGATCTCCTAGTGCCGACTTCAGTCAACCCAGAAGAGGAAGAACGCTCCACGATGACCTCAACTGATACCATTATCGCCTAATAACTGAAAACGCACCACAAACACAAAATGCAAAATTGAAGAAGAAAGAGGCCCCCCACAAAGCAAAAGGAAAAGAAAAATGGAGCACACGCACGCAAACGAACGAAAGGGAAAGGACCTCAAGAAGCAAATTAACCAAAGAAAAATCCAACACAAGCCAAGCGAAACAAGCAGCTTAAACCGAACACTCCATGCACTCGACTGTTCACTCAAGGACATGATAAACTACCAAACAAATCACTTCACGCATTACCCAGCACACAAACAAGCTGTAAAATCTAAATCCCCAAAAGCAAGATCAGAGCGGGCATGGACGCAAAAGAAAAGCAATTTGCCGTTTTATCCAAATTCTTGGCATCACTTAAGGTCAAAACCCACGAAACGGTCAATTAAAACAAAGACAGACGCAAACAGGAATCAGAAAATCCATTAAACCCAAGAGCAGATGCAAATGAAATCAAGAATATCATCAAATCCAACCAGCATGCGATCAAGTAACCGACAAGCAGTCAAATAAACGAACAATGCAACGGGCAAATAGCATACGACCGATAAATGCAATTTCGGAAACTTCCCCTAACTTATCAAATCCCACGAATCAACGAAGCCATCAAACAACCCGGAGAATGAATCACGACATTGAAAATAGAAAGAACGAAGGGGGAAAGCAGGAAGGATTAAGGGATCACCTTATCGGTGTTCGGAACAGCAAGCAAGGTGATCCCGCCGGAGTAGTGGCCGAAGTAAAGTGCTCGTCGTCGACGGAAGCAGCAATGATCGGAAGGGAAAAAGGGAAATCTGATTGAGAGCTTGAAAGAGTGAAAGTGATGAAATAGGAGTCGATCGCACTTATTTATATATAGAGAAACCGTTAACCTCCTTCGACTCGCCCCTAGAGTTCAACGTAATTACGGTCATGCCATCAGCAAGGCGGCAAAATCAAAAACCGTCACAAGGCCGAGGGTCAGTACCGAGGCATCATGAGGTTCGCTGTCGACCCTTGGAATGACTCGGGGATGATCCATCGGGAAAAAGCTCTAAGCAGCCAAACTTCCTAGCAAAGAGAACTATAACGCGATCAACACCATTTACGGGAACGTGAAGTCTCCCCCTAGGAACTCGCTAAGTGTCCTACGATCCGTTATAACTCGCCCTGCCAACGCTCCACGGAGCCTGAATAGAGTGCACGCATGAGAGCACCGCTCCATGCAAGAGAATGTTCCCTGTAACGATTCTGACCCGCGTGACCCCCGGAATCACGCATTAGCCCGCGGGGCGATACCCCGGTATCCCCCGCACGGTCATACGCTTGCGCTCCCCAGGAACCTTCGTATCGACCAGGAGTAGTATCCCGACTACTCCACTGGTGGGGTTACTCTCTCCGGAAGTAGCCCCCGGGCCTGAGGGTAGTCTCTTGGACACCTCGAATTTCCGCACTCTGTATCGAGTCTCAACTCGTAGTTTTGATTCCACGGCCTGTCTTGGACAGACCCTGCAACCAAAAGGGCTATTGTTGGGTCCAGGCCCATGAACCCAGGCCCAACGGATTAATCGGCCCATACAAACAAGTCTAGCCCAGAAGACTGACTCATCAAAGCCAGCGAGATTAAGTCAAAGCCTCGCCGCCGACCACCGAAGCGCCTCGCCATCAAGGAGATAAGCAGTTCGATGCCGAGGCATTCCAGGAAGGAAACCCTAGCTTGCTGGCGGTGCCCGAACGTTGAAGCCCTAATCGCCTCCGAAAAACCCGCAACCGTTCCGATATTCACGGCGAGCCGTTACAGCTCGACGCCTAGGGTTAGCCACTGCCTACCTACCTCTATCCTGTCTATAAATAGAGGCAGGAAGCTCATTTTTGCAGGCAAATCCTCTCTAGTGAAAAACCACGCTGTTACGTTGCAGTTTTTATCACACAATTTATCATACGCACTTGTTTTCTTTCTAATTTCCACGTCTAACTACGGTTTCCTTGTTGTCTATTTCCTATTTCTTGTTAACAATTGTCATTATCTAACAAGAGTTTCAAGGGCTCCTATTTCTCCGAAATTCGAACCTCAACACGTTGAATTTAACGATTTAGAAATGTACATATTATAAGTAATTATTATCTTATTTAAATATTAAATAAAAATAATCATAAATGCATAAATGAAAATTTAAAATTATTAAAAATTAACATTAAAACATAACTTTAAAGGCATTAAAATAATAATATAATGAAGAATAACTAATATTATTTAATTATAAAATAATTCTTTTCCTAGGTTAAAAAACATTAATATTATAAAATTTCAAATATAAGAATATTATAAATATAATAATGTTAGAATATATGAATAATATTCCAATATATTGATATTCTTTAATCATAAAGTAATATTTTTAATATAATTATTATAACATTTAATAACATAATATAAAATTATAAAAATATATAATATTATTATAATTGTGAGTTTTTTTTTTTTTAAGAAATTCGTACCTTATATATTGTTTTGTTGAGCTAAATATCCCACTAGAATAGTTCGTCTACCTAGATTAGCTTAAACTTGTGATGCCTTGTATAGAAATTATCGAGTTGTAATAGAAGCTAATTTACAAGTCTTAGAAGATTGGTAGACGCATTCTTCACCAGCAAATAGGATTGTATGGGTTGTTGGCTAACATTATGTTACTAGCAAAGCGTATGCGGAGGAGCTGGCAATACTTTATCATCAGCTGGAGGATTAGCATCACGGAGTTTATCAGCAAAGACATCACCATCAAAGCGCTACTCAACTAGCTAGAAGACACACTCAAGCCAGAACAAGCAAGAACTTTCTCAATACTAGACTTTAAGCTTGGAGAGCTTAAACTTTGATGCATTCAAAGGCTTGTTAGTCCCACGAATCAATCAGCAAATATTCCTTGGACTGGCTAAAAAGAGTCATTCTTATTGACGCAGTAAAAGTTCACCTGCTATAATAGAAAGGACGGTGCAAGTAAAAAATATCGAGACTTCGACAGGACACGTTACTTTTTTCTCACAACAGCTACAAAGGGCAAAGAGATTCAAACCTTCCAAGGAGCCCATATAAATCGAGGTTACATTTCACCTTGAGAAGGTTACGAGCTTACAAAATCATCAATCATTTATCTCTGTCGATTTCTCGAAAGCTTTCACTTCCATACCTTAAATCTTTCAAGCTAATTTGATCATCTTCTCGTGTTCCTTCTTGAACACGAGGCTCTGTGCTTTAAACTAGAGCTTATTCTTTGTTTTCTTACTCCCCAAGTAAGAAAATATCTTAGAGTTTTCACTTCTCCAGTGGCAACTATCATAGGTGTATGGTGTATACCAAAAACTAACGTTCTTGTGAGAAACTCAAACTCGCACGTCCAGTTTGAAGGTGAAGGTGGTGTGCCCACACTTCAGCCTGAAGAAATTCTTGACTACAAAGGACTTGGCGAGTGTGCTAGTGGACTGGTGGACGTGGCATTCACTAGCTAGCAATAGATCGTTGACATCTTTATAATTGTCAGCTTAGTGATTCTAGACTGCGCGTCTGAAGAGAGGATGTATGACGGTTTTGTCCAAACCTCTATAAAATCTAACATTATTTACTGTTTTCCTTAAATTCCGCACTAAATTTAAAACCCAACACCTCAAGTGTTAAGAGTATTAGTAATTCTCAGTTATTTTGGTATCATTCTCAATCCTTGATATTATATATTTTTCTACATGCATACAATAAAAAATCATTTTTTGTCAAATTCTCTTTAAATTTTTAATTTCAATAACTTATTTTATTTATTATTTTTAAATAATACAAGTTATTCTATGAAATAATTTTATAAACCGAGCATCTATTTTTGTAATTTTTTTATTTGATCTATTTTATTTTTACATTTGAAATATATTTATATATATTGTTGGGTATAAAATATATAAAGCAATTGTCAGTTCCAAAATGTCAAATATTATGCAATGGAAATTTTAGAAGCGCGATGTGGTTCAACTCCCTCTTACTCAAAATTAGTTAGAACTCTAAAAATTGGTTTATAGATCGTGAAATTACTCAACCAAATTCAAAGTATACACAACAACTTATCTAATTGTTGGGTTTCAAATATGCGAGCAAAAAGATTAAGAGCATAAAGTAGTAAATAATGCATGATATTTATAGTGGTTCGGATGTCAAATGATCATGGGTCCACTCTTCGATTGCTAGAAGGATCGGAAATAACTAGAACATATTTACAAGTTGATGTAACTGGTTTGTAGTAGTCATGAGAAGCTCATTTGTCCTCCAGTTTGTTTGTGCACCCAACTAGTCCTGATGGATTTATATATTGAAAGCATTATGATTGGTATATTACGAACATGGTTTATGGTTAATATATTGAGAATCATTATTGTTGTATTACCATCTCCCATCTGAATTAACAAACATATATCGCAAGCTACTCTATCCTCTTATCTTGTCGATAGGGAGACATACCATGTGTTGTTGATAAAGGAAGATCGTATGGATCGCTCGATCTATCAAGGTTAACACAGCTGAGACAGTGCTAGGATAGACTGTCGGTTTAAGTTGCAGCACAGTCAGTAATTAGTGGCTTATCTTGGTCACTAGATGTGCTGGTGCGTTTAGTACGTATTGATAGGACCAAACTGAGATCGATCCTTTTATTTGACATTAAAAGAATCTTGATCTCGATCGCTTGATGAAATCTAAAGCCTAATGAAGGTTCAAGAGGTATACACAAGTTTGTGTATCACTTTGAGATACTATGGTGGAGAGTCTTACATGCACTCGTATATCTGTATCTTTGGTGGTAGCAGCTTGTGTATGACTTTGAGTTCTTTGATTAGGTGACCATATCCAGTGTAGGATGGTGACATTCCCTAAAAATCTCAAAAAGGTTCACTATGCGGAAGTCCAACAGGCTGATTAAGTTCAAGCATAAGTGAAAAGATATTGAGTGGTACTACTTAGGAATACAAGATGGTAATTAATTTGTAGGCTTGTGAGAGCCTAAATTAATTAATGAATGTCTGTAACCTTAAATATGGGGATATACTTAGCCCGTGCAACCCACTCCTCATAACGTGGTAGCAAAGAGGTAGGACAATATTGATTATCTGGTGGCATGAATCAATATTAATAAATTAATTATATTCTGGGTTGAATATGATAATTGATAGGCCTTCTTTGCTATTTACATACTGGTCTCTGGTCCTGCCAATGAAAATCTCAAGCCCAGTAGGGATCAAAATTTCCTATAAATACCCCCTAGTTCTCTGATCTCAATGTACCACAAGATCATAAGTTGATAAGAAGCAAACCAGAGATTTGGGAGCTAAAGTTGTCGACTAGATCTGAGAAAAAGGGAAGGAAATTCTACTTCTCGATAAGTACGAAATCTAGAGATAATCTTCACCAGATTTTTGGATCGGAGAAAGGGATACAGATCAGAAGATCAGATTTGGAGGATCTTCTTTCTCTCTCTTCTTCTTCTTTTTCGATTTTATTATAGATAAAATTAGAGATTTAATTATGATCTTTTAGGATTGAATCTTATTGCACAAGAATGATTAAAGATCAAATCCCTACGCAACTATTCAGAGAATAATTTCATTCAGGTATTCCGCAATCTTTCTTATGCATTCAATAGGAGCATGCCAGGTTTTGGTCATAGGCATAACAATTAATTTGTGATATCCAATTATCGGTCCTTGGCAATCGGATTATGAAATTCGGTTTGCTAGTAAAAATCCCTTCAATTGGTATCAGAGTCTGGTTCCAATTATTGGTTCTGTTAATAAAATTAATTGTCTATGATCATATGCAAGATTATTATTATTATTATTGAATTGTTGTGGATGAATGTTTATTCTTCTTCCTCATGGCTTCTCGGGTTTAATCTGCCCCTTTACATGGGTTTGTTTTTTACACACGAGATAAATTTGTGGTTAGATTTAAATTCTACATGTGATAGTGATAAGTCCATATTCTCACTAACTTATCAATGAGTTTCTTTTGCATTTTGAGTGTTTTTAGGGTAGTTTATTTGTTTTTGCATGCATGATAGGGTTTTTGCACGTTAGATGCTCGTGATGGTATGTTTTGCAGGTTTTTGGATGAAGAAAATGACTAAGGAAGAGATGAAATCCGAGGAGGGAGTCTCGACTTCGATCGACGCAGACCCACATCGATCGAAGTCGAGGACATTGAGAAATTGGCGTGCAAGGTGTCACCAAGATCGACGCAAGGGTTGATCCGAAGTTTTCACGTCAATCGACGTGAGGCCACGTCGGTCAACGCCGACATCATTTGGCAGATTTTTCTTATTTCTGAGATAGATATGTATCTTAAATCCTAAGCCTGGCAATATACACCCAAGACAACTATAAAAAGCCCTCTCTTGGTCGAAAATTGTGAGGTGTTAGATTTGAGATTTCAGTAGAGAAGAAGACAATAGCAACAATTTAGAGTTTAAGTTTAATTTTACACTTGGATTACATTGTGGCAACAACTCAGGATTATTTCGGATTCGAGTTTTTATTTATGCAAGACTATTTCAGGTTTTATCTTTCCATGTTAATTATGATTATGTCTTTGCATAGCTAAGTTCTCTGTAGATTCTAGGGTTTCGAATACTATGCTTGTGTATGATTGAATTAAATTAATTGCCCTTCTGTTTCGTGGTTTACAAAAACTAGGACTTATTATGATCTTGATTTACTGGCCATAGATTAGGATTAATTTAGTTGACATTTAGAGGCTCAAAAGGTGATAAATTTCAATGGAATTTGGTTTTCATAATACCACCTGATTTTCTTGTCTGAGAAGAAAGAAGCAATTGTAGGAATAAATATGTAGATCTGATTGGAGTTAATTATATTTACTTGAGACTGAAAAGGTAGAGTGAATTAATTAATCAACTTTGTGAATTGTCCTCACTAGAAATTCATAATATCTTTCCGATGTACCACTACGAAGAAGAATGGGATTTGGCAATTAATTGATTCATGATTACATATATGGCATAATAAGTAGAAAACCCTAGGATCTATGTTTATCATCTTTGATTTTCAAAAAAATCTTTCACAGTTTACTATTTTATTCCATGTTATTGCAGTTTCAGAATTCACAACCTAAAATCTTGTTTTCGATTTTCCTAACCACTTTTCTAAAAACGATCGATTTAGTATTTAGGGTTTATTCGTTGCTCTACTCCTCTGGGTTCGATAATTTATTTGCCGCTATATTATTAGCTTTGCTAAGTCGCAAGTGAAATAATTTTAGCGATCAGATAGGATGCACATTTATTTTGTAATTTAATCTTTAAAATTGAAGAACGAAGATCGAGAAGATGAAGGACAAAGAACGCAGCATCGCGACAAAATTAACAACAACTGACTCGTAACGCGAGGTAGTGTCGAACAGGCACATCCGGCAGAACCCTATCGGGTTCGCGCATGCTGCACCTCGGCGCACGGTGGCCACCGACGATTCTGGCGATTGGAGCAGGCGGCGTGAGCAGTAGTAGCAGCAGCAGCGGGTGCGACAAAACCCTCGCAGTTTCGCGCCTATGCCACCGCAAGCAACAGCACGGCCGCGCGCAGCCATGAACCACTCCGTCCAAAATACAGGCGATGAAGAAATGTGGCGCAAGTGATGGCAGGCAGCAGCAATGGCGATCGGCACAGCGGAATCCTCACGGGTTTGTATTTGTGTCACCGCACGCAACAGCAGGCCGCGCACACGCGTGTACCAGCAATTTTCTCCACGCGTAGGGTCGGCGGTCGATGGGGATGACAGGGTGGAGGTGGTGAGGGACGACACCAATAGTGGCACAGGACGGAACCCTAGGGTTCATGTATGTACAGACCGCACGATGCAACCACCTTGCGCGTCCTCTCTGGTCGAGCCGACGCTATCAAAGGCGATGCAACAACAATAATGGCATGGGGAGGCAAGGTCGGGACGATGATAGGTGGCGGAGGTGAATAGCGGCGGCACTGCATGCGGCGGAAACTTAGGGTTTTTGTGCATGTAGGCCGCGCACAATAAATGCCAAATGCAGCCCTACCGCAGTCTCTCATCCGATGCAGGTGACGACCGTGAGACCCCAAGCCACGGGCGGTGGTTGGCGATGGGTGCGGACGACGAGATGGCTACCAGTAATGGCTGGAACACGGGCTAAAGCTCGCATGATATCGCGTGAGCATGCTGTGCAATTTTGGCAAGTTCGCGGTGGTGGATGGCAGTCGATTGGCGGTGGCTGACCGGGCTGGGATCGGTTGGGTCGTGTACATGCAAACCTAGTTTTTGGTGTGTACATGGGTCCGATTGTCTGCTTTTTTTAGCCCAATCAGTTCGAGGAGGCCCAATCTAGATTATCAGATTTTCAAGTTAAAGAGCGGGAGCCCAGTTGAAGATGTATACTATAATTTCAACTTGTAATAGTTATAATTATTTTTATTTTTGATGTAATTGTATCATGGAGCCACGAGGACTGTTTTTATGTGTTCTCGTATGATATAATTATTTCTTTTATTATTTGCGCTCATCCAAACATGTGTAGATAATAGGAGCACGTTTATCACTTTATTATTTACAGCTTTCAAGCATGCTATGTGATTTTATTTCATGAATTAAGTCATAACTATAAATTCGGTATTCATGCTTAGCTTTATAGAAATTTAGCAATGTTATAATTTATAGCAACATGAAATAATATGTGCGCAATCAATGAAAGTGTTTAAACCTTATGAATGTAATTTACTAAGCAAATTGTAAGACCTCCAGAAAGCGATCTGTTATTGGAAGTGAATAGTTCAATAAGTAAACGCCTACATGTGTAGCTTGCTTATTATATTATTCATAGGTTCCAATAGATGAGATTTCTTAAAACAAACATTTAATTCATGTGAGTAGTGGGAGATTTTGCGTAAACGTCTATATTTGTAGCTTGCATATTTGGTTTTCATAAGTACTCTAGGATTGAATTAAATGAGACAACTTTGTTGTAAAAATCAAGCGTCATGGATCTGGTGTGTATGACGATTGATTTCTATAATGAAAAGTTGGCCTTGTGGTTAGATGTTGTATAGAGCATAACTCATATGTGAAGTCCCTACTCAGTAGGATAACATGGTCTTAGTTGATTTCCGATTATTAATTCCATTTGTCTAAGGTACTTGACATGGATTGGAATTAAAGGACTGGAATTGAAATATGCAGTCTGGTCGAGTTTTTGGTTGTAAATGTCCACATGTGTGGCTTGCGATAAAATTACTTGGGATATTGGAGGAAACATTTGTATTATTTTATCATAAGGTTACAATACTTATTTGTTTCAACAGTTTGCGATTATGATTTAATTGTTGTTTTAATTTATTGTTTTCAGTCATGTCTATGTCCAATGTAATCAACATTTTAGCTCAAAACCCATTAAGTGGTCCTAATTTTCTGGAATGGAAGCGCAACTTGGATTACATCCTTGTTGCAGAGGAACACATGTTTGTCCTTACTGAGCCTCGCCCAGATGTTCCTACTAATGAGTCGACAGAGGAGGAAGTGAACTGCTATAATAAGTGGATAAAGCCAGATAATGTAGCAAAATGCTATATGAAGACAATTATGTCTAAGGTTCTTCAGCAGCAACATCAGGCTTATGATACTGCTGTTGAGATAATGGACAGTCTCTCTGCGACTTATGGGGAATCAGACCAAACTGTCATATTCAATCTCATGAGGGAAATCGTGAGTAAAAGAATGACTTATAGTAGTTAGGTGAAAGAGTACGTGGTCAACATGACTCATCTCATGGATGAGTTGACGTTGCACGGTGGAGGTATTGATGGGGAAGCCCAGGTCGATATCATACTCAATTCACTCCCTAAATCCTTTGAGAATTTTTGACTGATTGTTGTTATGAACATGAAAGAGTATACTCTTAACGAGTTACTCAATGACTTGATGGCAGCGGAATCAGTCATACTCCCAGAAAAAATTGCTTTGGTTATTTCTGAAAGTCATCTCACTGCAAAACGATAAGAAGCGCAGGAGAGTGACTAAGAAGAAAAATAAAGGTAGAACCACTGAGAAGAAGTTCATAAGGGTAAAGGGTGTGGTTGGCAGAAAGGACAAGTGTTTCAAGTGTGGCAAGGCCGGTCACTGGAAGAAGGATTGTCAAGTCAAAAAGACTAGACAAGGTACGTCATGTGCATTTATAATGGAAACATGATTTGCATTGGTTTCTACACATTCGTGGGTAGTAGATACTGGAGCTACTGATCATGTTTGTTATACTTTGCAGGGGTTCGTGCCGTCAAGGTATTTGAATAATCACGAGGTTACCATCTCCATGGGCAGCAAAGAGCAAGTCTCAGCAGTAGCCATTGGAGATTTTACTTTATGATTTGAAAACAATGTTTTGATTTTGAGAGGTGTTTTATTTGTGCCTGTTTTTTGGCGTAACTTAATTTTAGTTTCCAAGTTATTTATCGATGGATATTCAGTTATTTTTTATAGTGGTGTTTCTATAATTGGCAATAACAATATTATCTGTCATGGTAAACTGATTGACTCTCTCTCTATATCATACATTATTTGCATAAATCTAGGGTGAAAGTTGCATCTAACTCATCTAATAATAATAATCATTTAAAGAGAAAGTTTTCTTCTTCTGACAAGGATCAAACATATCTCTGGCACTTGAGACTCGGTCACATCAGTCAAAAGAGGATTAAGAGACTAGCAGATGATGGTATCTTGGATTCTTTCCAAGTGGTACCTCATCAAGTCTGTGAAACATGTATGGAGGGTAAGATGTTGACCGGGCCTTTTAAAGCAAGTGAAGCTCGAGTAGAGGATGTGTTGGAATTGATCAACTCTGACTTATGTGTACCTATGTCCAAGCAAGCTCATGGAGGTTATGAGTGCTTCGTCACATATATTGACGATTACTCAAGATTTTGATATGTCTATTTACTTCGCTAGAATCCTGAATGCTTTGAGAAATTCAAAGAATTCAAGATGGAAGTAGAGGAGAAGCTAGGTAAAACTATCAAGACACTACATCAGATTGTGGTGGAGAATACCTCAGTAATGAGTTCTTGATGTACTTGTCAGATAATTGGATTACATCCCAGCGGACTGCACCAGGAACCCCTCAACAAAATGGTGTATCTGAAAGAAGAAATAAAACTCTTTTAGAAATGGTTAGGTCAATTATGAGTTATACAAGCTTGCCAATTTTGTTTTGGGGATATGTCTTGGACAACGACCTATTTGCTTAACCTGACTTCTAAATCAGTTCCTAAAACGCCTCTAGAACTCTGGAATGGGTGAAAGCCCAGACTAACCTGAATGAGGGTTTGGGGTTGTACAACCTACGTGCTAACAAAGGAACCTGATAAGTTAGAAAGTAGATGTAAGCTAATGTTGTTTATAGGTTATCCTAAGCAAATGAAAGGTGGTTACTTCTATTGTCCTAAGGATCAGAAAGTCGTTGTCAGTACCAGCGCGAGATTCTTGGAGGATGAATATGTAAAAAACTACAAGTCCAAGAGTGAAGTCATTCTTCATGTACTTGGAGATGACGAAGTGATTCTATCAGGAAAGCCCCGTGTTCTGGTAGATTCACCTAGTATTGGTGACGAGCTACCAACATGGCCACCAAATGCAAGGCATGGAACCACAGAGTACTGTGCCAACTACTGATGTGGTTCAGATGCTTCATCGCAGTGGGAGGGTTGTTCGACAACCGGAAAGGTACATGTTCATGGGAGAGTCTTCTTACTTGATCCCAAAAAACGAACGTACGGTAAGACGGTATCTGATAAAGATGCAGACAAATGGCGTGTCGCCATAGATTCTGAAATAGTATCCATAACAACTATGGATGTGTACCAGAAAACTGAGCTACGAGATAGCTCTCGATCCATAGGTTGCAAGTGGGTATACAAAAGAAAGAAAAAAGCGAGTGGAGAAATCACGACTTATAACGCCAGGTTGGTGGCAAAGGGTTATAATCAGAAATAGGGCATAGACTATGATGAAACCTTGTCACCGGTAGCCATGCTCAAGTCCATTTGCATACTCCTTGCCATAACACTACATATGGACCTAAAAATCAGGCAGATGGTCAAAACCGCATTTCTAAACGGGTACCTTGAAGAAGGTCGTGACATCTATATGAAACGGACAGAAGGTTATGTGCAGGATGGCGAAGAGCATTTGGTCTGGAAGCTCAAGATGTTTTGTATGGACTTAAACAAGCTTCACGATCATGGAACTTACTTTTCGACAAAATAATTAAGTCCTATAGATTTTCACAATGTTCGAATGAGAGTTGTGCATACCGTTTGTGTGTCAGTGGAAGCGTGATATTCCTTGCACTTTATGTTGATGATATTTTCCTCTTTGGTGACAATGTGGAGGTATTGTCAGACATAAAAGGGTGGTTATCCGAACAGTTTCATATGAAGGATCTTGGAGAAGCCGGATACATCCTAGGAATTAAATTCTTACATGATCGCAAGCATTGGATGTTGGCATTGTCTCAAGCTTCATATGTGAATACTGTGATTGCTCGTTTCAACATGAAAACCGCCAAGAAAGGTTTGTTACCTTGCAAACATGATGTTCATCTTTCTAAGGATCAATGTCCTAAGACACAAGACGAGAAAGATGAATTGAGTAAGGTTCTGCATGCTTCTGCAGTCGGAAGTCTCATGTATGCTATGTTATGCACGAGACCAGATATCTGCTTTGCCGTTGGCATGGTAGCGAGATATCAGTCTAACCCTGGACAGGCGCACTGGACTGTTGTAAAGCACATTCTCAAGTATCTGAAAAGGACAAGAGATTATTGTCTGGTATTTCAGTCTGAGAACTTGTGCCCTGTGGGTTATACTGATTCAGATTTCCAGGCATATTAGGACGAAAAGAAATCTACCTTTGGGTATGTGTTTACTTTAGGAGGTGGAACCATATCATGGAGGAGTGCAAAATAGAAATGCATTGCAAACTCCACCATGGAAGCTGAGTATGTTGCAGCTTCATAGGTTTCGAAAGAAGCAGTATGGCTCTAAGCTCCCTCTTGGAGTTGGACGTGATTCCTCATTTTCCTAAGATTATCACAGTGTTTTGTGATAACTCTGGTGCAGTGGAAAATTAGGAGGAACCACGAACTCACAAGGAAACTAAACAAATTGAGAGGAAGTATCAAATAATACGAAAAATCGTAGCTAGGGGTGATGTGCTAATTGAGAACATTGGCACTAAGGAAAATCTAGCAGGTCCATTCACAAAAGCCTTACCACAAAAGGTTTACGAGGGAACCCTGTTGCTTACATTTCTTGAAAATTCTAATACTTTGTCATAATACAAACCAAACATACATGTCATTCCTTGATGCGCTTCGTTTGTCAATAAGTTTTCTTCATAAAAAGTCGGGGCGTGACAACAAAATTCCCTCATTAGGAATAATTAGGTATATAGGATTGTTCGTATGAAAAAATATAATTCAGATAATCTGGGACTAAATAGTCCGAGATGTATTAGGGTTGAGTCCAAAACCAATTTCTTAGTATAACTTTCTTAGTATCAAAATCTACTTATAATACTTAAAACCATATTTTTAATTAAGTTTTATAATTGTATTTAGTGTAAATAATTTATGCTAAGTAATTAAGTCCTTAAAAATGATTTAATTATTGTTGGAGGTCCGGATTCGATCCGACCCGATTAAAGTACTGAGTTGGGTTCAAACCACAAGCCAGACCCGTTATCGACCCAAACACAGGAAAAACATCCAGCTCGAGCTGGATAGGATCAAGCACGGAGCAGTTCGAACGACGGAAGCAGCTCGCGTAGCACCGAAAGGAGTCCGGTCGGTCCCTCCCGCAGTTCTATCTAGTTCGATTCCAAAAAAGAAGGGAGCTCGATGAAAGAACTACGCACCTTGCTCCCTTAAACATCTCAACGGGTGGGCCAACGGCTGCCACGCGAAGGATTCATAACTACCAGGCCCCACAACCAGCCAACCACCCCGATAATCGCGGGCTCGACTCTAGGCGGTTGAAGACGGCGCGGAAACCCTAGGGCGGCAAGATATCCTATAAATACTTCACAAAATCAAGGAAGAGGGGAGACAGGACGATTGTTAAGAACACTAGTGCTGACCTTTCTGTACAACACTTATATCATCCTTTTTCCAACACTTATAGCAATTTTTATCAATAGTTTAGTTGCTAGCATTTCTTATACGCCTGAATAAACCATTCTAGTTCGCCTTATCATAGTAATAGTTTTCATATTATATTATATTCCAGTTCTCGGGGCTTCGATCCGTATTCAAATCGAACCTCAACAATTTGGTGCCCACCATGGGGCCTCGAGAACAATTTTCACTCTCTTTTTGCAGGAATGGCGGACGATCCAGGCAACACTCATGTGGTAGAAGTCGATGATCAGAGGACTGCTCCGACCGGAGGGCAAGGCCGAGGATCTAACCTCGGAGCAGGACGAGGGGCTACGGCAGGAGCAGGCCGAGGGATCCCAGCGGCACCAGGACGAGGGCGAACCGCCGCAGCAGGTGGCGGGGCCCCGTGCACATGCAATCCAGTCGGGACGGTGAACGACCTGATGAGGGAGTTCAATGCCACTCCGCTCGGAGATCTGGCATCCCTGCCGCCACCACCTCATATACTTCAAAATCCCGATGTCTCAAGGTTGGTGACGCAGGTGCAGAGAGCACAAGGTGCGCTGGAAGAGATGGCGATGAGGTACGAGCTCCTCGAGAGAGAGAATCGGAGACTGCAGTTGCAGAATAACAGACACCCAATAGTTGAAGAGCCTCGAAGCACAGAAAGGAACGCTGGTAACCCCGCGAGGAATCTGGAGCTAGATTTTGACCGTACTGAAGGGGTGACCACCGAAAGAACCCTGGAAGCCCCCCCGACGCTCAGGAATCAAACCGGACAGCTGAGTCGATCGGAGCTGCAGGCCGTTAAGCAGATCGAACGAAGATTTGAACAGAGATTCGGCCACCTTGAATCACTGCTATCCAAAATCCAGGGACTCCCCGCACCGGAGAAGACTATCCTGAGAGAGAGTTATGCAGAGTCTCCGTTCTCACCAGATATCGTCGGGGCTGAACTCCCAGCCAGAAAATGTTGGCATTGGCGATTCCGGGAGCCCTGATGGAGGCGTGTATGTGCAAGAGCTTTGGGTCGAGCTTGACGGGGCCCGCCCTACAATGGTTCATAAATCTGCCCCGAAGCTCGATATCCACTTTTGCCGAACTGCACCAATTGTTCCTACGACAATATTCGATCAGTAGGCACCTCGATAAGCACCCAGACGATCTCTATGCCGTGATCCAGAAGCCGGGAGAACCTCTAAGGGCGTACCTCTTGAGATTTAATAAGGAGTTGGTCGCAGTGCCTAACTGCCCAAACAGTACTGTCGTGCGAGCCTTCACGAAAGGTCTTGATGTGGATTCTGACCTCTATCGAGAGCTCTCCATCTACCCCTGCCAAACGATAGACGATGCTCTGAACCGCGCGTGGGCTCTCATCAAATGGGAAGAAGATGAGCCCTATCGGCGAGCACGCCGCAACAGCGGGAGACCGAACACACGGGAGGAGGGCCGTCGGGAGCAAAGAGACAGGCGTCCTCCAAGGTCACACCCATACAGCAAACCACCTCAGGTTAACCACCTGGGGCCATACGTCCCGGAATACACACTCTCCATCGCACCAGCTGACCTGGTCCAAAATGTACTTCGAAGGATGCCGGAGAAGGTGAAGTGGCCCCCGAAGATGAAAGCTGATCCGGCCGCACGCGACATTCAGAAGTTTTGCGAGTTTCATAATGATCACGGCCACACCACCGCAGACTGTCGCGCCCTGCATCTCGAAGTAGTAGAGCTCCTAAAAAAGGGATACCTGGCTGAATACTTGTCAGACCGAGGAAAAAAGACATGGACTCGGGAAAAGCGCACAGAAGAATCAGGGCCCGAAAAGGCAGGGGCACCAAAATCGCCGGTCCCGGTTTGAACCATCAATTGCATAACCGGGGGATCGGAGATCAGCGGAATCACTAAGACCGCAGCAAAGCGAGCCAGGAGGTTGACCAGAGAAGAAGCTGTAGCACCGCGAAAAAGTCCGGGCCACCACCCAATTGAATTTACGAGCGAGGAGATTCCAGGGCTGAGCCACCCTCATGACGATGCTCTGGTTATATCATTACTCATATCGAACTGCCTCGTGAAAAGGATCTTGGTCGACAATGGGAGTTCGGCGAACATCCTATTCTTGCACGCGCTCAAGGAAATGAAGATACCGGAAGAGAAGATTGTTCGATCCCAGACCCCATTGATTGGTTTCAATGGCGGCGTCCAGATGAAGGTTGGGACGATAGTTCTCCCAACATACTGCGGGGGAACGCATTACGACGTACCGTTCATGGTCGTCGATGCTCCTAGCGCTTATAACGCTCTGCTAGGACGACCCTGGTTGCACCAATTAAAGGCTGTCCCATCAACGTTTCATCAAGTGGTCAAGTTCCCAACAGCAAGAGGGGTTTGTACAATACGAGGTGAGCAAAACGCCGCCAAAGAATGTTACTATGCGAGCTTCAAGGCGGTATGCACTCAACAACATTTCGCCAGAAGCGAGCCACTACCACCCGCGGGGGAATCAGAGGAAACAGAGGAGGTCGAACTTGATCCAACCGACCCTGCGAAAAAGACGAACATCGGAGCCGGATTGGAACCTGGGGTTCGGACTCAATTGATCGAATTTCTAAGTAATGAGAAGGAAGTATTTGCATGGTCACACAGAGACATGGTAGGCATCGACCCAGAAGTGATGACGCATAAATTACAGGTCGATCCAAATCATAAGCCTGTGCAACAAAGAAGAAGGAAGTTCCCTGCTGAAAAGAACGAGGCAATCAATGAAGAGATACAGAAGTTGTTGGACATCGGATCCGTTCGGGAGGTGAAATACCCGACGTGGCTCGCCAACGTCGTGGTAGTCAAGAAGAAGAATGGGAAGAACCGGGTGTGTGTGGACTACACAGACCTGAACAAAGCATGTCCAAAAGACCCGTACCCGTTACCCCACATCGACTGTATCGTCGATGCGACCTCAGGACACGAGCTACTAAGCTTTATGGATGCATTCTCGGGGTACAACCAAATCCTCATGCATCCCGAAGATCAAGAGAAGACAGCCTTTATGACGAGCAAAGGGATATACTGTTACAAGGTCATGCCCTTTGGACTTAAAAATGCAGGCTCAATGTATCAGAGGCTCGTGAATAAGATGTTCGAGCCACTTATCGGAAAGACGATGGAAGTGTACATTGATGACATGCTTGTGAAATCAAAGTTCACGAACGACCATGTTGGTCACCTACGCCAAGCATTCGAGATTCTCAACAGGTACAGGATGAAGTTAAACCCCGCAAAGTGTACATTCGGGGTAGCATCCGGAAAATTCTTGGGGCACGTAGTCACCATGCGAGGAATAGAGGCGGATCCCACTCAAATTCGGGCCGTCAGAGGAATCACACACCCGAGAAGTCCGAAGGAGGTCCAGAAACTCACGGGTCGGCTGGCGGCACTTAGCCGCTTCATTTCCAGATATTTGGACCGCACGCACGAATTCTTCCAAATCTTGAAGAAAGGGAAGAAGTTCGAATGGACGGACGAGTGCGCGAGGGTGCTCGAGCAACTAAAAGATTACCTTGCTAGCCCGCCACTCTTGTCCAAACCAGACAAAGCAGAGACGTTATTGCTCTACTTGTCCGTATCAGAGCACGCGCTTGGAGCGGTCCTCGTTAAGGAGATGGCTGGGAAGCAGCGGCCAGTACATTATGCAAGCAAACCACTGCTCGATGCTGAGACGAGGTATACGACACTTGAAAAATTGGCACTGGCATTGGTGACGGCATCACGCAAGTTAAGGCCTTACTTTGAGTCTCATCCCATTAAAGTAGTCACATCCTATCCGTTGCGGACCGTGTTCTCGAAGCCGAGCCTATCTGGGTGGCTACTAAAATGGGCAGTGGAGATCGGAGGCTATGGCCTCGAGTTCGAGCCACGAACTACAATTAAATCACAAGTGCTGGCCGACTTCATCGCCGAATTCACCACCAATCTCCAGGCTGATGCAGAAAGAGAGATAGCGAGCTTGGAGATCAAAGAGACAGCCGCAGAGCCTTGGATCCTGCAAGTAGACGGATCAAGTAACATTCATGGAAACGGAGCAGGCATAAGACTCCGAAGCCCGATGGGGGAAGTATTCGAAAGGGCTATCCGCCTAAACTTTGAGGCCACGAACAACGAAGCAGAGTATGACGCATTAGTACGGGGAATGCAGCTCGCCAAAGAGTTGGGAGCCCGCCGCCTACAAGTGCAAGGAGATTCACAACTTGTGGTCATGCAGATGGAGGACCATTTCCAGGTTAGAGAGCCCAGGCTACAGAAATACTGCGACCTGGAACGGAAGATGAGAGAAGAATTTGAGGTCTGCGAATTAAAGCACATCGCCTGAGAGGAAAATGCCGAAGCAGATGCGTTAGCAAATCTGGCTTCCACCAAACAGTTAAAGCAGAATAGGCCTATAGTAATAACATGGGCCGAAGAGCCAGCCGGCCCAAAGGCTGAGATCATGGATTTAACGGTTGGTGACTCATGGATCGAATCGATACGAAAGTACATCGAGTCCGGAACCCTACCCGAGGATCGAACCGAGGCTGTGCGACTGACCAGGTCGGCGGAAAAGTTGATAAACACTCATTTTGTGCATTTTTCTGATGTGAATCTGCTAACTATTTTCCTCGGATTAGATCATTAAGTGATATTTTTGTGCCGTATTCATATTCTTTTAGAAAATATTACGTTTGGTTTGGTTTTGGGTTGTTTATGCAGGTTTCACGCACAATTGAGCCATTTACAGGATATGACAAAGTACCATGGAGCCAATTGATGTTCGTTTTCATCAAGAAGAGGAAGAAGTGAGAAAAGACCGAACCCAAATACGTTTTAGGCCAAAATTCAATGGAAACTCATACCGAAAGCAGTTGATGTTCAAAGAAGCAGTCACTAATACCTCCACACATGGAATTCGAGCTAATGGAGCATGGCAATAGATAGATCTTTGAGTTATATTTCCAATGCAACTGGAATCGGGTCAATCGGAGTTCGGGAGCAAAAGTTATGGCCAAAATCGTGAGACTGCGCACGTTCGTGACAAGAACGGCGACCCAGATTACAAAATCGGCGATCGCCGTTTATGCTTCTGGGTCGCCGTTTTCATAATTTTCACCATTTTTTCTTCGGCACACAAACGGGCGACCCATGCACAAGAACCCCGATCGCCAATCGTGTTTTATGGGTCGCCGATCGTGTAAAAAGTGACGAATTTTGGCCCGAATCCCATATCTTTTCAGATTTGAAGAAAATAAGTATACATAGAGCCTCCCAAGTCATAAATTCGACCATCCCTCATTATTTTAGACCCCTTCCTCATTATTTTAGAGTTTTTAGAGTTGGAGAAAGCCAGAACGGAGTAGAATCTGAAGAACGAAGATTGAAGACTTGGGATTGAAGACCACGGGTTCTTGGTTTCATGTTTTCCATATTTTTGCATCTTCTTTTCTCTATTTTTATGGAACTTAGTATGATTGGCTAAGTCCTCTGTGGATTCTAGGGTTTTGAAACTTGTTGACATTCATTCCATCGTTTATATGATTTGATTTTCCTTTTCCATTGATGTTTTAATTACGGTTGGGGTTTTCTTTAATTACAAGATATTGGCCATTGATTGTAATTCGAATTGGTAATTTTTGAACCGAGAGGTCTAGATTATTGATTAAGATGCAGAGTAATTAAATTTGATAGGTCAATTGTCCGAGAGGAATTTGAACTGTTAAAGGGTTTTTGAAATCTAAGGGTTTATCAAGAGTAAAAGTCCTTTTGCGCATCCGAGAGGAGTCACTAGGTCGTTTATTTCCATGTTATGGTTGAGAGTCCGAGAGGGTCGCCTGATAACATAATTGAGATTAACTCACGCTTTTGAAAATTAAATTGGAATTGGATTATATAAATGACTGTTTGATTGTTCTTCAAAGTGGATTACCCTGGAATCCTGTTTTCTCCATATTTTCAACACTCAATCTTTTAATTGCTTTTTTTAATTAATTGCTTTTCAATTATTTCCTAGTATAAATAAATCAAACTCTTTTACCGATGTGTCTAGATAGTAGTAAGATATTTGCGTTTTAGTGCTTGATTATATTTCGAGCCTGCAATCCTTGAGTTCGATAATTTATTACTTGCCTCTGCAGTGATCTGTACACTTGCAGTTATAGCGTGTTGTAAAATGCACTATCAAAAGTACACAATCCACAACGAAAGCTTGTACCGAAGATCGGTCAAAGGACCACTTCTAAAGTGCCTCGAACCAGCCGCGGGGCAGGCAATCCTTATGGAGATACATGAAGGGGATTGTGGAAGTCACCAAGGGGCCAGGCCGCTGGCGCACAAAGTAATCTCAGCAGGCTTCTATTGGCCGACATTACGAAAAGACGCTAGGAACTACGTACGAAGCTGCGAGGCATGCCAGAGGTTCGAAGTCACGAATCAAAGCCATGCAGAGCCACTCCACGCTACGATCGCAGCGTGGCCCTTCATGGCTTGGGGGATGGACATAGTCGGAAAGCTGCCTAAAGGAGTCGGACAGAAGGAATACATCTTAGTGGCCACCGAATACTTCACCAAGTGGGTCGAAGCAGAGGCCTTCGCAAATGTGAGAGAGCAAGAAGTAATCAAGTTCTTGTGGGTCCACATCCTTTGCAGATTCGGAATACCCAAGGAGATCAGAACGGATAACGACACACAATTTACAGGACGGAAAGTACAAGAATTTTGCAACCAATACAACATCAAGCTTGTGTTTTCCACACCAAGATACCCGGAAGCTAATGGACAGGCCGAGTCAACAAATAAAACTATCATGGCAACAATGAAGAAAAGACTCGAAG
Organism: Plectranthus barbatus; assembly: GCA_026898455.1. Classification (NCBI taxonomy): domain Eukaryota; kingdom Viridiplantae; phylum Streptophyta; class Magnoliopsida; order Lamiales; family Lamiaceae; genus Plectranthus; species Plectranthus barbatus. The sequence goes on from JAPKLW010000048.1 coordinate 412,926, forward strand.
CCCACAAATCAAAGTGGGTGGAGGAACTACCAGGGGTCCTATGGGCCTATCGAACCACTCCAAGGACATCAACAGGAAGCTCCCCGTTCGCCTTAGCTTATGGTGAGGAAGCCGTCATTCCAGCAGAAGTTCGGGGCAGCAGTCTACGTGTGAAAACTTGCCAAGAGGAAGAGAACTACGAGAAGATGCTCAGAAACCTGGAGCTGATCGATGAAAAGAGAGACCAAGCGCTACTTAGCATGGCTCAGAGAAGAAAGCAGGTCGAAAGATTCTTCAACAAGAAGGTCTGCATGCGAACTTTCAAGGACGGAGATTGGGTTCTAAGTAGAGTCTTTCAGAATACCAAAGACAAAAGTCAAGGGAAGCTCGCACCCACATGGGAAGGTCCCTACAAAGTCACCAGAGTTGTAGGTCGAGGCGCCTACCACCTAGAAGACCACGACGAAAGAGAGATTGGAAACAGCTGAAACATCAAGCACCTCAAGAAGTATTATTTCTAAGGGGAAGGAGGTCGACGGACTCGATCTCCCAGATACGCTTTTCTAAAGCCCTACTCTATTTTCAATTCCCATTCACTCCTAATTAGTTATACTGACTTGAGCGTCGGAGGGGCGATACTTCGGCATCGCCCAACCCCTCACGAATCCTTCTTGTAGAAATATGAAGTAACTGCTGACACAAGGAAAATACGAACTCGATCCAGATAAACACACCCTATCCTATCTCATTACAAGTTATTCTATCTCCTCCTCTAGATCGATCACTGACTTAAGCATCGGAGGGGCGATGCCTCGGCATCGCCCACCTCGACTGCTACTATTTTGCAAAACAGTTGAGTGAATATGAAATTTCAACGGCAAGATCAAAGCATCTATTTACCTTGAAGTTAAAGTACAAGGAAAACAAATCGTTTGCAGAAAAATAAAATTGTTCAGACAAAAAGGTAAAAGGTCCAGAAATTTTAAAGACATTCAAGCGGCAGCGGAGTCATCTGGAGTCGGACCGGGTTCCTGGTTCGAGGTCTGGTCAAGCGTCGGCTCGAACTGCTCCTTCGGACCATCGCCTCCTTGGGAAGAATCCTCGAGCAGCTTCTGATCTTGCTCGGTGCTGCTCGAATTCCTTCTCCTGCTCCCGCTCCTGCTCCTCCTCCGGCTCCGGCTCATCCAACACGCTGAGGTTGAGGTCCGGGAACTTTCGGGAAATCCTTTCCCGGACCTCACTCTCGACCTGCTCGGAGAGAGTCTACAAGAAGGTTAGACAGGTCAAAAGGTCCGAACAAGCGTAAAACTCGGTAGAGGGCGTACCTCGTATGTATCGGCAAAGAGGGGGGAGGTAATGAGGGTCTCAAAGTCCAACCCTTCGCCCGTCTGCATGAGGGCGATCCGCTCCTCATACTTCGCCACCTCAGCTGTGTAACTCTCGCGTTGAGTTCTCAGCCGAGAGTCGAGAGAAAGAAGCTGATCATTCCTCACCTTCAGGTCCGAGGCCAGCTTCGTCGCATCCGCCCTGGCCTCCGCGGCCACCCGACGTGAATCCTCGAGCTCGGCCTGGGTAGCTTCTGCCTCCTTCTTCGCCGCCTCTGCCCGCCCTTCCGCCGCGGCCACCCGGTCTTCCACCTGATTGAGCTTCTCATTCAGGGAGTCCACGTACTTCTTCAAGGAGTCCCGCTCCTTGTGAAGAGTGAAGATCTCCCCGACGCATTTGTCACCAAATACGTCAAGCTCGCGACGGATGGCGTCGAGCTCCATCTGGGCCTGCGAACCACAACAAAAGTTAGAATCATACCATGAAGAACGTGACGACCTGGGTTACAATACGCACCTGGAGTTGAAGGAGCTGATATCGCGCCAAGCGCGCCTGAGCAGTCCCTGCCTGGTCCACGGCGGAGGGATTGGTCAACATCTGATGCGCTCGGACCAGGAACACATCCACCACGGGGTCTGGTGGAGTGGTAGTAGGGATGACGGACCTATCCAGATCCTCGTGCCTCGACCCGTGATCTCCAGAGCGATGGCGGCTACGGCGGTCAGACTCCTCCAACCTCCTCTCCTTCCGCTTATCCCGGTCATCGGGTCTCCGCGGAACCTCCTGGCGGGATTGAGGGTGGACCGTCTCGACCATTACCCCTCCCAGGGGCTGAAAGGGCGGCGGAGGAGGCGGAGGGGGCGTAGTCTGCCTCTCGAGCTCCGGCCGCTTCGGAGGATTCTGAGGTCGACGACGAGACTCCTCCTCATCCCTTGCCCTCTTCTTATCCCTAAGGGCGGCCGCGACCCGATCTGCGGAAACTGGAGGGCGACGGCGTGTCATTTCAGCCGGTAGAGCGTATAGTTCTCCCTTCCCGTCGAGGTAGGTGGTCGAAGTGACAAAGCGCCCGTTCTGAACAACAGGCCACTCCCGGTCGCCCATGGTAATATCGTAGGCTCGATCGACCCTGGCCTGCTCTTCCGTGGTAAGCTCCGGACGGGGGTGATCTGCAAGAAAACAAAATAAAGGGTCAGACAAGGTGGATTTAAATAGCTAAACCAGTTCGCAAGGAACCAGAAACCCACGGATAGGGACACCGCCATGCCTGATGAACTCAAGATGTTCCTCATTCATCCTGAGGTAGAAGAAGCTCGTCCACCAGCCCGGGGAGCTCGACAGAGGCTTCTTAATCAACGTTGAGTACCCAGTAGACCACCGGGTGAAGTAGTAATAGTGCTTGTCGGCGCACTGATTGAAGCGATACATATAATGCCACTCCCTGACCGTCGGGCACCCCAATCCCAAGTCCATCCACATCAGGAAAACCCCGACCAGGTGGCACCAGCAGTTCGGCGCGAGTTGGAAGGGAGAGAGATTGTAAGAGGCAAGGACCTCAGAAAAGAAGGGGTGCACGGGCAATCCAACCCCATTCTCCATCACCGCCGTGTAGAAAGCCACGTGGCCCGGGGGAGGATCGAAGCAACGGTCCGATTGATGCGGTATGCAGAACCGCACGTCTTTGACCGGGACGGTGTCGGCAAGGGCCCATAACGCCTCCCTAGTAACCGTGGACACCGCACCCAGCACCCGGTGCGTGCGCCAGTCCTCCGGGAGAACGTAGTCTCCCGCCAACTCAGGTTCCGCCGCCGTTTTCTCTTCATCTTCGGCCCCGGCTACCCGGCCAGACCCGCCGGCCTCTCCACCAGTAACCGCCCGCTCTAACCGTCCGAACGTCTCAGCTAGAACCCTATTGTCCTCCGAATCAGAATCCGAACTTAGCGTAGCATGGCTCGTGCTCGGACCAGCCCTCTCCGGTCCCTGGAACAACAAACTCCAGTCGGGGCCAGAAAAATCTTGGGCGTTCGGAGCCCTAGGCGGCGAAGGTGTAAAAGGGGGCGTCGAGCCCTCACGATTTTTGGAATCAGAACTCATCAGAAAAATCAAAACTCGAATAAAATCAACCTAAACAGAAAAGGAAAAGGGGAGGTGCGAGCCCCGGTCAACCCAACTCCCCACCAAAAACCAGTCGCCATGGCAAAACGTAATCCGCAAGAAAACCAACAAGAAGAAGAAAAACACACACTAAGGAGCATTTCCGGTCTTACCTACGGAATGAAAGGAAGAAAACCCCCCGAATCGCGGCTGCAGTAGTATCCGATCGCCGGAAAATGAAGACAGGGACTTACCGGAAATTGCACAGAGAAAGAGGGAAAGTATTCGCGTGAGGGAAAGTGACAGACACGAATCCCAAACGACGGTTATAACTCAGAGCGACCCCTCAACTTCTCCCAAACCGCCCCCGATTTTTGTGGAAATTACGCAACTGCCACTGATTTTTGCCGCTCAAATTTCAAACCCATCAAGGGCAGCTTGCAGAAAGTAGTTCGACATGAACAAATTCGCTCGAAGCAGTTCGAACGATATGTTGCGGCAGGAAAATCGCCGATCCTGGGGACACACACCCCGACGGATATCATATAAGACCCCACAGCCATGAGTCTAACTCACCAGGGGCTCACCAGGTGGCCATAAAGCTAATGAGGCAGAACCCGAACTGCCCTAAATAAGCGCCGCGTATTCAAGCCCGCGGCGACGGCACTCGTAGCAGCTTTCCGGGGCTGCACGAGTCAGGACCCCCACAGAGGAACTGGTCCTAGGAGCCGAAAGGTGCTTAAAAAGCACCCAAATAATACCGGACCACTCCCGAAGTAGTCCGAAGGGCCACAACCTGGGAAATATTTCCGTATATCGGACCATTAATTTTTGACTTAATCGACCGCTGCGAAGCATCTCGTCTAAGTCAAAAGGGGCTATTGTTGGAGGTTCGGATTCGATCCGACCCGATTAAAGTACTGAGTTGGGTTCAAACCACAAGCCAGACCCGTTATCGACCCAAACACAGGAAAAACATCCGGCTCGAGCTGGATAGGATCAAGCATGGAGCAGTTCGAACGACGGAAGCAGCTCGCGTAGCACCGAAAGGAGTCCGGTCGGTCCCTCCCGCAGTTCTATCTAGTTCGATTCCAAAAAAGAAGGGAGCTCGATGAAAGAACCACGCACCTCGCTCCCTTAAACATCTCAACGGGTGGGCCAACGGCTGCCACTCGAAGGATTCGTAACTACCAGGCCCCACAACCAGCCAACCACCCCGATAATCGCGGGCTCGACTCTAGGTGGTTGAAGACGGCGCGGAAACCCTAGGGCGGCAAGATATCCTATAAATACTTCACAAAATCAAGGAAGAGGGGAGACTGGACGATTGTTAAGAACACTAGTACTGAGCTTTCTGTACAACACTTATATCATCCTTTTTTCCAACACTTATAACAATTTTTATCAATAGTTTAGTCGCTAGCATTTCTTATACACCTGAATAAACCATTCTAGTTCGCCTTATCCTAGTAATAGTTTTCATATTATATTATATTCCAGTTCTCGGGGCTCCGATCCGTATTCAAATCGAACCTCAACAATTATGAAATTAAAATATATTCAACTATTGATAAAATAATAAATAATACACTTTTTTTAGGTTTGATTTTGCACGGATACAGGGTCTAAAGATCCAGGTGGGAAAATAACAAGAAATAACACGAAATAATTGAAAATGACTATTGCAAATGGATTACAAGTATGTTAATGATGCAAAGTAAACAAACCCTAATAACAAGCAAACGATTGAATTTGAAATATGCACAAGTGATCATTTATTAGTCAATAAAGTAGGTGTGTGACAAGCTGGAGCTGGTCGAATAACTGCTGCTGCAATGTTTCAACTAAGCAAAAATAAGCATTCTAGTGTATGAGAATTTAAAAAATAAAATGATGTGGGTTCCCCCTATTTATAGATCATACGGGGGCTCGAATACAGGTCCCTAACGTTCTAAACCTAGTAGCCACTTCCCCATATTTGTAGGGCTGGTTGGAGCTAATTCTGCAAATGTAGGAGCTATTGCAACTGCTGGTTCCTTTCTCGCAAGTGTTAGGCCTTATTTGCTGGTCGAGACCTTAACAAACTCCTTCGGAGACCACCCCTGGACGACCTCCTTGAGGAGTTTCACTTGACTATTGTTGGTCCCGAAATTAGAGTGCAATATGTGCAGCAGAAGGTTTTGTTTATGCAGCGGAAGTATAAATAACAAAAGCACTAGTTCGTATAAACAAAGTAATGTCAGTTTTGTGTATTGGTCAGTTTAAGCTTAAGTCTCTGTTCCGTCTTAAGTCAGTTTCACAGTTTATACACTTCAATACTTGGACAAGTATTGAAGGGTTCAATAGTCAGTTTGTGAAACAGAAAAACAGAGCAAGTATAAGGAAAGTTGTAAAGCAAGACACAGAGATTTATAGTGGTTCGAAATTCAATATCCTACATCCACTCTTCAAACCCAAGGTCTGGATAATTCACTAAGTAAATACAAGCCTTCTTACGATCTATACACAGTCTGTGGCTCCTCTGTCCTCCGGTCAGCTGTGGCACTCGCCTAGGAACTCCTTGTAGACTCAATATTCAGGTTGAAGTGGGGACGCACCCCGCAGCCTCCTTCGTGGTAGGTGGATGTTTACTAATTTTTCCCAGAATGGTTGGATGTTTAGAGGTTCTTTCCAGAACACAAGTGGATAACATACGCCCGTGAGAATCAGAGTCCCAGACTAGGAAACTGACTGTTGTGAAGATATCTTAGAAAGATATAGTCACCAAGAAGAGCCTCAGCTTAAAGCTTCAAGCCTCGTGTTAAGAGAAGATAGCACGGTGGGGAACTTGAGTCGGAGACTCAAGTCTCGTGTTAGAGAACAAGAAAACATAGAGAGTTTTGGCAGAGAGATGGCCTGAACCTTTGCCCTCGTCTTCTCAAGACTTATCATATTTTGAATTCTGTTCAGGTCACCTATTAAGGTTGGAGGGGCAGGCCTTTATATAGAGGAGGACCTATGGCAATTTAAATTTCTATCTGTTAGACACATAAATCCAGACGTTAGACTCATGGATTATATTGTCGAATCGTAGCCCATGTCTTAGGTCTCCTTTATGCTCTGCAGCGTCAGTGTACGTTACACTAACTTTATGTCAGACTTCTTCTCAGTCCGAGGGATCCCAGTTTTTGGATAACCTCGTACTAACTTGAGCATATGAATGTCCGAGTCCAAATGAGCTTCAATATCTTTCAAAAAGATCATTCTTTAAAGGTAGAGGCTCTGATACTGACTATTAAAAGTCAGTACAACTTTGTCCTCATACTGACTTCCTAGGGTCAGTATGGTAAACCCTCATACTGACTAACCATAGTCAGTACGGAAAATTCCCTCATTCTGATTTCTCCTTATCAGTATGGAAATCCCTTGAACTGACTTCTCCTTAGTCAGTTCGGGAAAGCCCTCATAGTGACTTCTCCTTGTCAGTATGGTAGGACCTTAAACTGAGTGCTCCAACACAGTTTTAGGTCAAGGCTAGGCATGTTGATAGTCAGTTCTCAAGCATTCTCCTTTGCTCGGTCTTCAGCCTAAGTTCTATTACAACTCAATTCGATCCTATACAAGGATTACAAGTTTAGAACTCTAGAAACACAAAAAACTGACTAAGATGACTTTCAATCTTTGACTCACCAAAACATCAAAAAGTAAGAAATGAATTATCTAAAAAGAATCCTAACAACTACCTCAATGGGGAAATCTTCTAAGGTAGACCTGCACCTTGCAACATGCTCTCCCAAGCTGTTGGGTCTTGTTCCTGCTCAAAGTCAACTTGTAACGAGTTCCTTATTGAGTTCGGTTGAAGGTGCTGCCCCTTCTTGACTGATTAGTGCTGGTCTCCATTGATTGTTGTGCAACTCCCTTTAGGTGCATGTTCTCTTTAAGATGCATACTTGAGGTGGTGCAGAAGTTTTGGACCTAGACTTTGACCTTCTTAATAAATCCAATGAAATCTATTTAGATCTTGCCCAGCACCTTTAAAATTTAAATCTTATGAACACATAAATATTATGATGCATTTTAAAATTTTACGAAAAATAATAACATTTCGTATAAATAATAAAAACTCCAGTGTGTATTAATTGGAATCGAATAATTAAAAATAGCTAATCCAAACTCGATGAACTAATGAAGTTGGAATCCCTAAATTAATGTCTAATTGGGCAGGCCTTTAATTCCCCATTTTCAATTTTGAAGAAAGAGAAAAATAATGAACCTCTCTCACTCAGTTTACCAAATAACTAATATATCTGGGTGAAGAAAATCTCACAACAACTACAGAGAGAGAGAAACGGAGAGATAGAGAGAGATCTCCGTTCCCTCTCCCGGTTTCCAAATCCCATTGTTAACAGCAGCATGTCTACGGATCCCGAGCATTCCGAATTGCAAAACGGATCACCGGAACCCGAATCCGGACCCGAAGCAGCAGTTGCAGCATCAACCGCTCCAGATCTCGAGCAGCCTGATCCCAGCGACGCAGACGCACAGCCACCTGCCGCAGAGGAATCCGGAGAAGTGCTGCCAGTTAATGCCGAACCGTCCAATTCTGCGCCGGAGGGAGAAATCTCCAGAGATTTAAGTGATTCGGCCTCGGACTCGCGAACCGCGCAGTTAAACCAAGATGGCGAGAGCGACTCCAAGGCGGAAGGCAATCGGACGTTTACTATGAGAGAGCTGCTGAATGAATTGAAGAATGGTGATGCGAATGTCAACGATGGCAGAGAGTCCGGTACTCCTCATAGGTCAGTTGATTGCAGTGTTGATTTACTTGGATGGTTCTTAATATTCGTAACTGAATCGTGTTTAACTGATTGCGAATGGTCGAATACCAGAGACATTGGTCTATGTGTGTACTCTTTGAATTTGTTTCACCGTGATTGTTAATTAGTGGTAATGTGATGACTGCTACATGTTTCTTTAGCTTAGATATATTTCAACTGAATATTTAGGTATTCATAGAATGCATACGGCTTAGAACATATGATGGAGAATTTCAAATGTCTGTATCAGGTGGACCTAATTCATACAACAGCTTAGAAGATTGTTAGGATGAGAGCTAAAAATTGATTGCATAGTTAAATGACCCCACAGATCAATGAATTCATCGTTGTGGATTTCAAATCTATAAATCCAGAAACAAACTTGAGATTTTATGCTAATACTACTAAAAGAAAATTATAGGCATACTAGCAGAGCCAGTTCTCCTGTTTCACTGGTCAATTGTTTTCTCTTCTGCTGGGGTATGTTAAGGTGCACTCCGTTTTTTATGATGAGTTCTATTGATAATATATATATATTTTTTTTCCAGCCCACCGAACTCTGAACTGCATATTGAGCAGAATAATGCTGCTATGGAGTTGATTAATAGCGTCACAGGTCTTGATGAGGAAGGTAGATCTCGTCAAAGGATTCTTACATTTGCTGCCAGGAGGTAGTCATCCTATATTTAGTGTATATGCAAAATAAATCTGCTACTTGTTTTTGTTCGAATTCCTTCAATTATTGATAGATAGTAATTTATCAGGCCACAAACCACCGAGTGCACTTTCTGATTAAAGTGACATATCGCTATCCAACATAAGGACTTTTGCCTCTTCCATTCTTGAAAGACTTATTAACATCTTTACACACATTATTTGACAGAAAAAACCCCCCTCTTTTACCATGTCTAAGGGGCTCCTCTCTTATTGTGTTACTTCATTTTCATTTTTCTGAATACTAAATCCTTGAGGAATCCTTGGGGTTCTATTTATAAGAAGTTGTCTAGACTCTTGCTAGCATAATAAATATTCCATATGAAAAAATCATGACTTTAATTTCTGTTATCATACTTCTTTTTGCCTTGCAGAAACTTTCCTACACTGAGGTTGCATTAGTTAATCACATCTTTTGGAATTGATTTGCAGATACGCTACTGCTTTAGAAAGAAACCCAGAGGATTATGATGCACTTTACAATTGGGCGCTGGTTCTTCAGGTTTGAGTGTCAGAAACGAATTAGACTTGTTAAGAATTTATTTTAGTTTCATTTCTCAATTTTGAACTTCTATTTCCTTTCTACTCAAGCTAGTTAATAGACCATGAAATTGTTGGATGGTCCTAAAAGCTATTTATGAACATGCACATGCTTTTGGGTCCTCAAGTTACTATTATTAGTTATTGATGTCGTTATTCAACTGGATTTCCTATAAATCACTGCCTTGAAGTTGCATCTTTCTAGAATTCTATAAGGTTCTCTAAAAATTTCCACTGTGTTGTAGGAAAGTGCTGATAATGTAAGTCCAGAATCTAGTTCTCCTTCGAAGGATGATTTGCTTGATGAAGCATGTAAGAAGTATGAGGAGGCTACCCGCCTCTGTCCCACACTTAATGATGTAAGTGTCACTGCTATTTTTTTTTGGTCTTGTATTCTCTAATTTTGTGTGTGTGTGTGTGTGTGTTTTTTTAATAATTAAATGAGAAGCAGTTCCTTGCTGATACTTTTGATGCTACTAAATATAGCTTGCTACAATGTCTCACACTTTTACATGGATGATACATGTTTAGTTACAAGAACTCATGAATATATAATGTTCTTGAAGATATGCTGGTTCAATGAAGGCTAATTTATAGTCCGTTCTAATTAAAAAGTTTATGTTTATCAGATGAAGATCTGTTAAAATTTTCTTCATATGTCAGGCTTACTATAATTGGGCTATAGCAATATCCGACCGGGCGAAAATGCGTGGTCGGACAAAGGAAGCAGAGGAGCTCTGGAAACAGGTTGGTTGTATTGTATTTTTTCTATGGTGCTTAACTTTTCATAGCTTGAACTGGAAATGACTCCTTGTGTGCATTTTCATTCTTATATCTTGTTTGTTCACTTTCTCCATCCATATGATTCAGTCCCCGGTAGTTCTTCTGGTGAATTTTTCCTTTTTATCTTTTGGACTAGAGCTGGTGATGTCAGTCTTTTTGGTTTTAAAATTCAACCTGTTAAACCCTGTGCATATTAGTTTGTTGGGAGTTTTGATCTGCAACAACTTTTTCTGCACTCGTGCATAAATATATTCAAATTTTATTTTATTCTGTTGATATGAAGTTGATTTAGGTCAGACAATTAATAGTAGTGCACACAGTTGATCCGCGAGTTAGTCAACTATCTTGAATTTGGCAGTTTTTCTCATTCTATGTCTAAAATGACCGCTACACATAGTATACAAAGTGAAAATTTACAGTCAAAATCCGCATTCATTGCTTTCATTATATTGTAATGTATCCTATAATAATTTTTTTCTACCATTCCCTAATCTGCAGGCTACAAAGAATTATGAGAAGGCTGTTCAGCTCAACTGGAACAGCCCTCAGGTAGATATTTATCTGATCAGTCTGACAGAAGTGGATATCCCCTTGTACTGCAATTTTGTATTAGCTACATCATGTTCATGAGCTGTTTCTTCCAAATATTTTTCAATTCCTTCTTTTTCTTAGAGAATGCTTGGCTATGATGTGCTTATATTTTTTCTTGATATATACTAACTGTGACATGAATTAACAGGCACTTAACAATTGGGGACTTGCTCTACAGGTTTGTTTAATGATATTTCATTTACACCAACCAGTTTTTTCCTTTATAGTCGATCCTATGATAAGATGAAAAGGTTCAGTAGCACCTTCCATACATGTTCTGTCAGGAGGCTTACTTTCTTCGTCTTGTGCTCAATTTTAATGTTTCAGGAACTCAGTGCAATTGTTCCTGCTCGTGAGAAACAGACAATAGTCAAAACTGCTATAGGCAAGGTATACCATGCATGCATCTGATAGAACCGAAAGATGGATCATTTATTAGAATGTAGAAATGACTCTAACAATCCTCTGAAGAGGCCCTAATCCTCTTTCGAGGCCCTCAGCTAGAAGCTGCCTAACTTTTAGAATATAGAAGATGATTCCACAACTGAGACTTCCCTCTCCTATTTATAAGGCTGCTACTAACTAACGAACAACATCCTAACTAATTGGAATCCTTATTGTTATTCTCTCCCAACTACTCTATCAGCATCTCACTGAATGGCTTGGACATTTAATGAGCCTATAGTGTAAAATTACATCTGTTCTGATAATTTACACCCTCATTTCTCTACAGTTCCGTGCGGCGATACAGTTGCAGTTTGATTTCCATAGGGCAATCTACAATCTTGGAACTGTACTGGTTAGTTTGTGACACTTGATTTGCTCCTCAATATTTTATGGTTTTGGAGAAAATTAATTTGACACGCTAAAACCTAGAATAAATAAGAATGGGGAGTTGTAGAAAGGATTGTGATGCATATTGGTGTAATTGAGCCCAAATCTGCAGTATGGCTTAGCGGAGGATATATCAAGAACTGGGGGACACGTGAGCGCTAAAGAGATCTCTCCTGATGAGTTATACAGCCAATCTGCTATATATATTGCAGCTGCACATGCATTGAAGCCCAATTACTCAGTATGCACATTGTGTTTGATCGTTATCTTTATTTATTTATGTTTCCATGTTACATCTTACTCCTGTTTTCCGCTTTTCTCATAGTAGCTAGAACAATAACTATTCTGTCCATGCCTCTGAGATAGACAACCAGAAAACTTCATACAGGTTAACACCTGTGTTTAAAAAAGCATGCTGTTAGTGAGGCGTGCCTCAAAACTGTTGTACCGCTTCATATTAACTGATGCAATCATTTGAGGCGTGAGCGCCTCAAGTATGTGAGGCTATAATAATAGGTTCAAACCTTTTTTCACTTTAAAATAACATAATACAACATAAAAATTATGTGTCATAATTAAAAAAAAAAATTACTTTATTCTTCAAATTACTGAGGAAGAAGAGGATATTGAAATGCTTTCTGCTTGGGGATGAAGAACTATGTTTGAGTTTGCTTCCTTTCAATTTTAAGCATTTATTTATGTCATTCTGAACTTGTGCTTATTATATGATGTGGAATGTTTAAATTTATGCTGTTTGTTGTTGCTTTATGGACTTTTTGTTGATTGACATGGAATATATGATCTTTATTTGAGATTTATATTCTTGAAATTGTCTACAAAGTCATATCATGTATACATTATGTATAAAAACTTTATGAAAATGTTTACCTCTCATCTTTAATGCTTTTGTCTTTGCCTCTTGCCTCGGCTTCTAGGGACCTCATACCCTTGAGCCGCCTTATGTTTTTAAAACATAGGTTAAGTACTTGGAATTGTAAATATAAGCTCATTCTTTCTATTTTATTCTTGCCTCAAATGGCCCAAAAACTACATTACTTTTGAAACTAAGTTTCATTCATAATGTCATTTCAGTAAATGAAATTTGATGCTTTTGACAAGGAAAGTGTACTGTAAATTGGGCTGTATTAACATGAAAAAATAGGGCTATCTTGGTGGGAAAAAGTGACAAGATTATAAACCAAATTCTTGACATCTGTGACTATAAATTTATTCTCATTTACAGTAAAATCTTAAAATTGTAGTTATGTTGCTCTCTTATCTTATTTTTTCATGTTTTCATTTGCTGTCATTCTTCTCCTGCCAGTTCGTTTAATGCATATTTCCTCTTAATCTGGTTGCCTTTCTATTTTCTAAAGTATATTCAAGTGTTCTAACTTCTGAAGTCAAAACTTCAGAAAGATGGACCTCATTTACTTTTCATTTTTTTTGGTTCAGGTTTACAGTAGTGCTTTAAAGCTAGTGCGGTCTATGGTTAGTATTCATTTCTTCAGCATTCTAATTCCTGATTCTGTGTTTGTGCCTGCATTTCATACATTCTTTAAAGAACATGAAATCTCTCAATTGGTATTTCAACATTTTAGTTATCTTACAGCCCTTCTCTTACCCACAAACATGTCTGGTCTCTTTTTAGTTTCATTGATTTCAATTCTTTTCGGGTCTCATATTCATTTTGGTCGATTGAATGTTCTATAGGAAAGTACATGTAGTTTTGTTTAACGACTGCAGAACATCCTCTGAGATTAGATTTCCTCCATTTCACTTATGAAGACTTACTGCAGTTTTTTATGATAAATAGTTTTCGAAGAAAACGTTGTCATTCCTTAAATCATATGAAACTAACACAAATAGTATAAGTTACTGAATTGACATTTCATAGAATAAGCATATGCTTTAATTTGATTTAAATTTCAACTTAAAGTTTGTCTTAATCTAAAAAGTTATTTACTGTAAAAGCTTGTACAGGATAACCTACAAACTTTCCCAAATAAATATTGTGAGGGGATTTTGAGTTAAATAAACTTTTAAAGATATTGAAAGCTCGTTAATATTTGACAGAAAAAGTTTGTGTAAATTAAGCTTTTTCGATCTTAACATTCTTTTTTTAAAAAAAAAATCTTAACATTCTAATTAAGTTTTATATTTATCTATTATTGAATTATCTTTATATTTATATTAAGCCTTTTAGTATTTCCATTTTATGATTTAGTTTTCATCCATTCCTATAAATATTTATTTGTTTTAATATTATCTATTGGAGTTATTCATCAACAAGAAACCTAATTGTTCTATAACATATTATATGAAAATAACACCATTATGTCATCAAAGTATTCAAAGTCACAACTCAAAAAGCAATATGCTTGTAAGATAAAATTTCCAAGAAGTTTAGCTAAATAATAGATTCTAGAAATGTTTTTGACTAGATTATTGCGTATGAATCTGATGTGAGCTGGGATGTGTATTTCTAGAAATTGAGTGCTAAATACCTTTGTTATTCCTGATTCCCAATCTCTTCTTCCCCTTTGGTTCTCATCCTCACCTAACAACGTCTACTCTCCCTTCCCTCTTTCTTCTCCTTGCTCATCATCCCCTGGCACACGGCATAGCTGCCACCACTCGCAATTGCATCTCCTCTAGTCACCCTTTCTGACTCACTGCCCTGAATCCAGCATTGTTAATGATGCCACGGTCTTTTCTCTTTTTTTTTTTTTTTTTCCAAATTGGGTTCACAATTTAAATGTAGAGGGTTGTCCCTTCCTGTTCTCCACCCTGTGATCAATTGGTCATAGGCAAAACGTTTTAACCAATGCACTCTGAAGTCAGGAACTCCACGATCTATGCTTACTTCCCTAACAACTATCACCTTCATCCATCTAACGACCCTGCCCTTTGACAATAACACTAACAGGGATGACTATTGAACTTGAAAGAGCTAAAGAAAAGTTGGGACTTAAAATTCAGTATTGGCTTAATCAGAGTAGTGTGCCTCAGATATAATACTTGCCCAGTTCTTCATATGACCTGGCATATCAGTGATGAAACATTGCTGGTTATGCATATGAAAAAATCTTAAAGTCTATAATAGACCCAAAAATGATTGAAATTTTGGGAAAGTTGTTCCAATTTTTTTTAAAAATTAAACATTATACAGCTTCACTTTTATGTACCGTTCATCTGTCTGCACTTCTTTCATGAGTAAAAGGAATTTATACCATGTGTTTGTTAGGCCATCCTGCACAGTTTCTGTCAGCAGCGTATGAGAAACTGAGGACTTTGCTCTTCACTTATCTTCTGAAGTTAGTTTTTTTTTTAGAACATCTTATTCGAATAACAGACCTGAACAAAGTTTTACTTTCCCAGCTTCCGCTGCCATATTTAAGGGTTGGATATTTGACAGCACCACCAGTGGGGAACCCGGTTGCACCACACAGTGATTGGAAATACTCTCAGTTTGTGCTAAATCATGAAGGGCTTCAGCAGGTAGTAGGATATATATTTGATTCATTGTAATAAAGATCATCATGGTTATGCTTTTGTTCCGAAGCAAGTGCCAGATTTTCTGTTTGAAATCAAGGATCATTGCTGATTATGCTTTGTTGTCAATCAATTAAATAATGCTGTGTTAGGTTCTCTTTGAATTTAGCAGTAATCTAATTATTAAATAGCTTGCTATATCCTGTATTTTTCCTTTTCGCTTGATGGACCTACATATCAGCATAAAGCTTTAATTCAAATCCTGAATCCTATAAAGTTAATTGAATTTCAGACTACCTGCTTTTTGTTCATGGTCTCGTCGGCCTCAAAGATCATTTACTTCACAAAACCCAAAAACTTGAAATTACCTGTTGACTTCCTTGCTGGGTTTAAATGTCTGACAATATTTCAGGAAAATCGTCACACATTCCCGAGTTCTTATCTATTTTTTCTGATGCTATCATGTGTTGCAGTACTGCTTTCTCAAATGACATTTGAGCATAATTTTCATGCAGATTAGTGAAGCTGAACGAAGACTCTCATACTTGAGCCTGTCATCAAAGTCAGGAGATTCGCCAACCAGTACACCTGTCATAAAAGTTGATGTCGCGGATATTGTTTCTGTATCGGCATGCGCTGATCTCACACTACCACCTGGTGCTGGCCTGTGCATTGACACGATCCATGGACCTGTATTCCTGGTAGCACCTTGATGCCTCCTTTAATTAAGAATCGACTTTCTGCTCTCTTGTTCTGCTTTTCAATGTTGTTTTGTCGCGACTGCAGGTTGCTGAGTCTTGGGAGTCTTTGGACGGGTGGCTTGATGCCATTCGATTGGTTTATACCATTTATGCACGGGGTAAGAGCGATGTTTTGGCTGCTATAATAATCGCCTAATTTTGTACCTTTATGTTACGATGCAATTGCAAACATTTTTTCTGTGTTAGTTTATGAAAAGCACCAATGGTTTGTTGATCATGTGGGATTTGTATATTAGCCAATCACTGCTATAAAATGAGGTGTAGTGTTTATATTATAGAGACTTCTACACATTATTCACGACAATTTTAATGATACAGCAAATTGGATCTGTCGGCGTTTTGATTAGTGGTCCGATATAATTATTTGAGAAGGTTTATGTGATTGTTTCGTATGTGAGATGGATATAGATCGGCTTTTTCTTGTTGTAAAATAAAAGAATGTTGGTTATACAAATTGCTCGATTGACATAAAAACGTCGATAGTTTTGCTTATAGATCAGTTGGTTCGTGCAAAGAATATGCCTTTTTTTTTTTTTTATTTTACAAATCGATTGATTAGTATTAAAATTGGTTTATTTTGTTCACAGAATTGATCGAGATGGACCAAAATAGCCTTAAGTCTTCATGGTGCAAAAATTTATACGATATCATTTCAAAGATTTTTTTGAGATTGAATTTCTCTTATATATTATTGGTATAACTCTATATATTATAAGGTGAGAATGCATACAAGTAGTTACTTTGGATAAGTGGCTATGTTTTAAAATCACAAGTATAAAGATATAAGTTTTTTAGTTACTCTGTACTTTTGTTTTTTGTTTTTTTGTTTTTTTCTCATTTTTATTTTCGGTTACAAGATAAATTAAACTTTATTAAAGTAATTTTCATTATTGAAAATATTTATTATATAATTTATTTAAATCTACCAAGGTATTTGTAAATTTAGTACAACTTTTTACAAACAAATCTGTCGTTCTATTGTATGAGGAGACGTTCAAATTTTTTTTTTGAAGATAGTTGAGAGAGTTTTGAGAGCAAAAAATTGAACGTATGTTGATTTCAACTGTTTTTCCTTATTTTTCATCTATTTTTTCCATTATAATGATGATGTGTTCAGAATTAACTGGTATATCTTAGTTTTTTTAGGACTGTTCTTCGTAAAAAATATGCAGAAAACTTTGGGAAAATTCAAAAAAGTCGAGATCACGTGGACAAAATCGAGATCTCGAGTTGATTTCGAGATCTCAACATCCAAAGTCGAGATCTCAACATCTATATATTGAGACTCGACATGTGCATATCGAGATCTCGTTATACAGATGTTGAGATCTCAAGTAATTTTTAAAAAAATTATTTTAACACTGTATAATGTATTAATTTAAGATTAATTGTAATTTAAAACTGTATTAAACTGATTTCGAGATGACTAGGACAAATCGAGATCTCAATTTTGATATCGAGACCATTCATTTCAACAACAAAATACACCAACAGTGAAAGATACATAACTAATTCAACATTAATAAAACATGTTTTACGATAACAATACAAATAGTGCTACTAAGATGCCTCACAATGTTGATTTCTACACCAATATACTATCCTAGAACCTACATAATGCCTATAAGTGATACTAAGTAGTAAGTGCATTGATTGAAATCCTCATTTTTGAATTAATCTATCTACAAAAATCATAGCAAAAACCCCACAGCTGTGTGAGTCCTCCTGTCTGGCCTGCTAATCAGGGTCCTTGATCAGAGGTAATTGACCATTCATCCTTTGACGAGGAGGAATGCCCCCGTTCCAGTACCCGACAATATTAAGGATACGAGGGAGCAATCTAAGAAGTGGAAGGAGTTCTCGGTCACGTTTATAAAAGAGCACTGGGTTAGATGGATCATTTACTGCATGGTAAAGTGAGTCATATAACTCAACATGCCAACTATGGAGATCAATCCGTATAGTAACCCAGTGCCCGTACAGATGCACAATACCGATGACCTAAAATACAAATCAACACAATTAAACTTAATAAGAAAACAGAAGAACAACTTGATTTAAAAACTTTGAAATTTACATGTATTGCCTTGAACCAACTCTTAAAGCCGGACATTCCATCAAGACCCTGGACAACTCTCACTAAATCAACATGGGGGACCCACCAACTGTAATCATCATGAGGCACAATCCCCCACTCTTCTCCTTGATTTGGGTGGAAAATTTTCCATTCAAGAAAGATACGATCCTACACATTAAATACATAATCAAAAATGAAATGAAAATTAAAGAACTGAATTAAAATAAATCAACATTCATTACTTACAAAGAAAGAGGGGTCTAATATGATAGTGCTGTCAGAGTCAATACCAAGAGAGCAGTTACATCTGGCAATACAATCGCATGTCATGAGAACGAACACCTGCAAAAGATGATATCACAAAAAACATATTAATATAAAACTAATATTAAAATAATTCACAAGTCGATATACACTTACATATTCTGAAATGTTGGGTCATTCAACGGCCGGAAATAGAGTTGCCTACTCAAAATTAATCCTTGCCTAGACACCATCACTTATTTTTTGGGATTATTCATGTAATCCATATAATCTGACAACATCTTCGCAGACAAAGGATGGGACAAGGTGGTGGGGCCAACAGTGGTAGAGGTGGAGGGGCCAACAGTAGAAGAGGTGGTGGGGCCAACAGTGGTAGAGGTGGAGGGGCCAACAGTAGAATAAAAAATAGGTGGGGCCTAGCTCCGGCGGTAAAGAAGACCATCCATGAGCTCCCGTACGAAGGCCTTTAACCTCTAAGTAACCCTAGAAGCCACCGGCTCCACAATGTGTTGTGCCACGCGATCAACCACTGGCTGCATGAGTCTATCTGCCACTAGTTGAATAAGTCGATTAGCTACTAGATCAGTCCTGCAATTTGCTAATGGATGTACAAGTCTATCTCCGAATGGCTGCACAAGTCGATCCGCTAGTGGATCCAGGAGGCGATCTACAAGTGGATCCAGAAGGCAATTTGCTAGTGGCTGCACGAAGCGACTGGGCTACACAATATGCAAATCACACTATGCCATCGTTGTGCAACTCGAACCATGAAGGCCGTCCAGTCTGAAAAGATACTAAAAATATTAAAGTAAAAATAAACAAATAAAAATTATAAACCAGTATGTAAATAATAAATCTAAACACAAGTACCATTACATGCTCTACGAATGAGGAACGCTGTGAGCGCTTCGTAGCCGAGCGCCGAGGTGGAACCTCAATATGCTCAAAAGAAGAATGGATTGGAACCACAAAACCAGTCCCCATATCAAGTTGTGGCGATGGATGGCGCTGAGGTGATGGTTGTGATTGTGGTGGAGGCTGCCGCAGTGGCGCTGGTTGCGGAACCCTCCTAGAGGAAGGTCTGGAGGTGGTGGCAGAAGACCGCTGAGAAGATGATCGTCGGGGCTTCAATCCCCTATAAGGAATAAATCTACGGCTCAACGGTTTCTCAGCCTCCTGCAGACTGAGCCAAGCCTAAAAAATGACTTCCTCGCCAGTCGGCTGCAGTGAAGTGTTGCACTCATACTGAAAACAAAGATAAATCAAATAAAATATACAATATTTAATTATATTATAATCATTCAAATCTATAAACAATATTTACCTCATCTGTGAAGAGAGCGTCCAATGCATAAAAAGATCTCCACATCAAACATCGAGGGATAGTCCCCACTGACATACTGCGCGTCGCACATAAGACTGCCAGATTAGGGATCACCTTGTAAGATCATGCCTATGAAATAATGTAAAATTAACAATTCTAGTCTTTTATAAATTAAAGAAAAAGAAATTAAAAATGAAAATTACAAACAATTACCTCCAACACTCAAGTAGGGCCGTATATATGCACTAAGGGCAGCTTCTTAGTCTTTGAAGATGTGATCATGACAGATATCTGATGCAGCAAGATACTGAAGGACCACGAGCCCCAAGTGAATGCCCTTCACTCGTGAGGTTTCTCTGCCAATGAATAAACCCAGGACACTACGTGTCGCTTCCCATCCAAATATATTAGCATGCAGTAAAAGAAGAGAATCTGAGCGATCTTCATATAATCATCATATGAATCTCTTAGCTTCAGTCCGTGTTCATAAAATCCATGTGTAATTGATCAACAGAAGGCAAGAACTTGTAGTGATACAAACATCCATCTTTCGGCACTAGATGTGGCTCAGTAGGGTCAAAACCCGAATCTTCGAACTGCAGCCTGGACATCAAAAGAACTCATCAGCACCAAATCGAATATTGGTTTCGCCAAAATGAAACCACATCTCGTTATCAGCTACCTCCACATCAATCTCGTGCGTGATCAAAGCCCAAGTAGCACGCATCGTTCTCTTCTTCCACCGGAAACAAAGAACGATCGTAACAATTAAATTCATCAATCTGATACGGATATCCTCAAGAATGTCCCGGTCGTAAGAATTCATCGACCGCGGGACTTTCCCTGCAAACTAGGCCTGATCCACTCCCAACTCTACAATAAAAGAAAATAAAGATTTAAACAAAAGGAGAATTACAAGTATTAAAATCAGAAATTAAAAAAAGTTGAGATCTCGACTTCCATCTCGATGTGCATATATGCACATCGAGATGGAAGTCGAGATCTCGCTTCGAACTAAATTAAATTTGAATTTAAATTGACCTAATTTAGTCGATATCTCGAATTTACATATCGAGATCTCGACATGCCAAATCAAGATCTCGTTATCTCTGTCCTAGGGTAGTCTCCTTTCTTTTTACACAATTTGCCGCTAGCAAAAACCATTCCTAAATTATTTTTTATCATATTTAAACATAGAAATTGACGAAATATGTAACTAATCAACTATATACATAATTGAACATGTATTCAATTTTTAAAAGCATGGAAATCGACGATAAAAATGAGAAAAAATAGACATAATCTTCGACAAAAAAAATCAGGAATGAACTTACTTAGTTTGAGTTTTCTTCTTCATCAGACATATTCTTCGACGGAATGGACCTCACAGTAGTTTTTTTTACCCCGGCAGTAAAATTTGAGTGTTATATGAGATCGAGACAATCAACAATGGCGTCAATGGGTGGGGTGTTTCGAAAGAGAGGAGAGAGAGTGGGTGGGGGTGAGTGGGGTAGGTGGGATGGTAAATACAAAATTAATTAATGCTCAACATTTTTAAATATTAAATTCTCTCTCCATTTATTGGCAAAGTGGCTAAAAAACGTATATTTTTAAACATGAAGCTTAGGTCACATGAATAGTAATCGGATTGGATTATTTAAGTATAATAATCCCTATTTATACAAACATAAAGGAATCTGATTAGCAAGCATTAGGCCAGTAATTAGGGACTAATCCCTTAATCTTATGGATAAGTTACAATAGATTCCCCGCTTCAAAGAACTTAGACAATAACAGATAACTGAAAAATATTGAACGAGAGAGATCCCTTTTGTTGCCGCTCGAAGGGTCTCCTTCGGCATATTTGCCTTGGATGTTGTCTTCCATTCATTCCAGAATCCCTTTGGATATATCTCAAGCTGCTGGGTCCCAAATTACAGTTAGTATGTAGCGGGAGTCTTATATGCGTAATGTGGCCCAATTGACTCTTACTTAAGTCAGTTAGAACTCTAAAAACTAATTTAAGGCTCAAAGTTATACTTAACCAATTTCAAGTAATACACCAACAACTTACTGGTTGTTGGGTTTTAAATAAGCAAGCAAGTAAGAACAAAAAGTGGTAAATGACACGGGATATTTATAGTGGTTTGGATGCCAAATAATTCTACGTCCACTCTTCAGTCTATTATGGATAGAAATAACTAGAATAGGTTTACAAGGTGATGTAACTGGTTTGTAGCAGTCGCTGGAAGCTCCTATAGCCCCCGACTGTATGCACACCCAACGAGTCTAGTTTGTAGCTGAACTTTTTAAATTTGGTGCAGGCTTTACTACGAGCGCGTCGCTAGGCCCACCAGCTGGTCGATGTTAGCTTATGTTCCTTAATAACTTGATGGCAGTAGTGGTTTAGAAGTAAACCTTGGTTTTTGAAAGGATTTTATAAACCTTCATCAGATTCAACTCTAGAATGTAGAGTATGAACTCCAGAATAACTCTAGCTTATATATTAAGATTCTCGTGTAAACAACACATAATAACTTATTATTTAATGACCTTGTTTAACAGCAAATATTTTCTTGAGTATCGATAGCAACTGTAATAAGCAATAAAAATTAGTTGTGTCTTGTACACATTTCTCAGTGTTTGCAACTTTTCAACCCTTTTTTTTGCGCTGTGTAATTCTTGTAAGCATGACTTGTACAACTCAATTAATCTATACAAGGTTACAATGATGGAGTTACTCTAACCAGTTCTAGAAAAACAAAATGACTAGTATGCTTGGTTTGACACTTCAAAACTTATGAGGAACAAATATTAATTCCTAGCACTTACCTTAGTTGTTTGATGATTCCTTTGCTTGTATCTAGGTTCTTAATATCCTCCAATTTCTACTACCCATTTCAAAGCCTCCTACACAGGCTCGGTTTAGAGAATATTGTCCTTAATGGGTATGTGGTCACGTCTTTGATTAGGTGTGCCTTGAAGTATGGTCTCAGCTTCTTCGTCGAGACTACCAAGCTAGCTAGCTTTTCCAACATGGTATATCTAGTTTCTGCGCCCAGCAACGACTTGCTCGTGTAATGTACGAGGTGTTGCTTTCCAGCAACTTCTCTCGCGAGGAATGCTTCCACTGCATATTCTGAGACTAACACGTATAGCAGGAGTGTATCACTGTTTTCTAGTTTTGATAGCAGCGGAGGGTGGGTGAGATAATTTTTTAGTTCTTCGAGAGCCTGTGGGCTCTCTTGCATCGTCTCAAACTTCTTTCATTTCCTCAGGATTTAGAAGAAGGTGTGTGTTTTGTCCGAGTACTTACTTTAGTATGAATCTACTCAATGCCGCCAATCTTCCCATCAACTTTTGGAATTTTTTTGAATTCATTGGGTGGGCAATGTCTTGGATAGCTTTGATCAATGATGGGTCCATCTCGATCCCCCTGCAGGTACTATGTGCCTCAAGAATTTCAGGGACGACACTCTGAACGAGCATTTTACTAAGTTGAGTTTCATGTTTATTTTTCCTAGAATATTGAAGGCTTCCTCAAGGTGCTACACATGTTCCTCGTTAATGTAAACTTCAATGGTGTTCCCAATGAGAGGGTAAAACATCTTATTCACTAGGCATTGGTAGGTTGAGCCTACATTTCTCAGCTTAAATGACATGACCTTTAATCATAATATCCCTTTGTTGGTCATGAATGTTGACTTCCCATGGTCCTCCGAGTGCATCTGAATCTAGTTGTATCCTAAGAATGCATCCATGAAGCTTAACAATTTGTGCCCGTTAGTGGCCTTTTCTATGTTGTCGATATGCGGTAAGGGGTATGGATCCTTTGAGCCTACTTTATTCAAGTTGGTGTAATCCATGCATACCCTGTTCTTGCCTTTTTGACTACCACCGAATTATCCAAACATGTTTGGTACCTCACTTTCCAGACTGATATCGATGTAAAATAGCTTCAGTATTTCTTTGTTCATGACTTTTTTTTCTTCGACGCAAATTTCCTCCATTGTTGGTGTACTCGTTTGTAGTTTTGCTTAGCTTGTAGTTTATTAGTCATCACCTATAGATCAATTCCAGGCATGTCATGTGATAACTGCAGAAAGCAACGAGCAAATAATGTTTTTACACCCTAAGGTGGTCGATCCCACAGGGACTGTGCTACGAAAAATCTAAAGTACTAGCTATAATTCTTAGAACATAGATGTTTGAGGAAATTTGAAAAGGGGTTTTTGTTTGGAAATTAAAGATAACAAGTGCAAGAGATTAAAGGGTTTTTAAAACAATTAAAGAGAAACACAGATCATAGGGCAGATAATCTAATCATCAACATGCAATTTCAATCAACTCAGCAATGGGGAAAACATAGATTTTTGTGGATTAAATTCCTTGGTCAGACAATTAAATCCTAGGTTATTAATTACTGACTATCTCCTCTCGGTCTCAAGAACACCAAATTAATCAATCTCATAATTATCTAATTATTCCTATGTAGGTTTCTTCCTTTTGAGACAGAAAACAAACACAATTAATTCTCTCTTCCTGTTAATAATTTTCATCTCTCGATCCATCAATTATTAACTATAAACCTAGATCTCAATTCACCTCTCGGTCCTTCTTTTAATCTAGATTATAAAATTAAATCAGAGAATTAAACCATGCTATATGAGTTGATATCAATTAGACATGCATCAGAAAAGAAATCATAACCCTAGAACCTGTTTAGGTTTCTAGCCACATATCATGACTAGAAAATAAAGAAACATGTTATTAATGAACTTACAAATGAAGAGGAACCTTCAATGTCTTGAAAAATCCCAAAGCTCAATGTAAAATCCAAGGAAAAACTATATAATTTTCGTGCCTAAGAGTTCATATTTATAGAGGGGGAAAAAGACCTAATTTGAGTATTGGGTAAAAAATAGCAAAAACTGCCAAAACAGGCCAAAAATAGCTTTTTCGGGCCTCCGTGTCGATCGACACAAATCCTGTCGGTCGATAGGATTGCAGATCACAAGTTTCCGGAGTTTTGACCGCT
Source organism: Plectranthus barbatus (assembly GCA_026898455.1). Taxonomy (NCBI): domain Eukaryota; kingdom Viridiplantae; phylum Streptophyta; class Magnoliopsida; order Lamiales; family Lamiaceae; genus Plectranthus; species Plectranthus barbatus. Next base: position 437,539 of record JAPKLW010000048.1, read on the forward strand.
GTTTTGGCCGACACAAACCCTGTCTCTCGACACAAATCCTGTTGGTCGACACAAATCCTGTCTCTCGACACAAATCCTCTGTCTGCGCAGTCTCACGGTTTTGGCCATAACTTTTGCTTCCGAACTCCGATTGACCCGATTCCAGTTGCGTTCGAAAGCTAATTCAAAGATCTTTCTATTTCCACGCTCTATTATCTCGGATTCGACGTGTGGAAGAATTCGTGACTGTTCCTTTGAACATCATCTGCTTTCGGTACGTGTTTCCAATGAATTTGGCCTAAAACCTGCAAAAATCACCCATCAAAGGCATAACACCCTCTAAAATAGACTCATGCACAGAAATAAGTAAAAACATAATGTAAAACACTTGAAACAATGGAGAAAAATATAGATAAGTGAGTATAAATATGAGCTTATCAAACCCCCCAAACTTGAATATTAGATTGTCCTCAATCGAAGAAAAGAAGAAAGAAATCTCAAGCAGTTGAAAGTGCAATGCCTCACAAGATTCATCACAATCAAGGTTCATCAATCCACATCACACAAGCAATTTAAAGAGATAAGATATCCATCAACTTCGGAAGACTCACGGAAAAGTGTATCGCTCAATCACTCAAGTGTTTGAGTTTCAAATGAAAGCACTCACAACATGTATGAAGAAATTTCTACCGTTGGCTTGCAAAAGTTCTAAAATCTCCACTGCTCATTTGTGCACACAATTCAAGAATAAAAAAGGACTTTGATTAGGTTGTAATGTAGGTTTTTTTGTGAAAGGTAGGGAAATATGGCCAAGTGACTAAACCAATTGAGTTCATGACTCTCAACAAATCCAACCACTATCTTCTCATCATCCACCAATCTCCTAAAAATTTCAACACAAATCAAGGCTCATCATTTTTTTCTAGTCCTTTTATGCTCTTAAAAAGTTTATTTAATGATTTGAGCTTATATGGACACAACTTTTTTTCTAGAGCCCAACCTTCTTTTGCTCACCAATCTAAAATTTTCCCATCCACTCATAACAATTATCCTTATTTCACCCAAATCCTATAGACATGATACAATTCACCTTTTTCATAGCACTATCTCATAGACAAAATAGAACTACAATGTTTTTCTTAATTCATAGACCAAGAAAGAAAAAGTAACAGACTCAAAGGGGCTAATCTAGGGATAAAATATAACAAGGGACAGTGTTAAGGATAATTTGGCTAACAAAGATGGCCTAAGATCATTTTCTATCCTTGTGCACACTATGCAGTCTCAAAACAGAACAAAAGCAAGTTCTAGAGAAACGAAAACATACATGCGAATCTCTCATGAACAAATAAAGGCTCAAAAACTTACTTGGGTTCAAAAATTATTCCTTAGTCAATTTCAATCCACTCAAACATCATGCAAGTGTAAGTTTCAATTAGACCCTATCATGCGGTATTCTACATTCATGGGCAAATCAACCACAATTGAAATCAACTCAACTAATCAAAGATTGATTCCAAACATTGCATATAATGCTAGAGGGTTCAATTACTTAAAGATTTTCCTCACATACTATTTATATATATTTTTTTATTTGCAAAAATTTAAACAAACCAAATAAAGCAAGTAAAACAAATAAAACGAAAAGCGAATAAAGATAAGGGATAAAGGTTCGACTTCTTGTCCACATCCCCCCAAACTTATTTCAAACTCGGAGAGTAAGAAAAAGTTTGAAAATCAGACAAGAAGAAGAACGGTACCTGACTGTCGATCTCAGAGATCGACATTTTTATCCACCGGAGAAATCAGCTCGTCACAACGGAGGTTTGGGGCTGCTAGCACTCTGTGTCGATCGACAAAAAGCCTGTCGATCGATCTGTCGATCGACACAGAGCCTTCTGTCGACTTCTGTGTCTGTCAAACTAAGAGTTCTCCGTGCTGAACCATCTGTGTCAATCGACAGGGATCCTGTCGATTGAAATAGAGGCATTCCTCCTTTTTTTTTTTTTTGAAAATAAGCTAATAATAAATGCAAAATAGAAATTTGAAACTAAAGTTAAACACACCAACGGAAATAAAAATGAAAATTGTAAAGAAACAACGGAAATTGAAAAGAAAGCATGTAAAAGTTGGGTTACCTCCCAACAAGTGCTTTAGTTAACGTCGTAGCTCGACGATACCTATATTCAGAACTAGGGCGGGCTAGAACGCACTCGCCTTCCTTGGGCATCCACCATGTAGACCCACCGATCTTGGATGACAGCAGTGAGCTCGGGAAGAGACGGTGTAATTGACAATTTTGCCGACTCGTTTCCACGCTCCCATCTTTGAGCGGCTTGGTCTTCTTTGAACTCCTCACTTGCTTCTTCTTCTTCTTCCTCAACTGCTTCCTCTCGGAATGTGATTCTGAAGCATTCGGATTGTTGCCGGCTTGTGTCGAGCTTGACTGTGATCCTTTCCTCATTTGCTCGAAGCGTGATCTCCCCACCACGACAATCAATCAGAGCAACACTAGTGTCTAGGAATTCCCTTCCCAAGATGAGGGGTGTGCTCCCATCTTCCTTCATGTCGAGGACCACAAAATCTGCAAGAAAGATAAGATGACCTACACGAATAAGTACATCTTCAATTATAACTTTGCGGCGAGACACAGATCGGTCTGCCATCTCCAAGGTGATAGTGGTCGGCCTCAACTCTCCAATCTTGAGGCACTGGAAGATAGAGAAGGGCATCAAGTTGGTACTGGCACCAGTGTCGCACAACACCTTCTCGAACTTGAATCCCCCAATCTCAACTGGGATGGTGAAACAGCCTGGATCACTTCTCTTGAATGGAAGTTTCTTCTATAGGACCATGCTGCACTGCTCATGAAGCTTCACGGTTGCATTCTCCACGAAGTGTTTCTTCTCGCTCATCAGCTTCCAGAGATATTTCATGTAACCTGGAATTTCAGAAAGAGCTTCAATTAGTGGAAGATTAATACTTACCTTCTTCAAGTTCTCGACAAAGCATGAGAACTTGGAATCCTCCTTCTGCTTGGCGAATCTCTGAGGAAACGGCATCGGAGGTGTCTTGGCAGCCTTGGGAGTGGAAGAATGCTGCTGGGAATGTTGCTGTGTCGATTAGCCTTTGCTCTGTCCTGCCTGTCGATCGACAGGGGGTGTGTCGATCGACACACCCCCTGCAGCTCTGTCGATCTCCTCCTCCGAATCTGTGTCGACTGCCTCTTCTAGGTCTCTGTGTTGATCGACAAGAGTCATGTCGATCGAAACAGAGGCCGGCTCTACTGGGTCTGCTTCTTTTCTCCCCCCAAACTTGCTTTGGGGCATGCTCGGACCTTTGTAGCTCTTTCCGGACCTCAGCTTCACAGCTTTGCAATCTTTCTGGTTCTTGGGATTTGCCTCGGTGGTGCTGGGCAGCTTTCCTGGAGTATGTTGTATCCCGATAGTGGTAGCAATTTGGCTCATTTGTGTTTCAATGATCTTGGCATGCTTGCTGAGCAGATCCACCTTGGAGTTGACTCCTTCCACTTCTTTCTCGATTTTCCCCATTCTGTGGTCTGAAGCTTTGATGAAATTCTTCAGCACCTCTTCAAGGGTTTCCTTCTTCTTTTCCACAATCTCGCCATTCTGCACATCAAAATCTGGCGGTGGTTGTTCGGCAGCTTCAGGCTGAGAGTAGGAGAAACCTAGATGAGGTCTAGGATGGTAGTGTTGGTATCCCCCTTGCCGGTACTAATTCTGGTAGCCACCACGATTCATGTAATTCACGTCGGCGATAGGGTCAACCTATGCAATAGAAACAGAAGCAGAAGTAGTTAGTTTTTCAACTTCCCCCTTTAGCTTCTCAACCTCTTTCTTCAGTGCATCATCCTCCTTTGCCTCGATAGCTCGAATATGTGGCCTCCTTGGATTCCACCATTGTTGATCATGTAAGGCCATCTTTTTTAACAGCTTCATGGCCTTTTCTGGTGACTTGCTCATCAATGATCCACCAGCTGCATAGTCCACTGCCTTTTGGCTTTCCTCGGTCAACCCTCTGTAGAAGATATGAGCCTGCTCCTCGGTAACCACTCCATGACCCGGACAACTTCTCATCAGCTCGTTGAACCTGGTCCACCCCTCAAAGAGCGTCTCGTCCATCCTCTGGTGGAACTGCAGGATTTCCATCTTTTTCTGAATAATCATTGACGGCGGAAAGAATGCACCGAGGAACTCTGTTCGGAGATCAGCCCATGTCCGAATGTTGGTGCAATCCAAAGCGGTGAACCACGACCGCGCCTGATCCCTAAGTGAGAAGGGGAATAGACGAAGCCGGATCACATCCTGAGAGACTCCATTCTGCTTGATGGTATCACACACCTCCACGAACATCCTGAGGTGGGTGTACGGATCCTCCACTGCTCGGCCCCCGAATTGGTTCTGCTGAACCATCTGAATCAAGCCGGTCTTGAGTTCAAAGTTATTGGCAGTGATGCCAATAACAAATCCCTCATTCCCGGGCTGTGGTCTGTACTTCTTGGTCATCGCGTTGGGGTCCTCATTATCGGAGTCATCTGTGCGGGCTCTCTCTCAATCTCTTCTTTCCGCCTCGCGCCTTTCTGCTTCCCTTTCCTCCAGGAGTTGCCTCATGACGTCTTTCATGGACCAGTAGTAGGGCATTCTCCGGAGTAATCAATGGTTGGTTGGTCTCATTTACCCCCATCGGAATTGCTTGGACTTGTCATGATGATCTCAGTGTTCTCCTTGGATTTTCCCTTCCTTTTTCTGATGGTGGCCTCGATTTCTGGGTCAAACGTCTCGAGTGGCTTGCCCTGGGCCCTTGTGTTCATAAAACTGCAAGAAAAACAAAAGAAAACAAAAAATCAGCAATTGTGTCGATCGACAGAGGGCCTATCGATCGACACAAAAGTTTCTGCTTCTGTTTCGGTCGTCAGGAATCCTGTCTGTCGAAACAGAGGCAAAAAATCAGAAAAATAGCAAAGTAGTAAACACAAAAAATAACACCAAAAATCAAAATCAACACACCAAAAACGAAATGAAAAACAGAAAATAACAATAAAATTGAATTTACAACCTCAATCCATCAGATCTAAAAATAAACTAATATCTAGATTAATCTGACAAATCCCCGACAACGGCGCCAATTTGATAACTGCAGAAAGCAGCGAGCAAATAATGTTTTTACACCCTAAGGTGGTCGATCCCACAGGGACTGTGCTACGAAAAATCTAAAGTACTAGCTATAATTCTCAGAACATAGATGTTTGAGGAAATATGAAAAGGGGTTTTTGTTTGGAAATTAAAGATAACAAGTGCAAGAAATTAAAGGGTTTTTAAAACAATTAAAGAGAAACACAGATCCTAGGGCAGATAATCTAATCATCAATATGCAATTTCAATCAACTCAGCAATGGAGAAAACATAGATTTTTGTGGATTAAATTCCTTGGTCAGGCAATTAAATCCTAGATTATTAATTAGTGACTATCTCCTCTCGGTCTCAAGAATACCAAATTAATCAATCTCATAATTATCTAATTATTCTTATGTATGTTTCTTCCTTTTGAGACAGAAAACAAACACAATTAATTCTCTCTTCCTGTTAATAATTTTCATCTCTCGATCCATCAATTATTAACTATAAACCTAGATCTCAATTCACCTCTCGGTCCTTCTTTTAATCCAGATTATAAAATTAAATCAGAGAATTAAACCATGCTATATGAGTTGATATCAATTAGACATGCATCAGAAAAGAAATCATAACCCTAGAACCTGTTTAGGGTTCTAGCCACAAATCATGACTAGAAAATAAAGAAACATGTTATTAATGAACTTACAAATGAAGAGGAACCTTCAATGTCTTGAAAAATCCCAAAGCTCAATGTAAAATCCAAGGAAAAACTGTATAATTTTTGTGCCTAAGAGTTCATATTTATAGAGGGGGAAAAAGACCTAATTTGAGTATTGGGTAAAAATAGCAAAAACTGCCAAAACAGGCCAAAAACAGCTTTTTCGGGCCTCCGTGTCGATCGACACAAATCCTGTCGGTTGACAGGATTGCAGATCACAAGTTTCCGGAGTTTTGACCTCTGTTTTGGTCGACACAAATCCTGTCTCTCGACACAAATCTTGTCGGTCGACACAAATCCTGTCTCTCGACACAAATCATCTGTCTGCGCAAGTCTCACGATTTTGGCCATAACTTTTGCTTCCGAACTCCGATTGACCCGATTCCAGTTGTGTTGGAAAGATAATTCAAAGATCTTTCTCTTTCCATGCTTCATTAGCTTGGATTCCACGTGTGGAAGAATCCGTGACTGTTCCTTTGAACATCATCTGCTTTCGGTACGGGTTTCCAATGAATTTGGCCTAAAACCTGCAAAAATTACCCATCAAAGGCATAACACCCACTAAAATAGACTCATGCACAGAAATAAGTAAAAACATAATGTAAAACACTTAAACAATGGAGAAAAATATAGATTAAAGAGTATAAATATGAGTTTATCATCATGCTACGACCAAATGAATACTTGCTGCCTTTCTTTGATGAAAATAATCAATTATCAACAGAGCTTTGGTTCGAGTTCAGCTGTCATAAATGTTTTCTTGATTTGTTTGCTTTTGTTGAGTTGTAATTTTTCGATTTCCTCGACTTGTACCCACAAACTTGGAGTTTCTTCTATCGTCAGATGCTATTGTGCACATATTTCCTTAAAGCTAGCGTAATAACTTTCTCTGGAAGCATTTTATTCATCATAGATCGTATGTATCCCCCATCAGTTGGGGAATTTAATGTTTTGATGATAAGTCGAAGAGATTCCCTTTAATGCATAGATCGATGTTCCACCCAAAATCGAGTTGTAGGATGAGGGGGTATCCACTATCATGAACTTGAGATCGATGTGGAGTCCTCCGTGATATGTTGACACAATTATGGTTTCGACCATCAACTGTCTTTCCCATTGAATCCTATCAACGTGGTGGCATTTCAAATGATCATGTCCTCTGGGATTTTCATATTGCGAAGTGCCATTAGGAATAATATGTTGGCCAAGCTCATACTGTCAACCATGATCCTCTTCACGAGGTAGTTTGAGATCAACAGTGAGATCACGAGTGTGGCATGATGTGTGTAGTTGAGGCTTGAAATCTCATCACTTATGAATTTGATGGGCTCATGCTTAAGGTTCTTTCAAGATTCCACTCCCTCATTCTTGGTGAGGCGGCGTGCTTTTTTATTGATGAATGGGTCATTGCACTCAGTTCTGAACCCTCGATGATGCAATTTACCATCCTTGCTGGGAAGGGGGAAGTTGGTTATGCTGCTTCTCTTTTTAGCTCGATTGTTTTCTTTCTTTTGGTCTAATTTTTTCTTCCCTTATTGGTGAGGTGCTTGGCGACCAGGACTTTTTTAGAAGCTCGAGCATACTGATCCGCAACACGCAATAGTCTTCTGTGTTGTGCCCGTGATCATCGTGAAATTTACAAAATTTCTTTGGGTTTCACATGGTGGAGTTGGTTTTATTTTTGACGTAAACCATGCCCAACTTTTGCTTCAAATGTTGTTGACGCGGTCAGCCGATTTGATGTATAGGGTGCATTGTGGCACATATGGCACAAATACGCTGATCTAATGTGGCCTTGTATATGATGAGGCTTGTTTGACCTCTTTTATTTAGTTTTATGACGTCTCTCCTCTTGAGTTGTGGGTCTTCCTCTATTTCGTCAGGCTCTTCGGCAGGCTTTGCCCTCTTCCCACTTTTTCAGTGCTCATGCCTAGGTAAAAGCATCATCCATAGTGTGGCATGGGTAGATGATCAGTTATATGTACAAATTAGAGTCGACACCCAGTCCCTTCGTTAAGACTTTGATAATTATCTCATTAGGACAGATGGGTATTATGATCAACTCTTTGTTTAGTTTGGCAAAATATGATCGCAGGAACTCTCGGAGGCCTTGCATTATGGTGTAGAGGTCATGTGGGTTCTTATCGAGTCACACATTGCTAGAGTTTTGTTTTTTGAAGAGTTGATACAATTTGGCTAAGGTCTATATCGACCCACGAGGGAAGCTCACAAACTACTATAGAGGTGGCCAATGAGGCTCAACCTGAAGCTCTTACACATTCATGATTCACGGATTAAGCCTGGAATTGTGGCTGCAAATATCTTTTGGTTGTAGAGGACAATGGATTCTTAAGGTTGTTAGTGTCGTCGTATAAGACAAGATTTGGTGGAGCAAACCGCGTTGGTATCTCAATTTTCATAATCTTGAGGGAGGAAGGTGATTCAGCATGTACTCCCAGAATTCAAGCCAGCAATGACTTAAAATATCCCATCCTTTATTCGAACTGATCTAGATATAACATTTAGTGCTACACGATCCTTGGATTCTACTTTAATTATGGCAATGTTCCCGCCAGGTCTAGCCCTAGTGAAGGGTGTCTGGTGATCCATTTTTGCATCTTGATCGAAGTCTATGTTGAGATCCCATGGAGTAACGGGTTGTCTTGGCTTGAGCTTCTCGACTCTTCGATCTTTAGTGGGGTCCCTGTGAGCAAGAATTGTTCGTTTAGGCGCAGGTTCTCCTTCTGAAGCTATGGTTAGCCTTGATAACAAGCTTCATTCACCTTTTGGTTGATACAATCTCCTGCTGACCTTCATCTGCTCCAGGATTTGAGCCATCTGTAGTTCATAGGATTAATTTAGAGCAGAAAGATGTTGCTGCTGGGAAACATGATGCTAGCGAGTTTTTAGATATTTGGGTGGACCCAGAGCTTGAGAATCTCATTGGTGAGAGTTTGCAGGCAGCCAACCCGAATGAACTGGCAGAGTCATCAGTGCACGGAGAAGATGACTCCACCTTAGTTCTATCAACAGCGCAAGGGGTTGCTGGTACACCCACACTTGGGACAATTGTACCTGTGGACTCCTCCGACTCAGAAGCAGATGGTACGGTGATCAGTGATGTCTCCAACTTCAAACCAGAATGCCAAGGAAAATGGAGGGTTCTTCTATGAGACAAGAGACCAAATGCCACTGAAATGCATTTCTGTCCCATCAAAGGATACATAATTCTTTTTGTTGGTCTCCTTAATAAAGGCTTCAAGTTGTTTAGGCTAAAAAGTAATTTTCCTACTCTACCTAAACACAACAATGCCAACATAGATATTCTTTGCTGGAGTGGAAAATATCTTAGAGAGTTCAGGAGGAAGTCAAGATGGATCTAAAGAAGAACTACTTTGACCTTTTTAGTTGCTCAGTCTTCATACCGAGTGTCAATCATCTCAAATAATGCTCACTCCAACTCCTACATTGTAGATATTGTTCAAAATGAATTCATTCGATGGAGGAGATTTGAAATTATTCAGCATGAGCTGAATGTTGAAGACAAATCAATCATAGAGGTGTTGGGTTTTGTATACAGAAAGAATTTATTACGATGAGTATACATTCAGAATTATTTCCTATCTGTTAAACAAACTTACATGCGAGTAACAATGGTATCCTCTTATCTCACAGATAGGGACGATCATACTGCGTGTTGTAGATCGCAGAAGAAAGTATGATCACTTGACCTAGTAAGATATAAATATTATCACAACCGAGACAGCGTATGAGGATAAGTCTGTCGGTATAGGCTGCAACATAGTAGGAAAGAAGTGATCTATCTTAATACTTGATATGCTGGTACGTGCGGTTGCGTATTGATTGGACCATAGCGAGGCATATTCTTCTGTCTGACATCAGAGAATACAAGATCTCGATCTTGCTTGAGTCCAAACCCTAACGAAAGTTCAGGGGTATGCACGGGTTGACTGTTTCTTGACTTGTCATGGTGGAGAGCCTGAGTAACGTGCTCGTATATCCGCATCTTGGGTAACAACAATTCGTGTATTACAGCCTGAGGCTGGAGTTAGGTTACCATATCCGAGTAATAGGATGTGGACATTCCATGAGGAGTTTAATTACATTCATCATGCTAAAGTCATTTAGGCTGATTAAGTTCAAGCACGAGTGATAAGGTTTGAGTGGTACTGCTCAGGAAAATAAGAAATTAATTAATTGTGGAAGCTTGTCAGAAGCTCCAATAAATTAATGAATGTCCAGTAACCTTAAATATAAGGATTCTCAAGTAGATGCAACCCGTTCTCATAACGTTGTAATAAAGAGGTAGGTCAGTGTTAATTTTATTGTGAAAAAGAATTAATATTAATTATTAATTGTGTCATGGGTTGTGGACATGGGAATTAATAAATTCATGGGCCCACTTTATTATTTGCATTAGGTCCCAGGTTTGGCACAAATTAAATATGCTGAAAGGACCCCAGTAGTCCATTAGGGTTTGCAACCCTAGATATATAAATAGATAGTTCTCTCTCACAAACCCTAGTTCAGTTGAAACCCTAATGAGAGAGAGAGAGAGAGAGAGAGTGGGGGCGACGCCTGTGTGTTTGGGAGAAGAAGAAATTAGACTGTGGCCTACATATTCACAGTCCTGTGGAATCCTTATCAGTAGCAGGATTGAACAACATTGGGATACAGATCTGAAGACCCAATCTGGAGAACAACCTTCTTTTCTATTCTCTCTTCTATTAATTAAATCTTGAAATTAGATCTGTTTCTAATTTCTTATTCCGCAGATTTAATTAATTCGCGTGGTTGAATCAAGGGATTGAAACTCAAACGCGAGAGATCGGATCAGACCCTACGGAATTAAGGTATATCCTATATCCACTGCATTAAATTCATAGGAGCATGCTTAGGGTTTATCGTTGGTTAATTGTTTTCAACATCCATGGACGGTCCGGGTTTATTTAGATTTGATGATTCGGTTAGCCTCGAATCTCTACAATTGGTATCAGAGCCTAGTTTCACTTTAATGGCTCTGTTGGATAAAAAGTTAATTCGATTTATGCATGTATGAGTTTTCTTATTGTTGAGGATGGTTTTGGTTTTTGTTCCTTGTGGTAACCTTTTTAATTTAATCCGCGGTGATTTATCCTTGTTTGGATTAAATTAATTTTGTAGAATCACAAGAAATAACGTGATTAGATTTTGAAAAAGTTGTAATAGATTAGTTTATTTATATTTTTCAAATTTGTATTTTGTACGGGACGAAGAACAAGACGGAAACCGGCGAGGCGACGACGGCGGCAGGTGTGCGGCGCGTGCGCGATCTTGCACAGGCCCGGCCGGCGGCAGCGTGGCGGTGGTGGCTATCGGCAGCGGCTGCTGCTGCTGCGACGGTGGTTCGTAATTTGACGGCTAGTGCAATCTGTTGTAAACCCTAGGGTTTGCAGTTGGATTGTGGGACCAATTTTCAAATCACAAAACCCTAGATCCAAAAAGATTTGGTGGTTGAGAAAATCAAGGCCTTGAAGATTTGAAGATATTTGTATTCAAATTCAAATTTTGTAATAGATACGATTATTTTATTTTCGTACTTTTGGGGCCACGAGAAATTTTGTTTGTCTTAATAGCCCTCGTACGATGTGTGATTTATTATTTGCACAATAAGCATGTGTAGATAATAGGAAAACATGTTTTACTGCTTTATTATTTACAGCTTTCAAAGCATGCTTATGTGATTAATTTCTTGTTGGATTATATTTTGAATTTTTGGACATGTTTAATTACATGCAAAAATTTGGGAAAATATAATGACATGAAATTAATTATGTGCACAAAGTGATCCTAGGCTGTAAGTGTGCCTCTCGTCTTAGTAAACGTCTACGAGTGTAGCTTGCTAATTCCCGCAGGTGCATGAGATGCAGTTGTTAGGATTTATTGAGAAACAATTTAAATCAAGTGAATAGTGGGAGGGTTTTGCGTAAACGTCTACGAGTGTAGCTTGCTAATTCCCAGAGGTGCATGAGATGCAGTTGTTAGGATTTCTTGAGAAACAATTTAAATCAAGTGAATAGTGGGAGGATTTTGCGTAAACGTCTACGAGTGTAGCTTGCGTAATTCTTTTGTCATAAGTATTCTAGGATTGATTTAAATTATAGATAACAAAGACTTTAAGGGGGGGTGCGGTATGGTTTCACACTATGCTAATTGTTCTCTATAGGCTGAAGTTAAATTTGTGGTTAATTGCTTAGAAGCATCTAAGGATATAATGCAGTTGCTGCTTCCCGGTTCTTGAGAGATAGCTTGGTCTAAGTTTTTATACTAATTATTAATTTCATGTGTCTAAGGATTCCTGACATGGTATGAAATTAAAGAATTGGGGCTTCAAACTCGCAGTCTGGTTGAGGGTGACATCGTAAATGTTTACGAGTGTAGCTTGCGGTGGGAACTCTTGGGCTATTAGTGGAAAACATTTGTATTTGATTTATCAAGAGGTTTTCAATGTATTTGTTTTCGAATGTTCTGCATGTTTTTTCTTATTTAGATTCTTTATTTGTTTCAGATATGTCTATGTCTAATGTCATCAATATTCTTGCACAAAATTCTAGGGGTGTACATGGTTTGGTTCAAACCAGCCAAACCGAAATGATTTGGTCGGTTTGACAAGTGCGAAAATCGGCCGGCCGGATCGTAAATTTCAAACCGTATTAATTGGTTTGGTCTACGGTTTGAGTAGAGAAACCGGCCATTTGGACCGGACCGGACCTTTATATTAATAATAAATAATTATATTATATTTTATACTTAAATATATAGAAGTAGTATATTTAGTATAGTGGTTCTAGCTAGACTTAAGGTTTTAAGAGGCATGTGTTCAAATCTTCTTTGCAACATAGTACAATTTTTATTTATCTCCAACATTTTTATTTATTTTTGAAATTTAAAATATAACCTAAACTATCAAATATTTCAATCTCATTTTATTCTTTTTTTTACATTTTTATTTATTTTATGAAATCAAAAATAAACCTTAAAATATTAAATATTCCAATCTCACAAATTTATTCAAATGTCACTCTTTACCCTTATTGTCTTCTCTATTCTTTGGGTCGGTTTCACCGTTATCGTATCTTAATAATTTGACCTTAGTATTATGCTTGAGAATGTGATATGAACTATTATTTTTTTTGTGTCATTAATTATTTGTTTTTATTAAGATTGTCTTGTACTTTGCCGATGAGAGTCAGTATTAGTTTTTCTTTAATTTCTCAAATAAATTGTAGCTAAAAATAAATGATTTTTTACGTTTTGACTTTGTTCGTTAAGGTCGTGTTTCAAACCGTTAAACCGGCCGAACCAAACCATTTTATTTGGTTTGGTTTGATTTGGTTTGAAATATTAATTTGGCCGGTTTGGTTTGAGAATTTTACAAACCGTATTATTGGGTTTGGTCCGTATTTCAACCCTCAAACCGGACAAACCGGACCGTGTACACCCCTACAAAATTCTTTAACTGGTCTAAACTTCCTGGAATGGAAGCGCAATCTTGAATACATCCTGATTGCGGAAGAAAATATGTTCGTTCTGCAAGTACTTCATCCTAAAGTGCCCACTGCAGAGTCCTCTCAAGAGGATGTAGACTTTTACAATAAGTGGGAGAAATCAAACAATGTAGTAAATTGCTACATGATGACCACCAAGTCGAAAGTCTTACAGCAACAACATCAGCACCATAAGGAAGCCTATAATATTATGGCCAGTCTGGAGGCAACCTATGGAGAAATTGATAGAGCTGTCAGATTTGATCTCATGAGGGAAATCGTGAGTAGAAAAATGACTGATGGTAGCTCAGTGAGAGAGCACGTGGTTTCCATAACTCACCTCATGGATGACTTGACTGTGCCCGGTGGAGGTATTAAAACTGAAGCCAAAGTCGATATCATACTGAACTCTCTACCCAAGTCCTTTGAGAGTTTCAGACTAAATGTTGTCATGAACAAGAAAGAATATACTCTTAACGAGTTGCTCAATGACTTGATGGCAACTGAATCAATCATGAATCCTCAAAAGGTTGTCTTAGCTACTTGTGGTAATTACTCTGCTATATCGAAAGGTATGAAGCGGAAAACAGGAATTAAGAAGAAAGATGGAAAGGCAACTGCAAAGGACATGGAGGCTGATAAGAAGCCTAGGGCAACGACTATGAAGGCCAAGTGTTTCAAGTGTGGTAAGAAAGGACACTGGAGGAAAGATTGTTAGACCGACAAAGCTAGACAAGGTATGCTATTTGCATGTATGACTGTAGCATGATTAGTGTCTATCTTTGCTCCTCAAAGAGCTGTAGACATCGGCTTGTTAACCATGTTGTTATACTTTGCAAGGAACCGTGTCGAGAAGGTTGTATAGTAATGTCAAGAAAATACCAGCTGCATGGAAGGCAATATTTCTGACGGAGCCTCGTGAAGTTTTCTTTCACCTTATGTTTTGATGAATAAAGTACTTCTGAGAGTTTTATTTTAGGCCGTGTTTTTCCGGCAAGACAAATGTTTATCAGCTTCGCATGGATATTTTGTTATTTATGATGGTTATTTATTTCTATCATTGGTAATAACGATGTTATCTATCATGAGATGTTGATTGACTCTCTTTATATTGCTTACTTTCTGCCAAAACTGTCCATAAATGTTGCATGTAATTCATCTAAAATTGATAATCCTAGAAAGAGAAAGCTTACTTCTACTGATGAGGATCTTACATATCTCTTGCACTTAAGACTGGGTCGCATCAACTTGAAGCGGATTCAGCGACTTGCAGATGACGGTACATTGGACTTAGTCCGGTCTGTACCTTATCAAGTCTTTAATCCTGCATCGAGGGGAAAATGTCTTCTAGGACTTTTAAGGCTAGTCAGTCTCGAGCAGAGGATGTGTTGGAATTGATCCATTCTGACTTATATGGGCCCATGTCCACACAGGCTCATGGAGGGTATGAGTACTTCATCACTTTCATTGATGACTACTCGGGATACGAATATGTTTACCTGCTTCGCTACAAGTCTGAATGCTTTGAGGAATTTAAAGAGTTCAAAGTTGAGGTAGTAAAAATGGTTGAGAAAACTATCAAGTCATTGCGATCTGACAACGATGGCAAATACCTCGACAACGAGTTCCTACAATATTTGTTAGAACATGGGATTACATCCCAATGGACTGCACCGGGTACTCTCCAGCAAAAAGGTGTAGCTGAAAGAAGAAATAGAACTCTTTTGGAGATAGTGAGATCAATGATGAGTTACGCAAGCTTACCCATTTCGTTTTGGGGATACACATTGGAAACATCAGCTTACATCTTAAACCTGGTGCCTTCTAAATCGATTCCTAAGACACCTTGCGAACGTGAATGCACCTGTAAGAGGTACAACACCACTAGCACGTTCTTTAGTGCAAGGTGCAGAACCACAAGTTGTTGCACCAACTGCCGACACTGCACCAATGCCTCGTTGCAGTGGGAGAGTTATTTTCCAGCCGTAAAGGTACATGTTTGTGGGTGAGTCTTCGGACTTGAGCCCTGAAGACGGACATGAAGACTCTGACCCACTGACCTATGAAGAGGCAGTGAATGACAAGGATGTTGAAAAATGGCGCATCGCCATGGATTCTGAGATAGAATCTATAACCGCTATGGATGTATACCAGAAAGCTGAGCTGTCTGATGACTTTAGGGTCATAGGGTGCAAGTGGGTATACAGGAGAAAGAAGGAGCGGATGGAGAAATTACGGCTTTCAAATTCAGGCTGGTGGCAAAGGGTTATAGTCACAAAGACCACATAGACTATGATGAAACCTTTTCACCCATAGCCATGCTCAAATCCATCTGGATACTTCTTGCCATAGCAGCACATTTGGACCTCGAGACTTGGCAGATGGATGTCAAAACTGCTATTCTAAACGGTTACCTTGAAGAAGGTACGAACATCTATGTACAGCAACCCGAGGGTAACATGCGCAAGGGTGAAGAACATCTTGTCTGGAAGATTAAGAAGTCCTTGTATGGACTTAAGCAAGCTTCAAGGTCGTGGAACTTACGTTTCAACGATGTGATTAAATCCTATGGATTTTCACAGTTAGCGAACATAAATTGTGTATACCGACTTTGTGTCAGTGGGAGCGTGGTTTTTCTTGCACTATATGTGGACGACATACTCCTATTTGGAAACAACAAGAGAGTGATGTCGGAGATTAATAGTTGGTTATCCGAACAGTTCCAAATGAAGGATTTGGGAGAAGTTGGGTACATCCTTGGGATTAAAGTCTTACGAGATCGTAAAAAAAGGATGATAAGCTTATCCCAGGCATCCTATGCCACTGTGATAACCCGGCTCAACATGCAACTCGCCAAGAAAGTCTTACTACCTTTCAGACCTGTGTAAATCTTTCTAAGGGTCAGTGTCCTGAGATACAGAAGGAGAAAGATGAGATGAGTCTTGTACCATACGCATCTGCGGTGGGTAGCTTCATGTATGCTATGTTGTGTACCAGGCCAGATATCTATTATGTCCTTGGCATGGTAGCAAGATATCAGTCTAACCCTGGACAGGCGCTTTGGACTGCGGTAAAGCACATCCTCAAGTATTTGAAGAGAACTAGGAATTATTGCTTAGTTTATCAAAGTGAGGATTTGTGCCCTGTGGGTTACACAGATTTAGATTTCCAAGGGGACCAGGATGAGAAGAAATCGACCTCATGTTATGTGTTTACCTTGGGAGGTGGGGCTATATCTTGGAGGAGCGCAAAGCAGAAATGCATTGCTGACTCCACCATGGAGGCGGAATACGTCGCTGCCTCCAAAGCTTCGAAAGAAGGGGTATGGCTCCAGAATTACCTTTTGGAGTTGGATGTGATTTCGAGTTTGCCTAAGAGTATCACGATTTATTTTGACAATTCTGGTGCAATGGCAAACTCGAAGGAACCACAGACTCACAAGGTGAGCAAATACATAGAGAGAAAGTACCACATCATACGAGAGATTGTATCGAGGGGCGATGTGCAGATCAAGAAGATTGACACTAGAGATAACCTAGCAGATCCATTCACAAAGTGCTTCCCACAGAAGGTTTACGAAAGACATATTCGTGGACTAGGTCTGAGGTGGATGCCTACCTCTAGCAGTTGTTAATGTAATAGCTAGGCTAGATAGATGCACTGTTTACTGTGGATAGCGGATGTAATGCTTTGAGTATAAGTGGGAGATTGTTGGGTTTTTTATACAAAAAACATTTATTACGATGAGTATACATTCAACATTATTTCCTATATGTTAAACAAGCTTACATGAGAGTAACAATGGTATCCTCTTAGCTCACCGATAGGGACGATCATACTGCATGTTGTGGATTGATGACTGCAGTTTAGCGGTTAAGCAAATAAATTTTACACCCTAAGGTGGTCGATCCCACAGGAACTGTGTAATGAAAAACCTAGAGTACTAGCTATGATTTCTAGAACGTAGAAGTTTGATGATTTTGAAAAAGGGATTTTGTTTTGTAATTTAAAGAGAACAATGCAGAAAATAAAGGTTTTAAAAGCAATTAAAGAAATGCACAAATCCAAGGGCAGGTAATCTAATCTTTAGCATGCAATATCAATCAACTCAGCAATGGGGAAAACATGGATTTTAGTGGATTAAATTCCTTGGTCTGGCAATTAAACCCTAGATTACTAAATAATTTAAGCACGGGTGATAAGGTTGGAAAATAAGAAATTAATTAATTGTAGAAGTTTGTCAGAAGCTCCAATAAATTAATGAATGTCCAGTAACCTTAAATATAAGGATTCTCAAGTAAATGTAACCTGTTCTTATACGTGGTAATAAAGGGGTTGGCCAGTATTAATTCTGTGGTGAAAAAGACTTAATATTAATTATTAATTGTGTCCTGGGTTGTGCACATGAGAATAATTAATTCACAGGTCCACTTTATTATTTGCATTAGGTCCCAGGCCTGGCCCAAATTGAATATGCTCAAAGGAGCCCAGTAGCCCATTATGGTTTGCAACCCTAGATCTATAAATAGATGGTTCTCTCTCACAAATCCTAATTTTGTTCAAATCAGTTGAAACCCTAGTGAGAGAGAGAGAGAGTGTGTGGGGACGGTGCATGTGTGTTTGGGAGAAGAAGAAATTTGACTCTGGCCTACACAATCACAGTGCTATGGAATCCTCACTAGTAGCAGGATTGAACAACATTGGGATAGAAATCTGAAGACCCAATCTGGAGAACAACCTTCTTCTCTATTCTCTCTTCTATTAATTAAATCTTGAAATTAGATATTTTTCTAATTTCTTATTCCGTACATTTAATTAATTTGTGTGGTTGAATCGAGGGATTGGAATTCAAACGCGAGAGATCGGATCAGACCCTACGGAGTTAAGGTATATCCTGTATCCACTGCATTAAATTCATAGGAGCCTGCATAGGGTTTATCGTTGGTTAATTGTTTTTAACATCCATGAATGATTCGGGTTTATTTGGATTTGGCGATTCGGTTCGCCTTGAATCCTTACAGGAGGGAAGGTTAGGACTCACATTTGTAAAGAGCGAGGAGGAATGGGCAGATACCTGGGTATGGCATCATCCAACTGAGAGCTCACAATTGAAGCTATAAGAGAGAGAATTCTGTAAATTATCAAATTTAGATTGAGAACAGGGAACAATGGAGTTCCCCGAGATGTCCCAATATCTCCCTCTCCTTAATATGTTCCTACTACTCATGAAGGGTGCTCGTACCCTGAAATTAAAATCATTTCTGATGAGGATGAATATGATGTGGATGAAAGTGAGTAAAGTTGAGGAAGATCTAGAGAAAGCTATATCAACAAATTTGAAAGCTGAGAAAACACTGCTTAAAGCTTGATTGCGCAACAATTACATTCACAAAAGATCTTTGTGGAAGTTTGAGCAACAACAGAGAAAGCTGAACACTCAAAAGGTGATGCAGTGGCACCACCAAAGCAGGAAGAAATTGAGCGCAAAGAAAAGAGCGTAAAGGCTGGCCAACATCAGAAGCAGAAGGCTTGCCACAAACTTGAGGACAGCTAGTGCCGTCGCGACCACAACATTGAGGGGAGCGAGAATGAATGCCAAAATCAATGAAGCTCTATGTCAGAAAGAAGTAAGTAGGCTGCAATGTGAGCAAGAGATGCTGAGAAAGCTTGCAATGTCATAGATAAAGCGAACAAAGCTTCAACAAGACTTGGTTCAAAAGGAAAAAGAAAAGAAGAAGCTGATAGCTATGAAGCCGTCAATCCAGATGAGATTTGCTCAAAAGAAGGACACAATGCAAGTGGTCCCAATTACCAGTCCATTCGCTGCATCCCCATTAATGAAGAACTAGATGATCTCTCTTTTTCCATTCCTCAAGCTAGTGACTCTCAAACACAAATGGCTCAATCATCCACCTCTGTATCTCAAACGGATTTCTTCAGAGGCTAGAACAACATGCAACACTCCTTTGTAGCCTACTAGGAGCATGTGTCCAATAACTTTTAAGAAATTGAGCAAAGAGAAGAAATAAGAGAGTCTAAACTATCCGTTCTTACCAACTCTATGGCTACCCTGCTCGAAGTGGTCATAAAAAGTGAAGAAGAGCAAAGAAATGAATCCGAAAGAATAGAAAAGTACAGCTTCGGAAAATCACAGAGCTGGCAGAGCAAATCAAGAACATTAAGACATCCATATAATGATGCTAGCTTTTTATATTTTCCTTTTTGCAGTATTCTACTTGTTCTATCTGTATCTTGTTGATATTTATATATTCAGATATGAAAATATTGAATACAATATCTCTTTGTCTTATTCTCTTCTCTTATGCCTATTTGCTGCTTTTACACACTCTGTGTAATCAACATTTTGATTTTGCCCTTTGATTTTTAATCAAACAATATCTCTCCCATTCAGAGGGAAGATCTTAGGGCAGACTGTGCAAAAATCCTTATTTTCGAGTATAGAATAGAATGATAAATCTGTAAACTCGAAAACTTTTGATAATTTTAACAGCTTTGGAGTGGGTTTGACTACATAAAAAAGGGGGAAATTGTTACGAATTATTGTTAGTAATTCCTTATTGTGTGTTATTTTGATAAGTCAAACATCCATCTAGAATAAAGAGTCTCTAGCTTAGGATTAGTTCAAACTTGTAATGTTCTGTATAGGAAGTATCGAGTTGTAATAGAAATTGATTAAGCCAATTTGGGATGAAATGAAGCTACCAACAAAGGTGATACCAACAAAGTCACTAGCCTAGAGCAATGGGTGTTTGCTAACCGAAAAACCTTCGCCAACAATCACCCTACATTCGAAGATAGCTGACTAACATGTCACCACGAGCAATGAGTGACCATAAAATGTCAACCAACAAGCGTGATTCCCAAACGCAAGTAGAGACATCCAACCTAAGACAAACTCAACCTTTCAAGACCGAGACTTTAAGATTGGAGAACTTAAAGTCTGTGGAACACTTAAAGCTTGTTCGTCTGAGTAATCAACTAGCAAATATTCTAAAGATTGGGTAAAAGAGCCGTTCTGACCAAAGCAGCAAAAGTCCACCTGTTCTGACATAAGAAAAAGCGGGACTTCGTCGGGACACATTCTTTTTTTTTTTTAATCTCACAACGGCTCCAATCAAATAGAGATCTAAACCTTCCAAGGAGCGCCTATAAATAGAGGTTGCAAACCAACTTGAGAAGGTTACCGATTCCAAGAATTCTATTGATCACTATCTTACTACCTTCTAAGAAAAAGCTACCAACTTCCAGATTCTAAAGCTTTCAGGTTGATTCTATCAGCTTCCTGTGTTCCTTCTTAAACACGAGGCTATGTACATCTTGCAAGAGTTACTTTTGTTTTCTTACTCTCTGAGTAAGAAAACAACTTGGAGTTGTCACTTCTCCGGTGGTAATTATCATGGGTGTATACCAAAAATTAACATTTTTTTAGAAGAATTCAAACTCTTACGTCCAATTTGAAGGTCAGGTGGTGTGTCCACACTTCAACCCTGAAGAAACTCTGGATTTTAAGACTTGATGAGTGCGCTAGTGGACTGATAGATGCGACATTCGTCAGATAGCAATAAATTTGGGATGTACTAATGATTTGAATAATAAAATAAAGTACAATTTACAATATAAGAAGCTAATTATCAAATTTTTTCCTATCACATTTCGTAGTTTTTTATATAAGAGAATAGAGGATCTATTCCAAAACATCTCATTTACAAATTCTTTATAGTAAGAGACCAAATTATGCATCACAATAGAAGATGCTAATCGTCAAATTCTTTCCTATCCAATTATGTATTTTTTTAATAGCTGAATTAGTAAGAGGATGATCGATATCGAAACCTGTACTAATTCGAATTTCTTTACCGAAGTGAGCAAATTTTGCATTACTAGGCAGAAAAGAAGTTCATGCAAATCGGCGGTTTGACTCCGGCCAAAGCCAAAATCGATGCAGGAAGTATCCAAAGCCCCTCCCCACATATCAGCCCCGACGCCACAGCCGGAACCATCAGCGCCGCAGTCTTCGACTTATACCTATGCCACAGAAACACCACCAAGGTCCCCACACACATATCAACGGCGAAGTATCCTCCCACCAGAAACGGCCCCGCCATCGCCGTCGGAATGGGCATCCACTTCCCAATCTTGGGCGGCGACAGATCCCTCACCAAGTTGATCACCACCGCCGCCGCGAAGAAGCCGTAGCACAGCTGCAGGCAGTGCTGGGGCAACGCAGAGAAGCCCTGAACCCCAATGATTGCCAAGTTCCGATATATAATCCCAAACGGAGCCTTGAATTCCTTGTCCGGATTCCCGATGTCGAACGCCTTGTAGAAGAGGAAGAAGCACAGCGGCGACACCACGCAGCCGATCGCCGTCCCCACCGCCTGGCTCACCAGCATCGCCCTCGGAGACGACAGCGTCAGATGCCCGGTCTTGAAATCCTGCATCAAGATGCACGAGACGTTGATGATGGACTTGAAGACGCCGCAGGCAGCCAGGGAGGCTATGATGCCGTGCTCCTTCCCCGACATGGCGGCGACGATGAAGAGACCCACTTTGCCGAAATTGTAGGCCATGTTGAGGTCGGTGAGGCCGGCTCCGTAGGCGTTGCAGAAGGCCAGACACGGCGTGATGACGTAGGCCAGCACGACGAAGTACCATTTCAGTTCGGGGAAGATGAAGGGGATCGCGATCACCGATATCACGGCGAAGACTGTGTAGCCCGCCGCCGCAATCCACATCGGAATGCTCTCGCTCACAAACGCCTCGTCTTCCCGGCTGCCGGCGCACGACTTTTCTTGATTCATTCCTCCTGCTGCTACTACACAGGGATAGTATGTCGAAATTTATTTCTTATTACACAAAGGTTAAAAATTGAGAGATATTATAATTTTTTTGTTTTGATAAAATATACTTATAAATTATGTGTTTTAATAAAATATATGTCAAATTATAATTTTGTTTCAAATATATTCCACGCTTTCAATTTTTTTTTTTTTGAAAAAAAACTTATGACTGGATAAGGTGATAAAATCACAATAATTTATATTTGAATAGTGTTGTGTAATTTATAAATGTTGATTATAGCCACATCAATTTTTCATAGTTAGATTTATGCTTTCATCATAAATTTTTAATAAAATTGATAATTATATAAATATTGTAAACTTTTAATAATATGCATAATTCGTAATATATTTTAAAAAAAATCACAATAGTTGTAAAAATTTTGAACCTTTACTTACACAATTATAGGGAATTGTACGGTTCTGTTTGACTTATTGAATGAGTAAAGTATAGCAAAATAATAAATGCAATTTGAAAATCTCACAAATAAAAAATTTCAAATATTTATTCCAAATCAAACAGATCTAACTATATCAAAATAATATGGATCATCCGAGTTTTTAAATATTATTCAACTAATAATGCAAAAAGCAAAAAGTTAATATATCATTTCAACCAATTTAAATGATTATAGAGGTGTAATTTGAAAGAATATAAATTGGATAATTCTAAATACAGTCACAATTTTTCTCAATACAGCCCCTATTTAAAAATAAATTAATATCTTATATCATATTACTTTTTTTTTATCCCCGGTCCTAATTTTAAAACTAACTAAAATTAAAAGATGGAGTTTCTTGATGTAACTACGTACCTTCAAATTTTAAATAATCATAGTCGTCAATTTTCAACTTATTCGATTTCAAATTATAACCCCTTCGTACTAATGGAGCTTGGGTGGGTGTGCGCGCGGGCAATGAGACGAAACTCTTAAATGGTGATGTTGCAGTTGTGGAGATTACCACGATAAGCTTAGTGGTACTATAATAACTAGGAGGTTTTAACTCATTTTTAGAGAAACATTTTGTATGCAATTTCATCACTTAACCCTCACCCTACAGCTTCAAAACTCTATCTTCCGTCTGTTCACAACTTTTCTTCTACTTTTGTTCTCCAAGCAGCCGTAAATAATATTTGAAAATAAATAAAAAGTGTCCAGCAATAAAGTAGATAAAGGCAAAGAAGGATTAGTCATCAGCATTGAACATTTTCATTTGCATGGAGAAATTATTAGAATATGAAATCAAAAAAAAATTTGATGTAGGAGACGAACTTTTGCTTTATTTTTGTTTGAAAATTAGGGCTATGTTTCGTTTAAAGTCGAAAGCAGAGCTGGGCTATGCTGTTATAATTTATTTTTTCAGTTAGGCTTTGAAAAATAAGGGTAAATTAGTAATTTTATCAAACAAATTTTAATATTTTAAATTAAGGAGCTATATTGAGAAAAAAAGTAGTTATGTTTAGAATTACCCATATAAATTTGTATTATATATATATATATATAATTGAAATTTTAGTTTTCTAACAAATAATATTTGATTATTATTAATATATTTAAAATAATATTATATAGGATCAATTTTAAGCTTCAAACTTTCCAGTAAATCAATATCATCCATTTTAAAATTATTCTAACCAACCTATCAAATTTGATTTTTCAAACCAGTTAATAAATTAATTTGGTTTGATTAGTTTTGGCGAAAAACGAGCACACTCATAGATAAATGAATCGGACAATAAAGAGACTAAGTATAAAAGTAGCTGACTTGCTGAAGGTACGTACCTGAATTTTGATTTATCCTGCGTTTGTGGATGCTGAGTAACGTGATGCGAAATACTTTGACGAAGTTATACAGTCCATCGCCCAGTAGAAGAGCAATGGGGATAAATGCCTGCCCATCAATCGTTCTACATCTTATAACATTACTTATTCCAATTATTTTAATTACTATTTCATATAATAAAAAGTTATAAAACATAAAACAATTATCACCGTATGAATTAAGATATTAACATAGTCGTATATAGCATGCTTGTAAAACTTGACTTAGGCTGGTTAGTTTAGGTGAAAACAGGTATTTGGCTGTTGTAGGAGATTCTGCAATTAATAGGTTCCAAATACTAATTTTCACATATTGTATTTTAAATTTATTAATATTAACTTATATATTTTAATTATTTTACCAATTGATTACCTGTCTAGAAATAATCTAACCCACTTAATTTACTTTATCCAAAGTGGAAATTATTTAAAATACCTAATTTTATAAAATATATAACAAAAATCTCCATTCTTATAAACATATCACAAAAATACTTAAAAGTATAATACTTGACATGAAATTTGTTCAAGTATGAAATTGATACAATTATTATTATAATGATGATGAGATCATTACTAAAAATTAATATTAAATGTATTTTCCTCGAGAAATATAGTTTAATAATCTAAAAATTAAATTGAAAAACATGTTGAGGTGGGGAAGGCAAAAAAATTCAAAAAATATTTAATTTCAGAATTGGGTTAGAAACGAGTCAGTGGCAGAAGACGGGTCACAATCTGGTGAAGATCAAAAGCTTGTGTAGGTCTTGAATCAAGTAGGAACCGGGTAAAAAAAAATTAGTATGAAATAAGCACATGTTTAAATCAAGTATCACCCTACACATTAACTTTTTAGACAAATAATATTTTTTGAGTATTTTTGTGAACTTTTTATAAGAATTGTACTTTTTGTGAAATGTAACAGTGAGAACTGAGTATTCCAAATTATTTATCGTATTCAAATGCCCGACCGAATGGCAAGCACATGGTGTGTTATGGTAATTTGATTTTTATGGATTAATTTAAATTACCTTATAGCCCATGAGGCTTTTCATGCTGCTCTCTGGTAAATCTGCAGGAAACCAATCTCCTTTATGTGTGGAGACGAGCGGCCACATCATTCCGTACGATATCACTGCTCCTAAAAGCAATGACAGATTCACTGCGTGGGAGCATATCATCCCTGTCCCCACGTATGTCATGCTAAAATCGAAATAAAACCTGCATCCCATCCCCAAATTAATTAATTAATTCCCAGAAAATTAAAAATTATACTAATTCATTAATCATATATATACGTTTGCTTCTTGGCTTGCAACCCGAAAGTGGGGAACTGCGAGAACCCACACTCATCTTTTGCTGTGTAAAACCACTGGAAGAAACCCCACGCGAAGCTCGCTGCAAAGGTCTTCACGAACCCATTTACTTGCTTCCTGCCATACGCTGACACATATAAATAATATGAAGAGAGAAGAACATTAATTAACAATGAGAGATTGAGAAATTAAGTAGAAAATTTACTCGGCCATTTTTTCGCCTCGGCCATGGAATCCATTGATTAGGACTGCGGTTGCCATTCCACTCGGAAAAGTCAACTTGTAGTCCACGATCAATATCTGCCCACATACTCAACTTTCATCAATATTCAATGCAATTAATTAAAAGGAAAGGAAAAACCAACTTTTTCAAACACAAGATTGACTACTTTGCGTAGTTAATATGTTTCTTGATCCAAAGTTTCTGAATTAAGGTTAATTGCTATTATGATACCTTAAGATGTACTCCTTCGGTCTCAATTATTTAATCCAGTTTCATTTTGTACGAATATCAAAAATTATTTATGAATGTATTAAATATTTGAACAAACTTCCTGAATTACCCTTATTTAGCAATAACTATCAATAATGGATCATATTAATTGTATGTCATTTACCATATAGTAAGGATATCTTTGTAAACTCATATAAAAAACAATACCGAATTTAGATAGTGGACCATATATATGAGACATACCAAAAAGAAAACATGGACCAAATAATCAGGTCGGAGGGAGTAAATACTTTACAAATTAATGCAAATTTTTTTTGGCTTGGGAGTGAAAGTTTTCTAATGGAAAATTGATGTGGCTGATCGAATAACGCATTAGCGTGAGGCTTTTTTAAATACGAATGTGTTCTCGGGTGAGCTACATCAATTTTTTATTGCTAGATTTTTTCATACCATCATAATTTAGGATAAAAATGATATTTAAGTATTTATTTGAGAATAGACGCAATCCATAGTATATTTGAAAAAATTATATTATACTTGCAACTTTAACCTTAAATTACGACATAATTATAAGTACCAAAAGACGGATACTCAATGACCTATTCAAACTTCTATGTCAAATCTATTTTTACCTAGAATTTAATTTCACTTGAAAAATAAAAATAAGAGGAAAGTTCGTGTATTTTGAAGTAGTTAAACCGTTACTTAAAACAAGTTTTTAGGAGAGGCAATTGACTCACTTTTCGAAGAGGAATCAACACGAAAAGACCGACGAAACAGACTAGAAACAAGAAACCAGTCATCCACCCAATCCCCGGCTCCTTCACACTGCTCGGAGTGTTTCCGACCACGCTTGACCCACCGGATAACTCGAAGGTTTTCTTGTTCATCGCCAGAAGATACGCCGCAAACCCTCCTGCATCACAACCAAACAAAAAAAAAAACAATGGTCACAATGATGACGACGGTAAAGATAGTTAAGATCTTATTTTCTCCCTATAATTACAAAGGGAGGGACCTTTCATCGTTATAAGATAGTATACGTTCAGGTCTTCAGTTATGTGGATATTTTGAACACACCCCCTCACGCGCAGCATGGAGTTTCATGGGATACCATTATCGGGATATTTTAACACTCCCACATGCGCAGCGTGGAGCTTTATAGGGAAACCATCATAGAACTGAACCGGCTTTAATATCATGTTCAGATCTTAGTTTCTCACAACAAAACCGACTTATAAGGAGTAAGGACTTTCACTACTTTAACAAAGACGAAGACGAAAAGAAGTAGTTGTAAGAAACCTCCAAGAGCAATGCTGTAGCATGCGACAGAGCATGTCTGAATCATGGTGTTTTCTTGCTTGGTGAAAGGAGCAGAGGCCACTCCGAATTTGCGAAGCAGTTTTGTCCAAAGCCTGATGAAGATGAACGCAAGAAGAGCTGCTGAGACATTGAAGTGCGGCGTGATCCCAATCGTCAGCGTTATCTTCATTGCGATGATGCTGAAGATGAATCCGATGACCACGCTCGCCACCAGCCCCCGCCACGTGATCTGCTTCTGCCACGCCTGCACCGTTGATTTGGAATCTTGTTCATCTCTTTCCACATCCCCTTCTCTCTCATTAATCACTCTCGTCTCGCCCTCCATGCCTGCACTTTCTTTTACTTGGATCTGGTATACTTATAATACTTGTCGTTGAGGAAGCAAAAGTCCAAGTGAGAGAGGCCACCAATAATTTGACTACAACAGTGAGAGGAAGCTTCTTTAGCATTATCTGCAGATGGAGTAGCTAAGGTAGATGATTACTTTGGGAATCAATTCTTTCCACACGTTTATATGTGGAATGTATGGGGGCATGACTTTGTGGCTTTTAGTATATTCCAATACGCGAGGGCATGAGGAATTTTTTGGGGGGCTTTACTAGATTTTATATAACAAAAAAAAAAAAAAAAACAATATAAAATTAGGTAATAATAAAAAATTTGGTTCCTCTTCATCTTAAGCCCCAAGACGATTTTGTTCCTTATTTTCGAATCACTATATTATTATAAAATTGAAAAAAAAAATTGATTACGGAGGCTCCAACACCACTTCCATACATGTTGATCTGCCCGTGTGTGAGGGATATGTACTCCTCTTGATCTCCCATTATATAATTATTCATGTTAATGAGCTCAAACTTTATACTTCAGCTCTATTACAAAAAATAAAAATTGACTCAAGTTTGAGTCGAGCTCAAACATCTCACTACCCAACTTATTTAAACATCTATATGTACCTAACTAATGTCAGTCACAGCAAAAATTCATATCATATTTGGATGTTTTATTTTCAACATTTGAATTCAGTTATTTAATTTATTTAACAAAGTTAATGAACTCTCTCTATATATAAAGTATAAACACACACGTTTAAGAATTGTGAGGAAATGATTTTAACAGAAATCAAAATACTATTACCCCAATTTGTATAATAAATTAGTTTCAATATAAATGAGAATAGTTTTTAGTATGAGAAATGAGAATAAATCTGAGCCTTTGATTTTGTGATTTCAACGCTCATGATCTATTTCACTCCGTGTGCAGTTTTCCTCGATTATCCTGCAGTTTTGCAAAATTAAGGTTATTTTTGTAATTTTAGTTTTTTTTTAAATCTGAAATAGTATCCCATCAAATTTTTTATTCCTTTGTTCGCGCGATTTGATTTCTTCTTTCTTCTTCGTTCGATTTGATTTATATTTTTTCTGTCGATCATATTTTTTTCTTTGTTTCTGGATTTCGCATTCGTGTTCGGTCTCGACTTTGTTAATTGTGTATGAATATGGTTTAAAAAAAATTATTTTATTCAGATCGACGTTCATTTTTACTATAATATTGTGCATCTTTAGTGTTAACTTTGTGCATTTTTGTATCTTACATGTTCATTTATTCCAAAGTGTGTTGATGAGATGAAGCATTTTAAGGGCAGAGTTTTTAGAACTGTTGATGTTGGTATTGAGTTTTATAGTGACTACGCTCGTGTTGCTGCTTTGAAGAAGAAGATGTTTAATTTTTTTTTAAATTCGTATTTATGTAAAAATGAAGTAAATCAGGCTTAAAATGCAGGTTGCTATTTGTGTTTGAGTATAATTTAAAAAAATTGTTTTATTCAGATCGACGTTCATTTTTACTATTATATTGTGCATCTTTAGTGTTAACTTTGTGCATTTTTGTATCTTACAAGTTCATTTATTCCAAAGTGTGTTGATGAGATGAAGCATTGTAAGGGCAGAGTTTTTAGAACTGTTGATGTTGGTATTGAATTTTATAGAGACTACGCTCGTGTTGCTGCTTTGAAGAAGAAGATAGTTTAATTTTTTAAATTCGTATTTATGTAAAAATGAAGTAAACCGGACTAAAAATAAAGTATATCGGGCTTAAAATGCAGGTTGCTGTTTGTGTTTGAGTATTTTTACAGTTTTAGCCTTTAAAGGCTAAAACTACAGGATATTTGGGCAAAAATGCCGCGTTTTTCAATTTGCTGAGAATGAATCATGTTCGTCGATTTGATGAGATGGACGCGCGAGATCTATTCTTATTTATCATAATAACTCCTATTCTCACATGATCATTACCCTATATATATATATATATATATATATATTTACAGCTCATTAAATTTTAATAATAATGTACAAAAGTCCGTGGTCCCACTCAACAGTCAATGCGGAGGTTGATAGCAGTGGTGTGAATGCGGGATTACTGTTCTCCAGAAGTTTAATTTTTTATCAATCATATAAGCTCAATTGCTAAGATTGTTATACAACTTTGTTAAATGTCTTATATTGATTTGGAAAAATGATTCGAGTCAGTATATAATATTAAAAAATCATTCTTCTTTTAAGTTGGCTTTGTAAGGAGATGGATGATGATCACATTGTATCACAGCAAACTCATTTCAATAATGGATTACGGATATCTCAATGACAGTTCGAGATTAAATGTCCCGCAATAATTTGGAAAAATGGTACGGCCCAATATATAATGTTCAAGCATTTTTCTTCTTATAAGCCTGTTTTATAAAGAGGTGGGTGATAATAATTAACATGGTATAAAAACCAACTCATTTTCAATGATGGGTGCCCCAATAATGGTTCGAGGTTAAATGATCCACACAGCGTGTCAATGGGGGGTGTAACAAATGTCTCCCATTGATTTGAGAAAATGCTTCGGACCAGTATATAATGTTCAAACATTTTTCTTCTTATAAGTCCATTTTGTAAGAAGATGAGTGATAATAATAAACTTCTACATAAATGTTTCCGATTAAATATTGGAAAAAATATGAAAAATACCCTACTAAAGTATTGGTCAATTATGATAAATACCATAATGTTTTCCGTCACTAAATTAATTATACCCTAATATTTTATTTTTTCAACTAAAAATGTCCTCAACTATTAAAATATCACAGTGTTTCTCTTATCACTGAATAATGTCCTAATATTTTATTTTGTCAATTAAAAATATCATCAATTGTTAAAAGAGTTAAATTATGATGAATTATACGTGGTATTTTCTTTTTCTGTTTATATGTGGCATATATTGTATTAAAATTTACGTATGATTCATAAAAATTTTATCACCATTATCGATGTAAGAAATTTTTAATCGACAAAACAAAATATTAGGGAATTTTGTGATATAAAAAATTTTAGGATATTTTTTTATAGTGGAAGGTATTTTAGTTGACAAAATGAAACTTTAGGATATAATTTAATAACACATAAATATTAGAGTAATTTTCATAGTTGAACAATATTTTAAAATATTTTTCATAATTTTTGATTTAATAGTTTACTAAAAGAATCTTCGACCAATCATGCAGTCGATTAACCCCATCGGCGCCGCTGGCCCCAGATTCCAGAAATCAATGTTTTCAACAGCCATCTGCATACATTAATTAATTTCTTTGAATGTCGATGACTATAAATATGGCAGTCCAAGAAAAGAAATATTTAAATACTTTTCTCCAAGAAAAGAAAAAGACAATTTTGACTTAGAAGCTTTGCTTTTTCCTGTCAACTCTATGGTGACGTGAATTAATTTGAACTCTTGCAATTATGGTGTGGATGATTGAAGTTGATCGATTTTCTCTTTTGGAAAAATCTCCATTATCCACGTAACATTCTAGGATAAACTTGATCTTGGTTTTATTTGGCTTTGCTCATGTTATCGTGGACATAATTTATTGGTAGATAAATTATATTATTTCAAAATTAAAATGTTTTGAGCTTAATTGATAAAATTTGATCGAATTTGTGACTTTGAGTCGTATGAAATCATACTCCATTATTAAGCCGATCATCTACGATTGAAACTAGCTAATATCATATTTGATAGAACTTAGAAGCATTGAGCATTTTCTCCTATGTCTTTTTTTTTTTTAATTTTAAAAAAATTTGGATATATATTTTAAATAGAGAAGGAATGTCCCTTCATATCTCAAATATTCCAACATGAGTTAATCATAACAATGTGTTTTAAGCATTATGGTATAATGTAATTTGTTTTTTTTTGAATAAGTGTACAATAATTTTAAATACACACACCCACTCACACACCCCAGATCACCCCCTAGAAGCTTGAACCTGCGACCTTTCAGTCACAGGCAAGGTGCTTTAACCACTACACCTTGAGCGAAAGGGACTAGTATAATGTAATTTAATTATTATATTTGATTTGAAAGTTGTTATAAAAAAGTAGTTTGCTCTCTATGCAAACGTATATATTCATTGTTATTTATAAATTATTATAAAGTAAAAAAATATTATTTTAAATCATTTTAATGTTAAACGTAACGTTAATCATATACAATGCATAAGCACTATTAAATAAACAATAAATATATTAATTATAAAATATAATGATTATATACTTATTATATTTGTTATTGATTTCCTAAAATACTATATTACTGTTTTTAGAAACTGCATTTGGATGAAAAACTTTTTTAGCAAGGCTTCTACTTTTATAAACTACTTTACCAAGCACAATGAATGCAAATAATTTTTAAAATATAGATTCTCTTTTTTTTTCATCTTTATATCCTTAGGCAAAATGGTTAATCTTCTTTATAATGAATATCATATTTGATTGTTATATCAGAAATAATTTAAATTAAAATAATAATTTAACTATTAAAGACAAATTATTCTTAGCAAGGATTCTTCTTTTATATTTATAAAGACATGTAGATTTGAGTTGGGAGTGTTCTACCATAAATATTGTTAGGGTTTAAAATAATTTGGCAATATAAGTTTGAAGCCTAAAAGTAGGAAGCTTAGTGAAAGCCAAAAAGCTCATTGTTGTATGTAGAAATTGAGCGATTATAAATTACGTTTCGGAATCAATTTCTCTCGTACGTACTGGCTTAAACAATCAAAGTAAATTATGATCAACACACAAATTATGGGTCAAGTACACAATTTGCGACAATTTTATTAGTTGCGGGTATTTATAATTACAAAAGTTAGTAGCAATGATATTTTTTTAACTAAACATATATGTATAGCAACAATAAATTCATTTGTCACAAAAAAAAATGATTCGTGACAATTTTATTAGCAACATGCATTTATTAGGCTTACGTTGAATAGTAGTTGTGAGGTAGGCGAGTGACGCATGCTTTAACAAGTATCTGTTAAAGCACTTAATATAGCTTTAAGCGGCTTTTATCCAACTTTTCAGGCATTTGTCCTTTGGTCAACAAATATTTTCTATAACTAGTATGTAAGATCAGTTTGTCTCAATGTTCTTTGAGAGTATCAACTCTTTCTCTTTTGTTTGGTCTCGGTTCAGTCCTGGAATATCCACTCTGAATGTTCTTTGAGAGTGTCAGTTCTTCCTCTTTTGTTTGCCTCAGTTGTTTTCCAGACAACTAGGTCATCAGTCTGAGCTTGTTCTTTCTTATGTTAGCTTCTTTCTCTCATCTGTCAGTTCTTTGACTAAACTGTAGCTATTGTTCCTCGTAGCTGATTATATGTGGTATTCCTCATAGCTGGGGTGATCAACTATGAATTTTTCTCTCATCACAGCTTGGTCGGTTTTCTCTTCTGACTGGCAAGTGGCAACCATGGTATTCTTTATCTCATAACCATCAGTTGACTAGTTATAATTTTCTTGAACTTGACATGTCTTTAGTTCCCCGAGTTCTTAAGTCTTCAATGCTCCATGAATTTAAACAATGATAAATGCTTGAACTTATGCAAGATTTATGTTCTAAAATCAATTTTATCTATCCGTTAATTATTTTTAATATACCATCAAAACATATAATATACCTAACATAGGTTATATTACAAGTGTTAATGATTACATTGCTACGTACGCCTAAGTAAAGTGAATGTCCATAGTGCATAAATATTTTAATTGTAAATATATTTCACTTCGCCATTTTCTTAATTAATCTTAATTATTTCTCTGATTTTTTTAAATCTTAATTATTTCATATCCTCTTTTACATGTGTATATTTTAGTGGTGCGAGGAAAAGAAAAGATGAAAAGGGAAAAGTCGAGTTCTACTTTTCGTACTCTTGTTTTTTTTTTTTTTTTATTTATATGCGGATCATACTTTCACACAATTATTTCATAGTCAATAAATGTATATTATTTTTACCTAAATCTTGAAGATGTAAATAAAAATCAAGCAAGATATAGTAAGATAAAGATTGAATTATTGTTGATTTCGAGATTATGTATAGTGTGCAGCGGAAATTTCAAAATAAAATTTTGCACTCACAAATTGATGGTTCTTGATCAATTTTTATTTCAGAAACACTTTGTCAGAGAGTAGTGAGATTATTATTTAGTTTGAGTATAGTTAAACACTACAGTGTGTTGAATTTTAAAAATCTTGCAGAAATATAAGAAAGTAGTAAAACTCAAGGAATTTATAGAGGTTCGGAGCCTAAAGTCCTACGTCGTCTCTTCCGACCTTAGTCAGGGAATTTACTAAACTCCCGTTACAGACGGGTCTCACAATCTATAGCTAGCTGGTAGATGTCAGTGTCTACGAGTCCACCAGCTCACCCGCCCAGGCCTCTGGTCCATTCGGCTTCGCAAATTTGGAGCATGATCACACCACACAGCCTCCTCCTTCAGAGTTGAGAGTTTTATAGTTCCTCCATAACAGTCGAACTGATCAGCTAGACGCCAGTAAGAATCACTGCTGGAGATCTGCGGTGATTGTTGTGTTCTTTCTAGGAGAGAAATAACACCAATAGAATACTCGAGCTGAGAAGTTGTGAGTCACACAAAAGTCTTAGAGATAGCCTCGATGATAAAAACGGTTGAGTTTTTACTTGAGTAGAGTTTAGGTGTTTTTTCTTCGTTTCTATATGAATTGCTCTATGTACTTCGTGTACTTATAGACGAAGCGTGAGTAATTCAAATTGTAGCATTTGGAGACATTTGAGTATCGTCCAATCTGATGTGTCTCTCTTCTAATGAGAGCAGGGCACTTTTTCTGAGGTTCGGCACCTACTACGTCCTTTTCTAACACGGGATGTAGTCATTCTGCTTTTGCGTCAGAACACCTCCGCTAGTCCGAGGAATCTAAACTTGTTGGTACTTCATTAATCTTTAATGAATCTTCAAACTTAAAGACTGATCTTTGATGACTCCTCTGACTTGTTCTCTTTGTCTCTTCATGCAAGTAGGAACTGACTTTGTAAACTGGAGGTGATCCAGGCTGGCATCATCCGTCAGTTTATCTAAGTCATCACTCATCAGCTCCAAACTAGTAGTTGGTTTCTCCATACTCCGCACGATCCAAACTGGGGCTTTGTATTTTCACCCAATTTGTCTTGATCAGCTTCGTCAGTTCTGTTACAACTCGATATATTCTAACAGGACTTTACAAGTTTGTGAACTAAGAAAATCTAGAAACACTCCTAACTTAATGGTTTTCATACAACCTTTTGACACATCAAAATAATAATTAGGTGGGAATACTTCCTAACAGTTTCCCTCTTTTTATGTTGTCAAAAAAAATATCCACCGCTATTAAGCTGGTAAAGTGTCAGGTTTGAGTTTTCAATGAATATTCTATTAAAATCTAATTCTCAGGAACGGGTTACTTGATTATTTTGTGTGCCCTAAAAATCTTCCCCCTTAATTGGAGAGATATTTCTCAATTAAGTTCAAGGGCGAAAAAGAATTAATTTGGACAAAAGAAGATTGTCTTCAAACTAAAATATATTCATTAAATAATTTCATAAAATAAATGAACAGTATTTAAAGGAAATATATGAATATCTAGAGCATTCTACTTCTCTTGGAGCTCTCAACATCTTTTGGATGATGTATCAACCATTTTGATTTGTGAAGTTCACAAACTTCAATTGGTTGGACGAATGACTCTTGGCTTGGTGTTGCAGCGACTGGCACTTCCATGAGATGGAAGTCTTCGGGCACGATTTATCTTTCTGAAGGTACTCTTTGATCTAGAACTGGTCCTTCTGTTGATTGTGCATCCCTAGCTTCTGATTCTTCATGAACTGGCGTGATGATGTCATCAGTTTGTTGCTCTTTAGTTCCAGCATCATCAGTTCTTAACTAAACAGTTAGGTCTTTATGATCTGCCACTTCCTTTGTCTCTTGAGCTCTTTCTGAAGGTTTTATATCTTCATGCTCAGAAACTCCAGGTTGAATTCCCCCTTGATTTATGTCGTTATCTAGGGAAATGGAATCCAAGGCTTCAACAAGTTCAATAGCATCATTAGCCCTCTCAGTGGTTTCAACTCCAACTGAGGAGACTGGTAGTGAAGAATTTTTACTTGGAGATCTAGCCGGAGCAATTGGTTCAAGATCAGAATTTTCTAAGCCCAATTGTTCGTCAACATTATCAATCTCATGGAATTCTTCACCCAATTCTTTCATGGGCCTGCGCACTAAAGTAGATTCATAAAAAATAATATTGCATGTTATTTCTGTAAGCTTGGTGGTTTTGTTGAGTACTCTGTATCCATTGTGAGAGGGTGTCCATATCCAAGGAGCACTCCTTCATCAACTTTGGGAGAGAAAGTGCTCAACTTCTTTTGGGAAATTATTCCTAAAATCTCCCTTAGGATTTATTTGTAAAAAGGTTTTGTTGGATCAAACCTTAGCACTTGGTCGATCATTTGCTGAATTCTAGATAGTCTAGCATAACTTGTAAAGTCCTGTATAGGTTATAAATTGAGTTGTAACAGATTAGTCTGCTAGAGGATTTCCTAGCAGATATTGAAGGACAGCGTTTGCTAGATTGTTAAAACCGGTTTCCTGGCAGTAGGAACACACTACTTCACCAGTTTCTTGGGCTGAACTGACATTTTCTCAGTTCATGATTGAGCTAGTTTGGGAATATACTATTTTACCAGTTTCTTCCGTAGAATCGGTCTCTTGGGTCTCGAGCTGATTAGCCAGTTTGGGGTTTCTGGCAGTCCAATATTTAGCCATTCCAGTAAGAACTGAGACATATTTAGTTACCCCTTTGCCCTTCAATATTCACTTATCACAAGTATTTTCTTTAATAAAGCAAATTTTCTTTTTGCTTGTGTTAGTTACTGAAGAAGATGCCGAATTTCTCAAATTATTTTCATTAAAGTCTAGACCCATTTTATCTTTCGGGTCTCTTTGAATAAATAACACTTCTTTAAGTTCTCTTGAGCTTTTTACAAAAGAACATCGATATGGTTCCTGCTCAAGGTTTTTCTCATTCAAAGAGTCACACTCCATTTTAAGACTTTTAAAATCATTTATAAGATTGGAGTGTGCTTCCATAAGTTTGGCTAGTTCCTCGCTAGTAGGCCGAGACTTTTCAATCTCATTGATCAAAACTGAAATTTGCACTTTCAGCGAGGTATTTTCTCTAGCTAAAGCAGTTTTAATTTCATAGAATTTTAAAAATTCTCTACACAGAAGTTCGAGGGAAACATCTTCTTAATCAGAGAAATATAATTCAGAGTTTTCTAATATGCATGCAGAAAGCATTGAAATTGGTAGAGAATTTGTTACCTCTTCACTAGTTTTGGTTAAGGCCATTCTGCTTCTGCATCCTCGTCATTTCCTTCCTCGATAGCAGCTAGAAATACTAGTTGAGCTTCCTCATTTGACTCTTCATCTGAAGTGATGTATCCATTGTCATTGTCGGGAATGTCGGGCACCTCCATTCTTGAAAGCATCGCCTTTGCAACGGTCCTTGAAGCTCTTCGCTCAAAGAGATCTTTTTATATCCTTTCTCTCTCCTCTTTGCCCATACGTGGACAGTCAAACTTGAGGTGATCTGGAGAGCCGTATTTGAAGCAAGATCGAGTTGATCTCTTCATGAACCTCTTGTTCTCTGTTTGAGGAGCATTTTTCTTGGCATTTGCTTTTTTAGGAGCTTGGCCAACTTCTTCATCTACTCTTCAAGATCTTTGACATAGCTCTCTCCTTCGAGATAGGAGGTTGAAGTGGAAGGTGCCTCTTTCACCAGGTTAGACTGACCGGTTGGTCTGTCATTTTGAAATGGCTTCATTGGTCTCCACTTGCTATCCTTATTCACAAAATATGCAGTATTCACAAATTGAGTAATAAAGACTGGTTAAGATTTGGGCACACTAGAGAACAAGGACAAAAATATTGGAGGTAATAAATCATAAATTTGTAAAGTTGCAATCTCTTTAATTAAGATTGCAGCATACTTGCTCTTAAAGAGATTCTGCAATAGAAAAAGACTAATTTATTGCAGAAGATACTATGTCAGTCTTCAAACACACAAGAGTTCAAACAAAAAAAAATCAAGAATTGCAAAAAGAAAAAAAAGGCAATAATATCATGAAGTTTTTGCTCAGTAGCCAGGTATTTATATCAGCAATTTAGTTCATATTGATGTATAATTGTGTTTTCCAAACCAAAGTGTTATTAGATCAAATTAGGAACAAGCCACCTAATCTCCCCATGTGGAATATTGATGCCAAATCTAATAGCTGCAAGCCAGCCAATCATGAATAAAAATTATGCAGAAAATGATGGAGACATAGATGACAAATGACATTTAAAATACCAGACTCAAACTTTTGTCAATTGTCATCTTCTCAACTAACACCGACAGTACACATGGGAACTTATTTCAGTGTGCTAATCTTTTTTTAAGCTAGCTCTCATCAATTGATGAACAAAAATGATCGGTGCCAACAAACACCTCACAAGTTAATATGAGCAACAAGATGAACATGCTGCACAGACCAAACGAGAAAATTCTGAACTGGAAGAACTTCCTCTCAATCACCTTCGACGAGACGATTGCTCAAGAGATTGCGGGAAAACTTCTAAGGGAGAACTTAACAAAATTTCTCACTGTATGTCCTCGGAGATTCAATCCTAATCGAGTCGCGGAATTTTATGAAAATGCCACCTTCGACGACAAAGATCGATTCTTCCACACCACGGTTGACAAGAAGCAAATAAAGGTTGATCTTGCTCTTATCGCTCATCATCTAAATCTATCTAAACTAGAGTAGATATCGCCAGTTATCTTTAGAACAACAAGGATGAATTGAAGGCTCACTGGCTAAAATGGAGAAAGTCAGAGGCACCAGAGCAATTCAAACCTGCCACCAAGGTATCCGAACTGAACCCATGTGCTAAAATACTCAGTGAGATTGCGCTGAGAATGATTTGTTGTGGGATTGGATCCTTATCAGAGCTAAGTAGTCCCAAATACTCTCTTATGATGGCTCTTGATGATTGCTCCGGAGGAAATTGGGCAACATACATCTTTGGTCGATTATTAGAAAACGCGAAGAAGAAAAGAGATATTCCAACCAAAGGGAAGTTCTCTTCAAGTGTTGGTTTAGGCCTGAAGGTTAGCTACCTTCTCGAGCAGATTCTAGGAATACAAGATCAAGGAGAAGATCTCATACCATCCGATTTTATTCCGCCAAAGGTTCCAGTTTATCGTACCATTCAAAAGGAAGCAATAGATGACTATTTCGATAGTATGGAAATAGATGCTGAAAATTCTGAGGATCTTATAAATATTCCAACCGTTCGAACTGCTGAAGAGCACAGGAAATCAAAGAAGGCAGGAACTTCTACTCAAAAGTCTGTGCAAAAACAAAATAGAAGAAAAAGGGTGCAAACTGATATCCGTTCTGAAGATGTCTCACAGCAAGATAATCAGCCAGTAGCTGAACAACTTCGACGTCAGAAGAAAAAGAAGATAAACCCCGACAAAGCAGGCCCTACGGTTGTTTAGAGAGTGCATTTTGATGCTATGTGTGGAGAGACAAGTCAATCCTCCATACCATCGGACACAGTTCCAAACTCTGAAACCGCATATCCTAACAAAAAAGAATGATCATCATCATCGAGTTCCGACTCAGAAACATATGCAGCAAGGGGAAGATGAAATTGTAACCCTCTTGGTTTCAGGGGGAACTGCTCTTGTTGCCACTCACCAAGAGACTACTGAAGATACAACATCAAAATTGGAAACCATCAGAAGAAAGATCAATGAATATCGCACAACTATTGAGCAATTGGACGCCAAGCGATAAGACCTTGATTCCAAACAGCAGGAGTAGATGCTCAACAATGAAATTTGGATCAAAATGAGCACATGTTCCAGAATCGTCTATCTCAACTTCAAATCCATGAACAAGAAATCGAAGCTGAGCTTCAGCGTCTAGAAGCAGAAGCTGCTGAGCAAAGACGTCAGCAAGAAGCAACGTCAGCAGCAGCACTCCAGAGAAAAATGGAAGAAGAAGCTGTTGAGCTGAAACGTCAGCAAGAAGCAGCAGCAGCAGAACTCCAGAGAAAATTGGAAGAAGAAGCTGCTGAGCTGAAGCGTCAGCAAGAAGCTGCTGAGCTGAAACGTCAGCAAGTAACATAAGTGGCTGAGCACCAGTGATTATAGGTCGAAGCTGCAAGTGCTGAAGCCTTCAAAAGGAAGCCGAAGCCGCTGCTGAAAAGGCCAAACACGATGCAACAGTCCCAGCACAACGAAAGGGGGAAGAGATAGCAACGAACCAACTTCTTCCTCCACCGGAGACTTCCGCTGCTACCTTTTAGAGTCAAACCCAAGACAACTCTAGAGCATTGGCTACAGTTAAAGGAGTTATGTCTCCCAACCCGCTCTCAGTAGCAGTTCACTCTTTACCTTACACTACTCTGAATCAAGCAATAGACCATCAAGTGGAACAACAGATGACCTTTGTTCCTGATATTGTCAAAAAGGCGGAAGAGAGAAGGGATGAGCTGCTGAAGCTACAGTTGATCTTGTTTGATCAAAAGTGAGAAGAGGAACAACGAAGGCGTGATGAGGAATACAGAAAATAGGAAGAAGAGTGCAGAAAGCGGGATGAAGATATCAATATGAAGCTGAATCTGCTAATGGCTGCCAGAGAGGAAGATAGGAAACACCTCTCAGATGTAACAACAGTCCTCAAGGCGCAACAAGCTAGTCTGCTAGCCATATCTACCGCTACTGCAACCTCCTCAAAGCCAAAAGATGCAGATCCCTCGAATCAAGAAAATGAGAAGGATAAGAATCAAGACAAGGGAAAAAGGTCATGAATTCTTTTTATTTTGCCCTATTTTCATTTTTGAATGTCTTTCATTTCTGCAGTTTTAAAACTTTTCATGTACTTGTAATCGATGATATCTATTGAAAAGTGAGAAATTGTTGGTTTGAAGACAACTGCTCATTGCCTCTTACCTTGATTCTTGACTGTTTGAATTCACATGTTCCAGTGTGATCAACGATTCTTTCTTATTGCTCTAAAATGATTGACTTCAACTGATAAGAATTATATCATTTAGGAAAAAGATCATTTAGAGTAGGTCGAGTGTAGAAGAGGCACAGGTCTGAGTAGTGGTAGACAGAAAATTTGTAAACTCAGATCAACTGCATCTTCTTATCGACATATAGACTTAGAGGTATGGTTTTGACATCATAAAAAATGGGGAAATTTTTAGGTATTGATGTAGAAATCCTACCTTAATTTAATGTTTTGATGTGTCAAAATTATATACCAAAGTCTAGGACTTATATTTATTACCTCATATAATCCTTGTATAGGATGTTCGAGTTGCAATAGTCTAGGAAGAAGGAAGTCAACAAAACCGTGGAACAGTTTTGAAGAAGATAACATACAAACAAAAAACTATCTTGACTAGAAGACGAAGACGAGTAGAGCAAGGTCACAAAAACTGTGGATACAGTCTTCACACGAAAACTGCTGAGAGGAACTTGCAGTTTCAGAACAAGACAGTTTCGTATCAGGGAATGCGTACATGATAAGATGTCGAACAAGTCGCAAAGAAACTTCAAGAAGTCAATGATAAAAGAACAGACAAATACTCCGCTGCGGCTGGCATACAATGTTGTTCAACGTCTGACGCAACAAGTACAAACTGCTCTGAAAAGCTGTACGTTGTAGCATAAAAAGCCGAGAGACAAGCGACTTTTCAGAAGAGCTTGGATCATGATTGGACAACCTCTCCAGTGTCTCTACCGGCTATTTTCTAGTGTCTCAACTATGAATAGCAGGAACAACAGAGACTTAAAAACCTTTGCCTCTTTGCTCATCCGAATACAAACGCTGATTTGAATCTCCGACATATTTATTATCTCTCGACTGAAACTGAAGCTCAAGCATTAAACACTCTCAAGAGAGAAGACATTACTGCCGTAGTTCATTTATTGAACACGACGCATTCATTGCTACAGAGTTTGAGGAGATTCACAGTGTGGCGTTGGGTACACGAGGATTTAGTCAGTTGACTTAATCTAGTATCTTGGTGTTCTTACTTTCCAAATAAGAACACAGGGTCTTTGCAAAGGGAGAACAGGTTATCACGGGCAACTGCCGATTAGTCAACGTTCTGGGAAGAACACAATCATCCAACCTACCGAAGGAGGAAAATGAAGGTTTGTCCTCAGTCCAACTTCGAGCCGGTCCACAGAGAAGACGCAGAGCTTTTGACGGACTGAAGAAGGAGTGAAGTACAACTGCCTGGGCGAGTGATCCATTGTGCTGTGGACAGAGGTCTCTACAGCGACTTGCTATAGATCGTGAGGATTGTATCTTCATAACTTAGTGAATTACCGGATCTGATATCCGAAGAGTGGATGCAGGACTTAAGGCTCCGAACCACTATAATATCATGTGTCATTTACAGTCTTCTTTACATTCGTACTTTACAGTTGTCAAAAATATCTTAAAACCTTCAACACTTATTGTGTAAGTGTTGAAGCGTATAAATTGTCTACTGTTTAGATCTGTAAAACTATAACCCTAATCTGCTGGCTAAAATCAAACTGTGTTTATAAAAACTGTTAACCAAAAACTGCGATAGAAACTGAACGGTCTATATTTAGAGTGTATTTAGTTGATTAAATACTTCCGCTGCACATTACTCGTACTTTGATCTGGGACCGACATACATCATTTGTTGGGACCATCACTCCTTATATGAAAGGAATTTAATTCTTCTTTTTCATATATGGGACATGGTTTTCATAGCCAACATTGAGCATAATTAGATTTGTTAGAAGTATGAATTGTAATCATTTCAGTAAGTTAAATTTTGAATCAACTCTACTAGATTATAGGCTATTCAATTCATATTAATTTGGTGAAAATTTTTCACCATAACCTTTTGATTTTAGAATTTAGAATCAACCCATCATGTCAATAGATTTATGAAACACATATAATTTTTTAAATAATTTTATGCTATTAAATATTTATCAATCCTAATTTTCTAAATTATAAAAAAATATACGTATACTCTCAAAATGCAAAATTCTAAACAAATCATAATCT
Organism: Plectranthus barbatus; assembly: GCA_026898455.1. Taxonomy (NCBI): domain Eukaryota; kingdom Viridiplantae; phylum Streptophyta; class Magnoliopsida; order Lamiales; family Lamiaceae; genus Plectranthus; species Plectranthus barbatus. The sequence continues at coordinate 480,207 of JAPKLW010000048.1, forward strand.
TTATGTATTCATCAATGTAAATAAATATTTCAGATTAAAGATAAAATAATTTTAAATGTATTCATTATTTATTGCAAACTTGCTATGTACATTTATGTTACACAAAACTTTATTAAATTATGTTTTGATAATATAATCTATATCTATATATTTATATATCTATATATATATAATACTAAAAGTAAGACCCCAAAAAGTTTCCGGCTAAAAATATAATTCTAAATAGTCAAACAAAAAATATGGAAACTCATATAATATTTAACAAAAATATTCATTTAAATTTGTTGTTATGTAATGATGAAGAATTAATTGCATAAGTTAACGTTAAACATTAACAAATTTTTAACATAATTAATGGGCTGGGATTTTGTTGATTCTTAATTGACTAATTAGTAATTAACATTGTTAGAGGTCTATAAATAATCAAAATATTGGATCATTATCTTACAACTCCTTTGTGCAAACAAAGAATCATAAGGAGTAAACAATGAATTGGAGGAGTGGAGGAGATAAGATTCCTATGAACAAATTCTCAAATCGATTTCATTTTGATAATGATGGGGATGAGCTTCATTTAGTTAGTTAAATATTTCATCTCCATTTTTTTTTAATTTTTGTTTAAATATTGTTTGCGATGAAATTATTATTATTAACCGATTTAGATTGGTTGTTGTATTTTAGGTAATTAAATACCATTTTTATTAAATTGTGCTAAAAGAGAAAATTTAATATAAATTAATGATTAATTAGAAATAGATAAATAACCAAAATTCAAAAGAGATAATGATAATAATATTTAATGGAAGAGTCAAAATTAACAAAAATATTATACCAAAATTGAAAATCTACTAAATTAGAATAAAAAACTCAAATAGCAAGTTTCACTATTTCACATGCAAAAAATAGCAACTCTTATACAAAAATGCACAATATAGCAAAAATTGAATAAATACCCCTACTTTTCTAAATTTCAACCCCTGTAGTAGTCAATTTATTATATTTTTTTTCAAAATGCAAAACTTCTCTCATTTTACTTGTTTTAAAAATTAAATAAATTATTTAATTTATTTACATGTGAATATTTCAGTTGACCAATTTTATCAAAGCTTTTCTTTTAATTTGTTTTATTGAAATTTAAATTATTACGGGCATGAATTTGAATTTTAATCAAAATTTGAGTATTTTTTAAATTGCTATTATTTCAAATTGTTAAGGTAATTAGGGTAAAAATTTAAACAATTATAGACGTAAATTCGGATTCATTTCAAATCAATGGTCAATTTGATCAGTTATTTTAAAGGAATTTCTAATTCATTTTGTATTAATTTGAATAATTTATGTGTGGCTAATTCTTTTATAATACAAATAAGGGCCCTGAATTAAAATTAATTCAGGGGGCGTCAATTGAAAATTTTAAATTAAAAATGAGGATGAAAATTTAATTAATTAAGGTTGGCAGTGATCAATTAACTGTGAATTTATTTATTTCACATTTTTGGCGTGCAATCAAGGTTATTTATATCATTAAATATGTTATAATACATTCAATTATTTGATTTAATTCTATAAAAATGGAAATGAATTAAATATTCAATTTACTATAATTCTGAACGAAATTTAGAGATTTGATATACTTCATTAAGGTTAAATTAAACTTTTTACTAAGCTTTTGCTATTTTGTGCATTTATTCATAAAAATTGTCATTTTTTAGATGTGGTTTTTATTTTTTGCTATTTTAAGTTATTTCCTCATAAACTTAACTATGGTATTATGAACTAAATATAATTATATAATTCAAAATTTAATTAAGAAATATGATCTTAAATATTAGCTATAGATTTTAGTAATATAATTATGATAAAAAAATCAATAAAAATAATTGGGTGAATTGGACCAATCCATCGAATTTCGGGATCAATCTTATCGGGCCTTGAGCTATTCTGTACCAAATTATTTGGACTATTTTTCAATATTTTGACCATAACACAATTTTTGACTCGATTTAACCAACCAAATTGCGGGCTAAATCAAATTGCGTTATGATTATTCAAAGTTTTTAAAACTTTAATTAGATGATTGAGAAGTAACATTACGATTTACAAAATTATCCTTAAAAATCGAATAATGCAATTTTATTACAAAAAGGAACGCGATAATTTTTAAATATTGAGCATTGATATGTAAAAATAGAGGTCTGAGATTTATTTATATTTTTCATATTAATTACATTTCTCATATAGTCACCATTATCTTTCTCTTTCTATATATATAATAATTTATTAAAAATAATTTATATAATAATCTAGTTATGATAAGAAATAGTTAAACACATATTAATTAGATAAATCATCAGGTTTTGGGTGCGGTTCCATCGGACCTTTGATTATATAGGGTATCATTTTATAATGAAAAAAGTTTGAAGTTAATTTTATGATTAACTTATACATTAGGGTATAAATAAAAATCTTTCCACAAAATATTTTAATTTTAACCCACTATTTAGTTCGATTCAAATAACTAGTCGATCGATCTCGGATAAGAAGTCTAGATAGATCAAACAAATCCAAGGATAAGAACGGACCAATCAAGTTGTAGTGCTGGCCATTGCGCCGAAGTCTCATCGCAAAGCAACCAAAACCATTGGCTAACCAAATTGCATACTATTTAATAATTACTTAAATATCTATCTAAGATTTTATTTATTATTTTATTCATGAATTCCAAAGTATGAATTCGAATGCTACACAACTTTCTTAAAACGAAAAACCTATTGAGTTTTTCATAATTGACGCACGCACGAGGCCAGATTATTAGCTATATTATACATTGCCAACTATCGATATTACTCAATAAAAATTTAAAATATAAAAAATTTATGAATAAAAAATCTTGAGATCAATCATGTTTACTAATGGAAAAAGTTATCGATAGGGATGTCAATCGGGCTAACCCGTCGGGTTTCGGGCTAACCCTATCGGGCTGCGGGCTATTCGGTCCGGGTTGAATCGGGCTGAATTTTTATCGGGCTA
>JAPKLW010000048.1:483636-501610 GCA_026898455.1 Plectranthus barbatus
CGGGCTATTCGGTCCGGGTTGAATCGGGCTGAATTTTTATCGGGCTAAAAATTCTTGAACCTAACCCTAACCCACCGGTTTTCGGGCTGACCCGTCGGGTTGGCAATATTTACGAGTTTATTTTTGTAAAGATTTTCTTAAAATATTTTAACAACCCCTAAAACAAGAAAAACAAAAAAATGATGAACCAACATAAATAAAAGACATCAAATATCAATATCTTTGCAAAAAATAGTGATAAGTGGATAATCATAGTTTGAAAAGAAAAAAAACATCAATCCTTATATACCAACTAATTTAAGTAATAGAAGTACATTTCTCAACGTATAAAATGATAAAATAATGATTAAAAAAATTAAATATAGCTTTCACTTGGGTGAACATAACAACGAGTGGCTAAAGGTTCTTGAAAGGAAGAAATGAGTAGGTACGCTAATTAGGAGAGTGACGAGTGGAAGACAGTGAAAGAGGAAGAAATGAGAGATTTTTCGATTTGAGGGTAAAGGACTACGTCATTGGGAGAGATTGATGAGATTTTGTGTGACGGAAAATTAGGTCTAGGAAATTAGGTATATAATTAATGGGTATAGTATGATTTAAATAATATTAGAAATAATAAATAATAAATTATTAAATATATTATTAAATATTGCCGGACCTACGGGCCGACCCGCAACCCACCGGGCTCAGCCTGTTCGGGCCGCCAACCCCGTCGGGTTCAACCCGTTCGGTTAAAAATAATTTCGGGTTGAAATTTTTTTACCCTAACCCGCATTTTAGCCCACCGGTTTCGGGCCGACCCATCAGTTTCGGGCTTTATTGACATCCCTAGATGATAGTATATACTATATGATTGTTGACCTATAATAAGTTTTCAATTTCAAAATATAATAATAAAAGCATTTTATCGATAATTAATTAGTTATGAGTTTGAGTAAAAAAGTATGTACCTTCTATTTAAGTTTATGTGTACACCAATTTTAGAAAAAACTAACCTAAAATAATATCTCATAAGGGTCTAATATTTATAGAAATAAATAGGTTTCCATCTACTATTTCGGGGCATCCTAGAATTTATCTAGTCTAGTACATTGAAATATAAAAACTTATGATTTAATTATTGGATACGTCCTCATCAATCAAATAATGATTACCAAAAAGTTTTTTAATCTATTTTATCTTTCTTATATTATTTAATGAAAATAGACAAATTCGAAAACAAATCCACATTGGTGATATAAATTGATATTTCACCCTTTTTATAATAATAATAATAATAATATTATTATTATTATTATTATTATTATTATTATTATTATTAGGAATTTTAATAAGTTTTGATTATGAAATCAAAATCAGTATTGATGTATAGGCCTAAGTAGATAAGTCTAACAAGTTAAGTGATTCCAACATATAAACTTGTCTAAGTTTATAGAGTTGTAATAGATTAGGAATCAACTCGTTAGTTGAAGTGAAGATGAGTCAAAAATATCGCAAACTAACTACCATCCAGTCTTTGAGATATCAATAGAGTAGGAGACTCAGCTGATCAGTCTCATGCCAAGACAAAATGCTATTCGTTCTTGTCGAACGAAAATCACTAACCTTTCACTACTTTAAATAATTGAATACGGATTACAGTTAAAGTCCTTCCAATTATGGGGAGCATCCACCGCTTCTAGTGTCCAGGCAACTTCCCCTTCAAGTTTTACTTCAAGAGTCCACTTGCTAGGTTATCGGTTGAATTCTGAGTGTGGCTTTGAGTTCTCCATGGGAACGTTGAGTGGTTGATGATGTTCTTCTCAGGAGAGTTGGGAAGATCTCGGAGCCTATACTGATAATCAGCTAAATGGCTCAAGCAATCTCGTGTCCTAGAGAAACAACGGTCTCATGCTAAGGATGCACGGTAAGCTTAGTAGCTTTTGAGAAAAAAAGATTTGTGAATAATCATATGAAGCAACCAACACTAACTCATTATCTTCTTCTTTTTTCTAGTTTGGTGGATATTTATATCCTACCTACTTGAATTCATCTCGTTGGTTGATTTATTTTCAATTGGTTGATTTGAATCATATATTTATGTGAACAGACTTTACTAGGATGAATATTTTCTGTAATAATATATTCTTTATATAATGGCAGATAAGACATAAAGTGCTTACCTAGATGATTATCAGTTAAACCTTACTTTAATTTTATCTTCCATAGTAGCCAATTTCTTCAGACCAGATAACTGATATTTTCTTTGTGAGTGTTGTTTTTGGTTAATCTCTCAGTGACTCATGAGCTTCATTATGCTATCCAGTTGCTCTTGAACTATTACTTGGTGTTTTGGCATTCATGAGACTGGTAGTTCTTCTTCTTTTTCGATTACCATAATTCTAGACTCAGATGAGATAGAACTTAATTTGGTTAGATAATTTTTCAATTCTTCAAGCTTTAGCTAATCGGGCTTATACTACTACACTTTAGAAACTATAAAATAATAATAAATCTAACATTAATTCTATTCAAGTCAATTCTAAAAAAATATAACTAACTGACTTTTTCGACATATCATTAAAATTATAGAAATCCTTACAATAAGTATAACTAAAATTTTCTTTTGTTTCTCCATAAAACTCATAGTCAATTTAAATCAATTTTAACATAATAATGGACAAAATATCTTTATATGGAACAATGAATTTGTATTTTTATAAGTTATATAAATCTTCATACAATCAAAGAATTATTATTTAGACAATATTTTCATGTGTGTATACGTTTAGAGACCAAGAAGTTTCCATTCTAACCCTATAATTTTATTAGTCATGTTAGGAATTAGATTGTAATTCATTCTTTATTTGTATGTTTGATGTGTCAAATACCAATAATTAGTGACTCTCTAGTTAGCTTTGTCCATACTTGTAATGTCGTATTTAGAAATTATTGAGGTGTAACGGAGCTGATCAGAGAGCAAAGTTTGGAAGAAACTGACTACCAGCTGAGAGCTCATGAAACGGGCAACCAACTTGGAAAACAAATTTGGAGTTTGCTAGCTAAAAAGTCTTCACTAGCAAGATCCAATACATTTAAAGGTTGTTAACTGACACATCATCGACAGCAAGGTGCTCACCAACAATGACCATTTCCAAACTCAAATAGAGACAAACAAAGCCAAGATAAGCGAGCACTTTCCAAGTCCAGACTTTAAGAAATGAAATCATAAAGTCTCAGTTTCCTTAAAGTTTGTTTCTCTTAGGAATCAATCGGCAGAGGATTCCTCGGACTAGCTCAGAGCCGTTTTGATAAAGGCTACAAGTCAACCATTTTTGTTAGTAAGGACACTTGAATTTCTGGAAAAGGAAGAACTCCGATTGAATGATTTCCTCGTGTCTCACAACGACGCTGAATCCAAACTTCTCCAAGATCCGCCTATAAATAGAATGATCATTCTAGAGGAGAAACACTTACAAATTCAAGAGGAGAAACCATTAAGGAAGGAATTCTGTAATTCCTTCCTTATTTGTATTTTTGATGTGTCAAATACCATTAGCTAGTGAGTCTCTACCTTAGATTAGTCTGTAATTGTAATGTCATATTTAGGGATTGTCGAGTTGTAATGAAGTTGATCCAAGAGCACAATTTGGAAGAAAATGAAGGGATTGCTGGCAAACTAAATTGCCAATCCATAACCCATGTTGAAATTGGACACAAAAAATAAATTGCTATGCCTATGAATAATCATAGCATGATCCTATTGAAATGCAGAAGCTGGTTTATGCGGAATACATGAATTGTAGAAACTGAAGAACTCGATGCGCAGAGATTTGATCCTTGATCCTCTTTCTTGCGCAACAAGATTTAATCCTACAAGATGAAGGAATTAAATATATTGAAATTATTAAAATAATTTCGAAAGAACTAAGAGAAGAGAATAATGCGATCCTACAGATCTGATCTTCTGATCTGTATCACAACTCCGATCCAAAAATCTGGTGAAGATTCCCTCCGAATTATGTGCTTATCGAGAAGCAAAATTTCCACCTCGTTCTGAGATCAATTGTCACCTATCACAGCTCCCAGTTACTTGTTTTCTGCTTAGATACTTATGATCTTGTGATCTGAGAACCTGAGGGGTATTTATAGGAAAATTTTGATCTCAAATGGGCTTCAGCTTTAATGGGCTAGACTAGAGACCAGAATGCAAATAGCAAATAAGGCCTATAAATTAATTATTTCCCATATTCAACCTAGAATATAATTAATTAATTAATGTTGATTCATGCCACCAACGAATCAATATTGTCCTACCTATTTGCTACCATGTTATGAGGAATGGGTTGCATTGGCTCGAAAAATTCTCATATTTAAGATTAACAGACATTCATTAATTAATTTGAGCTCTGACAAACTTCCAAAATTAAAAATTAACATCTTTTATTACTGAATCAATCCACTCAACTATTTTCACTTATGCTTGAACTTACTGAGAGCTCATGGAACTGGCAACCAGCTTGGAAAGAAAATTTAGAGTTTGTTGGCTAAAAAGTCTTCACTAGCAAGAGCAAATACATTTTAAGGCTGTTGGCTGACACGTTACCACCAACAAAGTGTCACTAGATAGGGCGATTCCCAAACTCAAATAGAGACAGGCAGAGCTAAGACAAGAGATCACTTTCCTTTCCACGTCCAAATGTTAAGAAAGAAGATTTTAAAGTCTGATTTTCGTTAAAGCTTGTTCATCCTAGGAATCAACCTACAGAGGATTCCTCAGACGAGCTCAAAGCCATTCGAACAAAGGCTACAAGTCAACCACTTTTGTTAGCAAGGACACCAAAATTTCTGGAAAATGAAGCAGTTCGATGGGATGGTTTCCTTGTGTCTCACAATGGCTCCGAACTCAAATTTCTCCAAGCTCCGCCTATAAATGGAAGGAGCATTCGAGATGAGAAACATTTAACAAATTCTGAAAGGACCGAAACTCTACAGAAATCATTAGTCAAAGCTTTCTAAGCATTCAGACTATTCTAGTAGCTCACCGTGTGCCATTTCTAGGACACGAAACTCTATGTGTCTAGCAAGAGTTAGCTTGGTCTTCTTACTAGCTAAGTAAAAAATCAGCTTGGAGTTACCATTTCTCCGGTGGTAACTATTTCAGGTGTGTTACACCGAAACCAACAAGTTCCCCCAATGACCAGTTGGAGGCTGAGTGGTGTGCCACACTCCAGACCTGAAGAAGTGAAGGTGACCGAAGGACTCGCCGGGTTCGCTTGTGGATTGGCAGACGTGGCATCTACCAGCAAGTTACAGACTGTTCGACACTTTGTAACCTAAACTAAGTGGTCTCCACACTGCGAGTCAGAAGAGATGGCGTAGGACGGTTGAGTTCGAACATCTATAATATCCTAGCGTTCTTACTGCTTTCTTTAAGGTTTTGCTTTGATTTAAAACCCCACACTCAAAATGTTGGAGTATAACTGAATATTGGCTAAGTTCAACTAATCGCTAAACTAACCAGTTTTCATAAGCCAAGCTGGTGCTATAACAACTAGCTTGGACAAATGCAAACTTGTAAAACTTTTGTTGCTTATTAATGTACTCTAATTTAGGACCAACAAGCCATTTATGTATTATTATTTTCTGAAAAAAATGAATTAGGTTGTGAAAATCTAACAATTAAAATTAATTATTTGTGCTACTTGTATATATTCACAATATAAACAACTAAAGATATACAATTAAAAACCGACATGATTAAATTAGGTTCAAATTCTCACTTAACCTTATACTTTGATTTAAAATTTTAACCTATTTCTCAGCATAAATTAGTAAATAAAATAATTTATTTGAAAATGGTATCGGTGATATTTTGGTGTATTTTTGGGAATGAAAATATATTAGTTTTTATATAACATGAGAAAGGGTTAAAACAGTACTTTATGAATAAGATAAATCTAATGACTAATCTGGTTTTAGTAGTAAAAATAACATTTTTCAATTATTATTCTTAAAGTAAATTTAATAATTTTAATATATATATATATATATATATATATATATATATATATAATGATATGATACATATAATAAATGAATTAAAAAGTAATAGTCTTAATATGTGATATTTATTAAAAAAATATTATTTTTTTAATTATTTGAAACTTCTTTTTTTTTTTTTAGACCATAAGAGTTTGTAATAGAAGTTTACTTGTGTGGTGCGCGTGTCCGGCTACTTTTTTCTTGGCCCAAGCAAATTGCAAGAGCGACAAAACCCTAACTTGGTCAAAACCGTGTGCTAATATGAAAGCTACCATGAATCGACCACCCCTTGATTTCCATCAAAACCATTTCCTCTCATCTTCCTCAATCAAAAAAAATTCTATATAATATATAATCACCATCCCACTCTTTCAATTCACTCAGATCATCATCATCATGATCATGTGTCGCGGCTTTCAAGAAAACGACAGAGACTCCCTCAAAATCCGAGCATTCTACACCCACTTATCCCTCTCGTCGCCGGCCCACCTTCTGCCGGACTTCCTTACGCTGCATTTCCTCCCCCGCATCAACGCCGCCCTTCTCCAGATCAACGGCACCAGCGTCCGACCCGATTCGCCCGCTTTCCTCACGCTCCACCGGGTCTTATCCGACGGGTCCGGGTTCAAATACGGGAGCAGGGAGAGAGTCACGGTGTGCGAAGGAGCGAGGTTCGAGATATACGTGGGGGATGTGAAGGTGTTGAAGGGGATTTTCAGGAAAGATGAGGGCGATAACTGGAAGTTGGAATGCAAGTGCGTGCTCTCGGGTGCCGACGGCGTTGTGAGGGGGCTCAAGGATGCGGAGGTGGCGGTTGCGGCGGAGGGGTTGGGCGGGGTGATGAGTGAGAAGATGGAGATGGTGGCGGCGGAGAGACGGAGGCGGAGGAGGAATGGGAGGTGCTGTGAGATGGAGGAGATTCCGGAGGTGAGGGAGGAGGAGTCTGAATCGGGTGGCTGCTGCTGCAGCGAATGCGGTGGAAAGGATGAGGCGACGGCAGACGGTGGAGATTGCGATGTGGATGTGGACGTGGAGGCAGTGCGGTGGGCGGTGGATGTGGGGATTTGGGCGGTGTGTATTGGTGTTGGCTACATTGTTTCAGCTTCTTCTTTCAAGAGATTACGAAGAAAAAAATTCATCTAGTTTTTTTTTTTCGTGCTCTGTAGTAATGAGGCTCAATTTTGCGTTTCAACGTGTATATATGCTTTGTTATTATATTGATAATAATAAGCTAATTTGGACTCTCTTCTGAACTTAGTCGAGAATCCCACTCTTTCGAACTTAATTGGGAATCCACTAAGTATCAGTTTTTACAAGCTTCCTCACGATCAATGGCCAGTCCGTCGGAAATCTCTGTCCTACGACTTTTAAGGATTAACTTGAAACCTCGCACATACTCCAACTGAGCACGATATATCTGATCTACTTGCGGTCAAATACAATAAGGATCCAATGATGCCTCTGTAACTAGTTGGATTGTAACTAGTTGGATTGACTGCTTCACCTTCTTCATCAAGATTGATTTGAGCACCGTGGCTCATTCAAATCCTCAAGGGTTTGGTCTTCTCGGGGCAAAATTTATTGATCAAGTCCTTGGTGTATTTATTCTGGTTGATGAAGATTCCTTCTTCAGATTGGATGACTTGAGACCGAGAAAATAGGTAAGCTTACCCATCATGCTCATCTGGAAATTGCTTTGCATAAGTTGGGCAAACTTCTCACACAACTTCAAGTTTTTGCATTAAAAAATTATGTCATCGACATAAATATGAACTAATAGGATGTCAACTCCATCCTTGATTCTGAATAATGTTGTGTCGATCTTCTCTTTCTGGAAACCATTCTTGAGAAGAAACTGAGACAAAGTCTCATACCAAGCTCGGGGTGCTTGCTTCAAACCAAAAAGAGTTTTTCTCAACTTGTAGACTTGGTGTTCTTCTTCGAAGCCTGGGGGCTATTCAGCATAGACTTCTTTCTTGAGCTCCCCATTCAAGAATGGACTCTTCACATCCATCTGAAACACTGTGAAGTTGTAGTGCGCTGCATAAGCTAAGAATAGTTGTATGTCTTCAAGTCTAGCTACTGGAGCAAAGGTTTCATCAAAATTGATCCCTTCATACTGAGCATATCCCTTTGCTACGAGCCTCACTTTGTTCCTCACGATGTTTCCAGTTTCATCTTTCTTGTTCTTGAAAACCCACTTTATACCAATAACTGATTGATAGGTTGGTCTATCCACCAAGTACCATACTTCATTCCTTATGAACTCAGCAAGCTCCTCTTGCATGACATTTATCCAGTCAGTGGACTTCAGGGCATCTCCTATTTTTGTAGGGTCTGGATTTTGAGAGATAAAGTAAGTAGAGCACTTCCTTGCCTCGTGTGAACTGGGTTGGCAATATTATCAAGCACGACATCTTCGGGATGGTGCCTCAACCATTTTGGCCTATGGAGCCATGGCTAGATCTTCTACTAGAACTTGGTCTTCTGATTTTGGACTTTGAACTCCTTCTCCAATTGTGGCATCCACAATCTCTAGCCTTTGTTCCTCTGGATTCACCTCTTCGAGTTGGGCATCTTCAGGATGAGAACCTTCATCTCCAGGAACAGGAAGGTCATCTTTGGCATCCAAGTTAGTTTTAGCTTGGCTGCTGGGCTTAGTTTCAGCTTAGGCTCCTGAATTTCACCCTAAGTCTATACCTGCATTAATAGTTAGTGAATCTATGGCCTCAGCAAGCACAATTGCATCACCGGTCTGGTCCACTGGACTACTTGAATGTTCGTTCATAGATCTAGCTTGAGAAACTATATTAATATATTCTTTTTCAAAACTAAGTTTCTCACAAGCATCCTTGATCTCGCGATCATCAAGTTCCAAGTCTTTCAAGGTCCTGCGCACTAAGATAGACTCATAAAAAACAACACAACATGTTACCTCCACAAGTATCGTAGTCTTGTTGAGTACCCTATATCCCTTGTATGAAGGGTGTCTATAACCAAGGAACGCACCTTCATCCGCCTTGGGACTAAATGTATTCAACTTAGACTTTTCGTTGTTATGGGTGTAACAAATATGAGCTTTAGAATGCTTACGACCATTGTAGACCTCATAAGGGGTTTTATGATGATGACTATTGATGGCACTTCTATTTTGAGTATAGCAAGCCGTCATCAAGGCTTCTCCTCAACAGCCTTCGCTCAAGCTTGCTTCAGCAAGCATGCTCCTTATTGCTACATTGAGTGGTCGATTCCTCCATTCATCAAGTCCATTTTGTTGAAGAGTCCTTGGAGCTGACTTCTCACGAGCGATCCCAACATCAGCACAAAAGTCCGAGAGTGGTCTGTTGCAAAACTCAGTACCGTTGTCAGAACGATTCCTCTTCATGATTACTCCCTTGTTATTTTGCACTTGAAGAATAAGTTCTGACAGCTGGATCTTAACCTCATCCTTGGTCTTCATGAGCCTCACCCAACTGTACCTTGAGTAGTTATTGACTACCACAAGCGTGAACCTTTTTCTTACAACGGTGGGTGGTTTGACTTGTCCGAACAAGTCCATGTGTAGCAGCTCCAGGATTCTATCCGTACTTGCTGTGATGGGGCGGCTCTTGAATGAAGCTTCGGTTTGCTTCCCCATCTTGCGTGCTCGGCCGACACCTTCTTTCTTGAACCCAGATTGAGGAAGACCTTCCACAAGCTTGTGCTTTGCTTGGTGCCTGATTGATTGGAAGTTTAGATGGCTCAACCTCTTATGCCACAACCAATTGACTCCTTCTTGAGATGATCTTGTTGCGACAAGGCACATGTTAGATTGTCCGCTCTCCCAATCTACGATGTATATGCTTCCTTTCTTGACTCCTTTGAGCTCGATCTCCTTGGAATCTTTCTCTTTGATCATTTAGGATAAGCTGACTGATACTCATCAAGTTGTAGTTGAGGTTGGTGACTAAGGATATGTTGTTGATGGTGATTCCATTGTACTACATGTTGGGATTATATACTGAAAGCATATATGATTAAGTGTTTTGTACACTGGTCTTCATATATGTTGCCGCAACAATACTCGCTGTCTGATAGAACAAACATACAACGAACCATAATATCCTATTATCTCGCCTATAGGGATGATCATATGGTGTGTAGGAGATCACAGAGGATCATATGAATCGTTTGACCTAGCGAGATATAAACAGTATCACAGCTGAGACGGTCCCTGGATAGGCTGTCGGTCTAAGCTGCGGCACATCGGTTTATAAGTGGGCTTATCCTAGCTACTTGATGTGTCGGTACATAGTTATGTATTGATGGGATCAACAGTGGGATGTGCCATTCTCATTGACATATGAATGAGCCAGATCCCTAACATACTTCCTATGATCTTAAACCTAACTGAAGGATAAGGGGCACACACAGATTGACCACACTTTGATTTACCATGGTGGCGAGTCTTACATGTACTCTTATACCCGTATTTTGGGTGTTGGCAATTTGTGTGTGGCCTGCTTAGTCTGGACGTTTAGGTAAGCATATCCGTTTCAGGATGGTGACATTCCCTGAGGAGCTCACAAGGTTCATTATGCTAAACCCTGCAGGTTGAATTATTTAATTCAGGCATAAGTGAAAAAGGGTGAGTGGCATTACTCAGGAAATAAGAGATTAATTAATTATGGCTGATTGTCATAAGCCAAATTAATTAATGAATGTCTATAACCTTAAATATGTGGATCATGTTAGTTTGGTGCAACCCGTTCCTAATAACGTGGTAATAAAGGGGCGAGTCAGAATTGTTACCGTGGTGAAGGTTAAAACAATGTTTTATTAATTAATTATGTTCTGGGTTGAACAAAGAAGGATTAATTAATAAAGAGGGCCCACTTTATTATTTGCATCTGATCCCTGGTCTGGCCCATTAATTGCTCACAGCCCATTAGGGTTAGGGTTTTTCAAAACCCTAACACTATATAAGGCCTTCTCTCTATCAGATCATAAGGTGTGTGAAAACTAGGGTTTTTCAGTATAATTGAGAGAGAACGGCGGCGGCTGATCCGGTGGGAGGAACTTGATCGATTTCTCCAGAACTCGGATTCAACTTGGTAGATAATCCTCACCAGATTTCCAAGGAGCAAGGGAACAGATCAGAAGATCAGATCTGTAGGAACAACCGCTCATCGCCGGCGTCCAGATCCAGATCCAAGATCCAGATCTATTTCATCGTTGTCATTCTCCGATCTGTTCTGTAGATCAAACGGTGAAATCAGGTATTCTCTAATCCATCATCTGCAATTAATATTGTAGGAGCATGCATAGGATCGCATGATTTGTTTAATTGAAATTTATTCCTGGTACCCTAAGAACGATCCTTGGCAAGAAATTCTTTAATGGCAACTCGTGTTGTCCATCGTAGACTCAAACCCTACACTACACGCATCCTTTGCCTATAATTCTCCCATTTGAATCATCTCCAAAGACAACTGGGGTCCTCTCGCCATTTGCAAGTTCGAGAGTAAGTCCTTCTCTCCGGTCATGTGAGCTGAGCACCCTCCCTTTGGAATCCAAATTTATTTCATCTTAAGCTTAGGTGTAAATTTCTCTACCTTTCTGTTCCTTCTAAAGTAATGAATGCTATTTAGATGTACATGAGAAGGAACAGTGGGTGTGTGCAAAATCTTATGAGAAACTGAGTTTCTCGAAACCGAGTTCCTGGAAACCAGGTTTCTTGAAACTAAGCTTTTGTTAGACTCTCGGAAACCAAATCCGAGGTGATTAGTCTTCCTAGACCTTAAATAAGAAATATGGTTGGGCTCAGACCTCGAGTAGTTGTCCCTCCTACTCACATTAGTCCTCTTCACATACGAATTATGATTCAAGGACCTCGGATATCTAGAATCCGGACAAGAAACCTTCTCTACCTTTGTCTTCATTCTAAAGTAATGATGTTTTTTAGATGTACATGAGAAGGAACAGTAGGTTTGTGCAAAATCTTTCCTTAGAGCTGAGTTCCTGGAAACCAAGTTTCTCTTATACTCTCAGAAACCAAGTCCGGGGTGATTAATCTTTCTACCCCTTGAATGAGAAACATAGTTGGGCTCAGACCTTGAGTAGTTGTCCCTCCTACTCGGATTAGTCCTCTTTACATGCGAATTATTATTCAAGGACCTCAGATTTCTAGAATCCGGACAAGAAAATGGCTTCTTGCGAAAGTCAGTTTTAACTGTTGAAGTGGGTTTCCTTACATAAGGAACGGTTTGCTTAACCCACTTCTTGGGCATACTAGGCTTCATCTCAAGTTTATTTACTTTTGAAACTAAATTATTTTTAAGCTTGGGCACCGAACTCAGTCTTGAAACTGACTTCTATTCCTTACCCTGATTAGCTAGTACAGAATTCTTGTCAAGTCTGACTACTCCTTTAACCAACAACTTAACTTGTAAATTAGAATTTCCTATAAAATGATGATCATTTGAGCTTCTAGTTTCAGAAGTTGATGCATGATTGCTCGAGTTGTCCTCATTAAAACCTAGACCTGATTTGTAAGAGGGATATCTTTGACTATTCAAGGCCTCAACAACTTTGCTGGAACTCGAACATAGAGAGCATATCAGTTTTTGATCTTGAGCAATTTTTAGTTTCAGAGATTCACATTCCTCAGAAATATTTTTAAACTTTTCAAGTAAAGTGGAATGCTCCTCTCTAAGCTGAGTCAAATCCTCACTAAGTGATCTTGATCATTCGATCTCCTTGGTCAAATCAGAAACCTCAAGTTTCAGTGAGTCATTATATTCTACTAAGGCATTTTTCAATTTGTAAAATTTAAAAAATTCTTTATTTAGAATTTCAGGAGTGACATCCTCTAAATCCAAGCAATTAGATTCAGTGTCCTCTTCCATGCATGGGACATAAACTGAAACTGAGTTTGAGATAGTTACCAAGTTTGGTGACTCAGTTTCTGTTTCTTCTTCTTCATCAGAGACGTCTTCTTCAAGTTTGGCCATGAAGACCAGAAGAGCTTCTTCCCCTTCTTCATCTCCAGATGTATAGTAGCCATCGTCATTATTTGGGATGTCCGGAACCTCAATTCTGGACAGCATGGCACTAGCTACTGCTCTTGAAGCTTTCTTTTTTAATATCCTTTTGAGACATTGTCTCTCCTCCTTAGATACCAGTGGGCATTTATATTTGAGATGGTTTGGAGAGTTGCATTCAAAGCACACTTTGGGAGGTCTCTTGGTGAACCTTTGTTCTCCTCCTTGTGAACTCTCAGTCTTGGCCTTGGCCTTTTCCAGAAGCTTAGTCAGCTTCCGCATTTGCTCCTCAAGCTCGGCCACTGAGCTCTCTTCCTCTTTCTTTGGGTAGGAAGATGTTGGTGCTGACTTTGATGTAGAGGTCTGCCCGACTAATCTGTCAACTTGGTAAGGCTTCTGGGGCCTTGTTTTGAAATCCCTTTTAACGAAGAAGGCAGCGTCTTCTTCGGATTGCATGCTTACACTCCTCACAGCCTTGTTCCTGTTCGCCATTTAAATATCCCACTCATGGGCTTGAAGTTGGGCGAACACATCCTTTGTCGACATCTTCGACAAATCCTTTTCCTTTAAGCTCGTGGTTTTTACAAACCAGACTTCCTCGGGCATCTTTGAGAGAATCTTCGCATTTAAATCTGCAGTAGTATACTCTCTCACCAAATTTATAAGCTTACAGAATATTGAATTAAATCTTGCTTCCATAGATTCTATATTTTCACCATGAAGCATTTGAAATGACTCATACTTATCTACACAGTTTTGAAGCTTGTTCCGCTTCATTTGGTCGGTATCTTGACAGAGAGTGCCAAAGAAATCCCACATTTGCTTTGCATTGTTGTATGCAAATACTTCGACAACCAACGACACTGGTAGGGATTGAAGAATTAGCTCCATGGCAACTGTGTCCAGTAGAGCATGGACTTTGTCTCCCTTGGTTCACTCAACGTAGGGTTTGTCAACGATCTCTGGACCAACAGTTCCTCCAAGCTCAGTATTAACCTTCGTAATCTTGATTGGTCTGTTTGCTAGAACATCCACCATCTCTGGATGAACATTCTTCTGCATGATCAAGGACCTTTTCTTCCATATGTTATAATTCTCTCGAGAATACTTGGGATGCTCTGATATGTTAGCCATCTTGTATACGTGAGCTTAACAAACAACCAAACAAGTGCAAGGAAAGAGATCTGGTCCTAAGAAACTCAACACAACCTTGGTCTAATAGAAACTTGGTGCGTGATACCACTTGTTGGTCCTGATATCAGAGTATGTATTGTGCAACGAAAGTAAGTTTAGTTATGCACTTGTTATCTGAAACTGACTGGAACTCAGTTTCAATTTATCAATGGTAATTTAATCTCAATAAGTTATTAAGTAAGTTTCACAGATATACACTTCAATACTTAGCCAAGTATTGAAGGTTTAAAAATGAGTTTGGAAACTTGAGAATGCAGAAACTTAAAGAAAGCACGTAAATGACTCATGATATTTAATAGTGGTTCGGACTTAATATCTTACATCCACTCTTCCGAACTTAATCGAGAATCCACTAAGTATCAGTTTTTACAAACCTCCTTACGATCTATGACCAGCTCGTCGGAAACCTTGATAAGCTCATATTTCTACTCACTTATCGCATTGTTTTCTTATTTCTTTTACGCATTTTAGTTATTTTCATAAATAAATTGAGCATGAGTATACTTTGGAGGGTATGATGCTTGTGGTGCAAGGTTTTGTAGGAAAAATTAAGAAAAAGAGCAATGTTGGCCAAGAGGATGAAGAAATTTGCCACATATGAATCTCTTTCGACCTACAGGAGACAATGTCGACCGAGGTGCGAAATTCATCAGTGTCGACCGACATAACTCTTGTGTCAGTCGACACAAGACTGTCGATGCAGGAGGAAGTCGAGCCGAGGAGGGGTCAAGATGGAGGAGTTCACGTCGACCAACAGGGAGTCTGTCTCGGTCGACGCACGCATTCGAAGGTTGAGTTTTGCATGATTTTGAAGGATTTGGAAGAGGAAGTTGCCAATTGAAGAACAGGGATGAATTTGGAAGAAGAAATACATTATTTTATCAATTCCTACCTTTTGAGAGCACAACCCTACCACTATATAAACTCTAGATTAGCTCATTATCAGGGCTGAGTTTTTAGTTTTTTTTTTAAAGTTCCAATTCCCAGCCCCAATTTTAGTTTCTTCAACTTTATTTTATTTTTCTAAAACTTTATTTTTCAATGCAATCTTTAATTTCTATATTAATGTTTATCTTTAATATCCTATGCTAGAACCTTTATCAGATTCTAGGGTTTCTCCATCTGTGATACATGCTCTGATTCGAATTCTTCAAACCCTTTAATTGGTTTAAACTCTTTGATTTTATTTCAAATCTATTTTCAATTGAAGGATCGAGAGATGAAAATTGGAATAGGTTTTAGTTATCAATTTATGGACCGAGATGTGAAAATTAGTGATAGGAAGAAAGAGTTTAATTCATTTGATTTTCTATCCAACAAAGAAGATTTCACTTGTAGGGATTATCTGATTTTTATGAGATTGATTAACTTGTGTTTTTGAGACCGAGAGGAGATAATCACTAGTTAAAAATCTAGGTTTTAATTGCCCAACAAAGGAATTAATTCCACCAAAAGTATCCTTTATGGGTTTGAATTATTTGATTCTTGCATATTGACTAGATTGGTAGATTTTCCTATGATCTGTGCTTTATTTTATTTGAATTTCTTTCAAAAGTATTTTCATTGAAAACCGAAACCCTTTATTTTGATTTGCCCAAACAAAAGATCGAAAAACTACATCCAGTACATGATTTTCCCTCGTTGTACTATCTCTGTGGGTTCGACATACCTTCGGGTTATTTATAAATTTATTTGCCCTTTGCTAAAATCTGTGTGCAGATTTTGCATCGATCAAATTGGATCAAACCTCCATCCTCCAGTCTGCTGACGTCACTCGCCTAGGAACTCCTTGCAAGCTGGAACTTCTTCAGATCGAAGTGAGGATGCACCCCGTAGCTTTCTTCCTGGTAAGTTGGATGTTTCCTCGTTATTCTCAGAACTAAGTTTGGTTGGCAGATGCCCGTAAGAATCAATATCCCAAAGTAGGATATTGAATGCTATGAATATAACTTAGAAAGTTATATTCACCAAGAGATAGCTTCAACTATAAGCTTTAGCCTCGTGCTTTTGAACCACTTAGCACGAAATAAATAACTTGAGTTAGAAACTCAATTCTCGTGAATAAGTTCACGAAAATTTTGAGAATGAGTGGAAAGTTTGGCAGAGCTTCAGCGTATCTATTCAAAAGAGTTCTTAACCTTTTCAGGTTTAAATGTCGACCTATTTATAGAGGGCGATTTGAATTTCTACCCGTTAGACACATAAATCATGTCGTTAGACACATGGGAGATGTCATCCAATCACAACCCATACTTTGGTCTGCTCTGCTCTGCCACTTGATTTATGCTTTTGGCAGTGTACTTTCCACCAACTTTGTGTCAGACTAAGTTTCAGTTTGAAGAATCCATATATGAGACATCCTCGTATTGACTTTGACTTAAAATTAGTTTTAATATACTTTCCACCAACTTTGGGTACTATTTTTCTATTATTTTTCTGTTTTAGTGTGCATGTGTGTGAGTCCTCCTCTGTGTCTATCTCGATCGAGGTAGCTTTTTCCCCGGTCGACACAGACTCCCTCCACATCAGTCGACACGTCTCTTGTGTCGGTTGACGTGATCTGAAAATTTTCTTTTTTTTTGCGCAGGTGCATGAACACACGATCCAAGGGAAAAACACTCGAGGCTTTTGTTCCTAAAATAAAAGCAGCCTGTAGAAAAAACAAAAAGAAAGAAAAGAAAAGACAAGAAGAGATGGATGAGAATCCAGAAGCCCCACTGCAGAATATGACTCTGGAGGAGCAGAGACAATTTGTGAATGAGGTGCAGCAATTGAGAGCACAACTCCAAGCAGCTCAAGCAACTCAGGCAGAACAGGCTGCCAGACTGGCATAATTGGATGGTAGGCAGATCGTGGTGCCACAAAGGTCCATCTTGGACCGATTTCGTCCCCAACAAGAAGAGCCCGGATTCAGAGTGAGGATTGATGCAAACAACTTTGAGTTAAGGACTGGGCTGATTCAGATGGTGCAGTAGAATCAATATGCAGGGAGGGTTGTCAAAGACCCGGACGCACACCTCAACCAATTCATCGAGGTATGCAATACCATGAAACAGAATGGAGTTTCCCAAGATGCAATCCAGATGAGGTTGTTCTCGTTCTCACTTCGAGATGAGGCATGGTCTTGGTATGCCAGTTTGGACAAGAGTCAGATTGGAACATGGGGGGAACTTCGCGCTGAATTCCTCACCAACTTCTTTCCGCCGAGCCTGTTGTTAAAAAAGAAAGCTGCCATCACACACTTCAGCCAGAGATATGATGAGTCACTGTATGAGGCTTGGAAGAGATTGAAGGAACTTTTGAGATTGTGTCCGGGTCATGGAATTGATCACTGTTATTTCTAACAGATTAATTATAGAAACAGTGGCAAATAAATTTGTAAACCCTAAGGTTATCGATCAAGGGGAATTGTGTGGGGAAATTATCCTATGTACTTATTATGGTTCTAAGATTTATTGTTTGAGGAATTCAAAATCAGGGTTTTAACTTAGAAAATAAAGATGACAATACGGAAAATTAAAGATGTTTTGAAAGCAAATTTAAAAGAACACAGATTCTAGGGAAGAATTCTTAATATGGATAACATGTAGGAATCAATTAATTTAACAGGTGGAATACTGCAACAATGCTATATTTCCTTGTTTGGCAAATATAACCTAGATTACTAATTAGTGACTATCTCCGCTCGGTCTCAAAGTACACCAAATTAGTCAATCTGATAAGCAAATCAGTTC
>JAPKLW010000048.1:525551-594739 GCA_026898455.1 Plectranthus barbatus
TTCAACTCCATTTCTTTCTGCCTTAGCTCTTCCAGAGCTCTTCTCTTCTCTTCTTTACCAGCAGCTCGAGCTTCTTCTGCTTTCTTCCTCTCAGTAGCTTTAGCAATCCTCCTTGGTTCCCCCTCTTTGATTGCATCCAAAAATGTGGAGGAGAAGGTATTAACTTTAAGTTCCATCTGCTGCTTATGCTCTGCTACGTCTTCCTTCACTTCTTGGACAGTAGCCTTTACCGAAAAAACATCGGTCTTGACTGTAGTAACATCGGTCTTTACTTCGGCAATCTCTCTCCTTATGTCTGTTGCTTCCATCACCATTCTCTCAGACATGGTGGACACAGCACTTTGGACAGCCATCTGAACCACTGAATTTAGATAGGATGGGAAGTCGTGAGAACTGACCGGAGTAGCAAAGAATGATGAAGTAGTAGGGACAATGATTGCTCGATTCCTAGCAGTAGAGGTGGAGATCTCTTCCATTGCTACTTCTGTGGTTATTGGTTCAGCAGTATCAACTCCATCGGTAGTGGCTAGCAGATACTCTGCTTCTTCGATAGCTTTCAGATACTCTGCTTCAGCAGCAACCATTTCAGCTTCCTCTAGCATCCATGCATCTGCTAGTCCTAGTTCTAATGCATAAACCCGCAATTCCTCATTTCTGTTGTGGTACTTGACCATCTCAAATTTTTAGGCTTCGCGCTCTTCTTCCTCTCGGATAGCGACTAATCGAGCCTGCAACCTCACTTGCTTGATCTTTGCGTATTCAGCTTGGTGCCTCTTATATTCAGTAGCTGCTCTGGCTTGACGCTTGGATAATTGAATGTGAGCATCAGACAAGCCATCTGGAGCGAAGGTAGACTTCAACAAGGAATGAGAAGAAGATACTCGTCGGTGAGCCTTGATGATTTGAAGTCAGGCAAGGACGACCTTATCATGGTACTGCTTGGCACAAGGAGATTGATCCATCCAATTGTTCGCCCATTGCTTCTCACGCCTCCAGAAATTCAGACCTTTCCACGCCATCATCAACTCTCTTTCTTCTACGCAGAGCTCTCGCAAAATATAGTCATATTTCTTCCATCGCCTTAAATCGCATCCCAGTCTATCTCCTTCTTCGGTTCTTTTCTCCAATTCTCCAGCAAAAACTTCTTATATCTCCTTTTCAACCATCATATTCACAAATTCTTCAATCTCTCGTCCAAAAAATTCAAAATCGGAGTTTACCTGTTCCTCTGGTGATATCTCAGCACACCACTGGGAGAACCTCCTCAACTTGAATCTGGGACCGGGAAGTCCATTGAATGGCAGTCGAAGTTGATCACTGCACTCCGTGGAGATCTTCCTCAAAGTCTTCGCATCATAAACATCCTTGAATTCTCCGTCGGTATCGGACTCGGAGAAGTAGGTGGGGAGGAAACCTTCATCTTCTTCTATCTCAGCACCGGAAGGATTATTAGTGTCAGGACCTCTCTCAGGATTTGCTTCCTCTATCCTAGCAGATGGTCTTTCCTCAGCAGTCTGCGGAGAGCTAACTACTTGCTCATCACCTGAGCGCCCAACCACGTGAGCAATCTGCTCAGCATGTAAATCTTCAGCACTCCCTGCCTCATCATCTGCTTACTTCTCTGCTCCAGAAGGACCAGCTTTCGGATTTCCCGGTAGCCTTCTGGGTGGCCTTGTGAGTGGAATCTCCTCATTTGAACTGCTGCATGGCTCCTCAATCGGTTCACCGATTTGAACATTCTTGCCTTTGAGCGGAGGAGGCTCATTTAATCCGCCAGCTTGAAGTACTTCCTCAAACTCTTTGTCTGTCATGGCCTCCTGTTCTGGTATAATTGCTCCTTCAGCATCAACTGGGGGAATGGAAATAGTGATCCTTCAACCTTCTATGCCTTTGCCTTTCCTTGTGGCATTACCTTCTGTAAACGCCTCTGCTAGCAGCTGAGCAGCTTTCTTTTGAGCCTCACGCTCCTCAGCTGTTTGCTTGATTCGTTCGAATTCTTGATCTCTTGCTTCGAACGTCATCTCATTTATAAACTTCTTGTATTGTCTTGTTTCAATCTCCTTTTTCTGAGCATCACGCTTTCTCTTGGTTGCCCTTATTCCTTTTAGACGCTCATCCAGGCATTTGGAGGACAGAGGGATGTTGTCCAATTTCTCTTCAGCAGCCTTCTTCTCTGCTGCGGCTTTCTCTGATTCCTCCTGCTCTGAAGTTAGGACTAGCTTTCTTCTCGTCCGCTTTCTTGCTTTCTTTTTTGGAGAGGTGATGTCATACCTCTTTTTCTTCGAAAATTCAAGTGCGATGGCACCTAGGACTAGTGAAGGTTGTTCTACTTCCTTTGTGGTCATGATCTCGTTGATCTGGTCCACTGGTAGATCCCCCAATTTTACTATGTCCTCGAGGTTTCGAAAGCATTGCTCTGTCTCAGCATTCTTCTTTAGTAAAGCAACTTCTTCAGCAAACACAGGGATGGCCGGCTGCAGCACCTGATATCCCAAACTTCTTTCATCTATTTCCTCAGGAGATGTAGGTTTGTCCTTATCCACATTTGATTTTCCAGTCAGCTTTCGAGGTTGTTTGAAACTTAATGGTTTGGCCTCCTTCCTTGTCACCGAGATGAAATCCATGGATAGAAGCTTCACACCTCGATCAATCCTTTGTGTGTGAACAACATCTCTAGATATTTGCTGATCTTCAGGCCAAAATTAACATTAGATGAGAACGTCCCATCTATGGCCATGTGGTCATTTTTCCGAGCATGCTCAGCCCATCGTTCGAAGAAAAACTCAGCCCAATTGCCTTTGATGTTGTCATTCAATGCCATCATAACATCATACTTCTTAGCAGATAGCTCTGAATATGAACCAGCATCACACTGGAACATCTTAATCACCATCTCAGCAAGGGTCTTGTAATCATCCTTCAGAGTGTTAATAGGGGTAGCAACCTTAAAGGAGATAATCTGCCCCTTTTTGTCCTTCAGCTCCCCAGGCTTTTTCCTTAGATTCCAGCGCCTCTCCATCTCAGCTACATCGTGCACCTTATACTGAGAGATTCTTTCCCTATAATTTCGAAGCCCAATGGTCCTCGAGAGGTGTTCGGCACTTACTTCTACAATATTGCCATAAACAGAGGTTTTGAATGATTTCTGGTCATCTTTCATCACAGCCCTAGCGTAGAATTCAGAAACCATGTGAGGATGGAAGTGATCAGGTTTAGCGGATAGGTATTTTACCAGTAATTCGGAGTCAAGGATCTTCATGATCCATTCTGGGATGTGAGTAGCAGCAAGAGGCATGTAGAGAATCCTGTCCTTCATGATTTGGGCTAGACGCCTCTGTTCCTTTGAGCGACCTGACAACTCCTTCTTCCGGGAACTACCAGTTGACCATAAGGAATCGATTCATCAATATCTTCCTTCTTCACTATCCCAGTGAAACCGAGCGCATGTCGCTCATGCAGTGGTGACCCTGTGATAGGTGGGTAAATGAAGGTGGGTTGTGAAAGGTGGGGCATGGGGGAACAATTATCTGATTCAGGATTTTGGGTAGATGAAGAAGAAGGATTTTCCACCATTGATTTTGAGCTAGGGTTTCAAAGATAGTGTATGAGAGGGATTTTCGTGAGAGGGTAAGGCTCGGGAGTTAGAAGAAAAAATTCAAATTTTTCATCGTCTGAAAAATGTGTGTTTGGGACAAAGGTACGTATATATACCTTCTCATGTTTAATCCGCGGGTTGGGGATTTCTCTTTAGTGGATATAATCAACGGTTTAGATGAGGCGCGACTCTCCGTATGGTTTCCCATGCTCCAAAACATACTCGATTGCTTTAGTCGCGGCTCCTCCTGATTCGTCGCAGCCACCTGTATGCATTAAATGCATTTGACGGGTCTCATCGAATCAAAAATCCACAATAACAAGCGATCCACAATCTTCTCATATACGCTTCCGAGATTTGCTGAGAGTTTGGACTCAGCAGTCAGGTGACGTGGAATATAGCGATTTGGCATGGATTAGCAACGTCTATGTGGCGTCCCTTCCCAATTTATAGTCACCTTCTTAGATATGTTGAGTGTGATATACATCATTAAATATAATGTGATGATAGCCTCGAGCCATCGGCCGACTGATCGTAATCCATCATATCATCCTCCGATTAGATGTGCAATGCTTATCTGGCGATTCATCTCTCTCCGCGACTCTTCAAATTCCGAGAGACGTGCATAATAATTGCGATCTTCTAAGGATTTGCTTCGGTCAGTCATCATGGTGTATATGGCTATAAATACCACTACCATAGTGACTTATGTTCTTCACTCATCTGCTTTCAAGCACTTGTCTTCCCTGATATCTTCGAAAATACCTCTTCCTTCTTATCCAAAAAAATGAACTCTCCTTCCAATCTTTATGTGATGAGGAACCACATCCTCGACGTGTCCGGTTTGTACACGGAATATGAATCCAACTATATAGTAGCAGAGGAAGTAATGGCCGCGCTGAGCTATAATGGGCTTGAGCAATTCGTTTGCTCTGCTCCCCATTCATTCCACAAAACACATCTGCAATATTTCCTTTCTACTTGCTATGCAGAGGAAAATGCTATTTATGGCATCTTCCGGAACCAGCTCATCAGGTGGACTCCTCACACCTTCGTTGCGGACTTCGACCTTCATCAGGGTCCTATCTCGGTATTAGATTACCATGGAGGGGAAACATCACCAGAGTGGTTGGCGTGGCAGAAGTGGAAGCATTCTGACTGGCACGAGTTCCACCCAAATGCCTCTGCAAATGGTCTTCGGACTCCATATCGAGTGATATTCCGCGTCATCAATAACATGGTCGTCGGCTTCGCTCATGAGGACTTGACCTTCTCCAGGGAGGTCTGGAAGGCTATGATGGTCGTGGATGATCGTGCGGAGGTTGACTGGGTGGCATTCGTGTTCCAGGGCATAAGGGATTGCGTCAGAAAGTTTCCGTGGGAGACGCTACCCTACGGGATGCCTTTGAGCTGGCTCCTGGAGCAGAGGTTTCCGGACCTTGCTTCTGGCCCTTCCAACCTCAGGGAGACTGACTTCTACCCCTACAGGCCCCGTCCGCCGTATTAGATGCATGTTTTCTTTACATATTTTGTAAAATCACCCTTTTTTTGTGCCCGTATATATTTATTTATATATATATATATATATATAGAATGATAAGTATTTTCATTTTGAATGACTCGAAGTCTGAACACGCCATATTTCTTTGATCGTGAACAAACCAACTTCACTTCATCCATATACGTATGCAAAATATTGATAACTTCTGATAATATTAAGTTGGAGTACAATACCAAATTGTTGTCTCGACTTACTACTGAATAGACTTTATATATTGAAGAGGAACCTAGCAGAGTTTGCACCTCTGCTAATGTCCTAGCAGCTCCATCATCTAGCAGAACCATTCACTCTGCTGAATATGTAGTGTAGTCTGTGTCTCGATTCTTCTAGCAGAGTCTGTTATTCTGCTATCATCCTAGCAGACTTATCATCAACAAAATATCTCAGTATCCAAGAAACGTGTGCTGAGATGCGTTCTGTTCCATCTTCTAGAATATCCAAGAAATCCAGAAAGAATGAGAATAACAACTCATTCATCCAAAGCATCATCTAGTTCCATGAGACCTAGCTTTATGCAAAGCTCTTTAAATCTTGTCTCAGCTAGAGGCTTAGTAAAGATGTCATCAATCTGATCTTCAGTGCATATATATCGAACGTCAATGTCCTTCTTCTCCTGATGATCTCTGATGAAGTGTGACGAATATCAATATGCTTAGTCCTCGAATGATGGACCAGATTCTTCGTAATGCACATGGCACTGTTGTTGTCGCAGTAGATCGGCACACATTCAGGAGGAATCCCATAATCTTGTAATTGTTGCCTTATCATAAAATTTGCGAACAACAGCTAGCAGTTGCTACATATTATGCTTCAGTAGTAGATGTAGCAACAGAGTGCTGCTTCTTGCTAAACCAGCTAATTAGCTTATGTCCAAGAAATTGGCAAGTGCCACTGGTGCTTTTTCTATCGATCTTACATCCTCCAAAGTCTGAATCCGAATATCCACTCAGTGCTAGACTAGCGGACCTTGGATACCGAATTCCCAGACCTTCTGTGCATTTTAGATAACGCACAATTTGCTTAGCAGTGTCGAGATGCGTCTTCTTGGGATTTGCTTGATATCTCGCGCATAATCCAACGGCATATGATATGTCTGGTCTGCTGGCGGTGAGGTATAGCAGTGAACCAATAATACCTCTGTAGAGAGTAGGATTCACATCTTCTCTTTCCTTCTCAAGAGCAGCTATACATGTTGTGCTTATAGGAATCCGCAGACTTTTCGTCTTCTCTGGGCAGTACTTAGCAATTAGATTGCGAGCATATTTCTTCTGGTGAATAAAAATTCCTTCGCTAGACTGCTGGACTTGCAATCCGAGAAAGTATGACATCTTTCCCATCATACTCATTTGAAAGTTGCTAGTCATGAGCTTGGAAAACCTATCACATAAATCTTGCTTTTTCGATCCGAAAATTATGTCGTCGACATATATTTGTACTAGCAGAATACTTCCTCCATCTTCGATACGAAAGAGAGTCTAATCAATTCTCCCTTTCTTAAATCCATTTGCTAGCAGGAACTTAGATAGAGTTCCGTACCATGCTCTCGGTGCTTGCTTCAATCCGTACAGAGCTTTCCTGAGCTTATAGACTTGATTTCCCTGCTCGAAGCCTGGTGGTTGCTCCACATAGACTTCCTCCTTAAGCTCACCATTTAGAAAGACACTTTTCACATCCATTTGTATCACAGCAAATTCATGATATGCGGCATACGCGAGGAATAATGTGATTGCCTCCAGCCTTGCTACTGGAGCAAACGTCTCATCATAATCTATGCCTTCATATTGCCTATATCCTTTGGCTACGAGACGTGCCTTATTCCTGACTACTAAGCCTGTCTCGTCCTTCTTGTTCTTGAACACCCACTTAGTGCTTATAACTCTTTGATGCTCTGGTCTGTCTACTAGTTACCACACATTATTACGTGTGAACTCAGCAAGCTCTTCTTGCATAGCATTCACCTAATCTGGATCTAGTAGAGCTTCTTCAACTTTCTTGGGTTCTTCATGAGATATGTAGCAGGCTAGAATTGCATTCCCTTGTCTCGTCAAAATGGGATCATTGACATCTCCAAGAACATCTTCTAGAGGATGAGCACGTAGCCATGCAGGTCTTATGCGTGCTGGAACTTCACCATCTGTCTCCCCTGCTATATTGTTGTCTGCTACAACATTTTCTTCGGCCTTCGCCTGGTGCTCAGCATCTGGATTGTCAGCAACTCGTTCATCATTAACTGGGACTTCTTCAGCAACCGAAACTTCTGCTACAGGATCTTCATGAACAGGAACCTCTTCGGCAGGTACTTCAGCAGCTGGAATCTCAGCAACAGGTTTTTCAGCGATGGGAATCTCAGCAACTCCTTTGCCAAGATCTTCAGCAGTGCCCACATCGTCTTGATCATCAAGAATTCCCGTAACATCCAAATTGTCATCCAGATAGATTGGTGAAGTGGCCTCACCATGATCATTAGCATCATTGGCCTGGTCAGCAGCCTGGTCACCTGCTGAGTGCGTCGTTGCTGGATTAGCATCATTCATAGACCTAGTCGGATCAATGCTCATATTTTCAAAAGAGTTCTAGATTGATTGACCATGGACATCATTGGTCTAATGATTGCTATCCCTTTGATCTTTGATTACCCTGCGCACTAAAGTAGACTCATCAAAAATAACATTGCATGTTATTTCCACAAGTTGAGTTGTCTTATTTAACACTCGATAGCCTTTGTGAGAAGGGTGTCCATATCCCAGGAAAACACCTTCATCAGATTTTGGCGAAAAAGTGTTAAGTTTTGACTTCCCATTGTTATGGATATAACATGTCGAACCAAAAGCACGAAGATGAGTGATCGAAGGCTTATGACCATTGTACACTTCATAAGGAGTTTTGTTGAATCTGCCATTGATCCGCGCTCCTATTCTGAGTGTAACATGCGATCATCACTGCTTTTCCCCAATATTTTCCACTCAATCCAGAGTCAGCAAGCATGGTCCGCACGGCTTCTTTCAAAGTCCTATTCCTTGGCTCTGCTAACCCATTCTGTTGGGGGGTCCTAGCAGCGGACTTCTCATGATTAATACCGGCTTCTGCGCAAAAATCCATCATGATTCCATTGCGAAATTCGGTTCCATTATCTGATCTGATTCTCTTCACCGTGACCTCTTTGCTATTTTGTTCTTTAAGAATCAGCTCTGGTAGTAGGATCTTGACTTCGTCCTTGGTCCTTAGCAAGCGAACCCATGTGTACCTCGAGAAGTCATCAACAACCACAAGCTTATAAACTTTCTTGCTTACAGTGGATGGAGTGACTGTTCCAAATAGATCCATGTGCAGGAGCACAAGGATCCTCCCTGATGTAGCCTTCTCTGGGTTTGATTTGAACGAGGCTTTGGTCTGCTTCCCTTGTTGGCAAGCTTTGCATACACCTTCCTTCCGGAAACTCTTAGCAGGCAGACCTACAACAAGTTTGTTCATGGCAAGATGGTTAATGGTTTTGAGATTAAGATGATTCAACCTCTTGTGCCATAACCATGTTGTCTCCTCTTTGTTCAATGCTAGGAAGCACGAGTGTTGTTGACCGCTCTGCCAATCAACAACGTATAGGCTACCGTTGCGAATGCCTCTTAGCTTCACTTCTCCTGTAACATGGTCAGCAATAGTACAACTAATATTGACAAATGATACAGTGTACCCATTTTTGCATAGTTGGCTAATGCT
The DNA here is from genome assembly GCA_026898455.1 of Plectranthus barbatus. Taxonomy (NCBI): domain Eukaryota; kingdom Viridiplantae; phylum Streptophyta; class Magnoliopsida; order Lamiales; family Lamiaceae; genus Plectranthus; species Plectranthus barbatus. The sequence goes on from JAPKLW010000048.1 coordinate 534,422, forward strand.
CAGTAAGTTGTGTTTGAGGTTGGAGACGAGAGCTACGTTGACGATCCTTAAGCCATTACGCTCAATGCATCCTCTTCCAACAACTCTCCCTTCATTGTTATCTCCGAACTTGACTTTGGGGCCATAAAAGAATCTTTGTATATTTGAGAATAGTTCCTTATTCCCCGTCATATGTGCGGAGCAGCCGCTATCAAGGATCCATTCGTTTGATATGCTTGATGTTTTAGCACTCGAATCCTGTTCCTGCAACACAATTGATCAAGTAGATTTAGGTACCCTCTTAGCGTCGGGTCCTGCAGGATTAGCGTGGATCAAAGTTCCTTTCGGAACCCACATCCTTGTGATTTTCAAGATTTTCTTCTTGAGCTCACTCTTCACTACCTTCTCGACCTTCTGATTAATATGCTTAGAATTCTTAGGTGTAGGTGTTGTAGTGTGCGTAGCCTTCCTTGTCCTTTGATATGGAAATGATTTGGACTCAGGCTTCACATAGGTGTTCCTCCTATGTGGTGTGTAAGAATGGTACAGAGGTCTTACAACATGGTATTGAACTACCTGCTTGCCCTTAGGAAATGAAGGAATTGCATTCCTAGCATTAGGAACATGTTGCTCAGCATTCCTTCTTGGTTCTGCTGGGGGTGGCCGCTTAGCAGACTGCTCAGCATTAATTTGCTGTGTCCTCTGCTGAGGTTTTGCAGTTGCATTATGCTTGTGCCAATCCCTATGCTTAGCATTCTGCTGAGCATTCGAAGATTCAGCAGTGTCCTTTCCCTTGGATTTTTCAGCAGCAGTCGTTCCAACAGAAACGAATGAGATCATTTTCTGCTTAGAAGGCGTTGCTTTTTCAGAATATCCAAGCCCTAAACCAAATCGATCATTATGATGTCTCTGTTGGTTAACAATGGCATTTAGAACTGCCTTGCTGGATGTGTATGTACCAATGCAATTTTCTTTGGGTTTGCTTTTCAAAACAAGATTCTCCTTTTCAAGATTTTGAAATTTCTCAGACAATTTGGAGTAATCAGCTTTGAGTTTTGAAAATTCCTCACTTTCAGACCTTAGTCGTTCGACTTCCTCGGTCAAAGATGTAATTTCAAGTTTTAGTGAGGTGTTCTCCCCAATGATAACATTCTTGATTTCATACATTTTTGAGAATTCTACACTTAGCTTCGTGAGATAGTCTTCCTCAGAATCTAAAGAGAATTCCTCCGATTCTTCAATAGTTGCAGAACTAGGGATGCTTGTAGATAGTACCTCTTTATCATCGATTGCTAGAGCCGATTCAACATTCTATTCAGTATCGACATCAGCGAACTGATCATCAACAATATTAGCCATCAAGACTAGCATGGCTTCTTCATCATCTTCTTCTGAAGAAAGGTAATATTCCTCATCATTCTCGGGGATATCATGAGCCTCTGTCCTCGTCAGCAGCGTCCTGGTGACTGCTTTAACGGCACGTCTCTCGAATCTCTTCTTCAGACGCTCTCTTTATTCTTTGCTGACTTTCGGACACTCATGCTTTAAGTGGTCTGGCGAACCACATTCAAAGCACGTCCTAGGCTTTCGCTCTGCTGAGCGGGTAGATGATGATGGTTGCTTGATTTCTTTGGCCTCTTTTTCAGCTTTAGCTTCCATTATCAACTTCTGAAGTTTCTTCATCTGCTCTTCCAGCTCACTGATCTTCAGATCTACCGGTTGAGAACCTGAGGTTGAGACAACCTCCTTTGCTGGTGATGCTGGAGCAGATCTCTCTTGATTATGAAAGGACTTCTTCATCTTGTACTTGTTGAAGTCCTTCTTAGCGAAGTACGCTAGATCCTCAGAGTTAGCAGCGAGTGTTGATGAAGCTTGTGCTACGGCCGCTTCATTATTTTTCGATTGCTGTATGATAAACTCGTGAGATTTAAGTTGAGAAAATACCTCGGATGTAGACATGTTGTTGAGGTCTTTCTCACTCAAGCTCGTCATCTTTGCAAACCAATCATCCCTTGGATGTAGTTTAGAAATAATCTTGTTGTTCATCTCCCCATTTTCATATTTTTTGCCCAGATTGCGAAGCTCTCCTATTATGATATTGAATTGTTCTTCCATGGCTTGTATAGATTCACCTGCAATCATAGAGAAAGATTCATATTTGTCAACAGCTACCTGTAACTTGTTACGCTTCATCTGGTCTGTTTCTTGGGAAGATTCGCAGACATAGTCCCACATTTCTTTGGCAGTGTCAAAGTCAAGCACCTTATTAGCCATCAACTTTGGTAAAGATTCAATGATTAGCTTCTTTTCCAAATGTTCCAACGGGGCTCTATTTTTGTCCTCGGTTGTGTACTCGTCATAAGGCTTTGGAACCATTTGGGGTCTTGGTTCTTCTCCATCAACAGCAGGTCCTACAAAAGTGTTAGCTTTCATAATTTGTATTGGACCTCTCTCAAGTACATCTGCCATTTCAGGATGTATGCTTTGAAGCTGTATAAGAGCAAGCTTCTTCCATGACTTGAAATTCTCCTTTGTATACTTCCTAAGTGTGTGGTTCAACATTTTGTTCACGCCTTAAGTAACTTCCAGAGCTAGAAAGACAAGACACAATAGTAACAGCGCAAGGAAAAGATAGATCTGGTCTTAAAGTGACTCAGAAGCAGTCATTTTTAAACGTCACTTGCACTTACGTTATTAAAGATTGTTTAAGCTCAAGGTATGATTAAGGTTTCTTCACAGATATACACTAGCAGTATGACTGCTAGGTTTGAAATACAACTTAGGACTGTAAGTAATAAAATAGTCAGAACACAATATTTATAGTGGTTCGATCCAAACAGATCTACGTCCACTCCTTAGCCGAAATGCTAAGAATTCCACTAAGAAAGTATACGAAATACAAGGAATCGCCGAACACTTGCGGTAGGCGGTGAACTTTCGAACCGGCCACAGCAAAGCTATCCTCCGTCACTTCGTTCTTCTCAGACCACAACTTCGGCCAAGTCAAGGGCTAAACCTTCGTGAAACTTGTCCTACGCTGTCGTGAAGCTTTTATAGTTTGCTTCTGAACTTTTCTGGTTTGCGGCTAATGCCCTTCAGAGTCAATCCCTTTCAGAAATGACTGTTGGATCTTCCTAGGATAGAAAGTATCCCAATGATTGAAGATTCTCAACCGAAGTTAAGGAATCTCTAAAAAGCAGTGTCAGATATTCAATGGAAGACACTCCTGGTTGTTGAGGGCTTTGAATACTCTTTATCTCGTGCTCTCAACTGACAACTTTTCACTTGTTCGCTTTGTCAAAGGAATCTCACACTTAGGATGTTTGCGAATGTCGGTAGTGATAGAAGCAGTAGTTATCTTTCACTTTTGGACTTGTCTTTTATACTTGGAGATTTAAACTTTGAATCTCCATACCCGTTAGACACAATGGCTCCTTCGTCCAAGAGTGGTTCGACTTTTTCAGTTGCTTTTGGCGTCGTACAGTACTTTCCAAACTACTTCGGGAAAGCTTTGTCCTCCGTGTGTACTTCTGTCAGAACGGGAGTATAACATTCGCTTTTGACTGTCTTGCTCTGCTAAGCTCCTTTAACACGATCTGCTAGATGGGTATCCTTAGCAATCTGCTTTTGTTAGTATCTGACTGCTGACGCCTTAGCAAAGTTAAGCACTTGATTCCTTTGATTTCTGATTGCAATCTCTTTTAGCAATCTACTTTAAGCTAGCAAATGCTGACTCCTTCAGCATTCTGCTAATCTTCTTCCGACTGCTGAGTAGATACCTTTTAGCAGTCTCTTCTTCTAGTATATGATTGCTAACACCTTAGCAATTATTCTCTTTAGCACTTGATTGCTAGCGACTTTAGCAATAATCTGCTGGATGTTAGCAAATGTTAACTCCTTAGCATTCTGCTATCACATGTCTTCTAGCATATAGCATTCTTCGGTGTCTGCTGGGAGAACTTCTAGCAAACTTGTCTATTACAACTCAATACTTGGCCTATACAGGACATTACAAGATTTCCTAGACTATTCTAGAGTTCAGCAAATGATCGACCATTTACTAAGGTTTGATCCAACAAAACCTTTTACAATGAAATCCTAAGGGAGATTTATGAACAATTTCCCAACAGAGAAGAAGCAGTTCTTGGAGAATGAGACTGTCAAAATACATGAAGAGTACAGCTTGCTTCTGCAAAAGCAAATTCCCATCAAGAGATCTGATCCTGGCTATTTTTCCATTCCAAACGAAATTGGAGGCAAGAAGTTCCAGAATGTGCTGTGTGATACAGGGGCAAGCATTAACCTAATGTCTTTTTCCATCTACAAGAAGCTGGAGATTGGAGAGATGCAAGCCACCACAATTACGTTGCAAATGGCGGACCAATCTGTGTCTCAACCCAAAGGTATTGTGGAGGATGTACTTATTAGAGTTGGTCATTTGATCTTTCCTGCTGATTTTGTAGTGCACGAGATGAAAGAGGATGTCAACACACCAATGATTTTGGGAAGAGAATTTCTTGACACTACTGGCGTACGGATTGATTGCAAGAAAGGGGAGATCACCATTCGAGGTAACGATGAATCAATCACCTTCTGCATTGACAAGAACAATAGGAGAAATGAGTGCAACCAAGTGACTTCTGCTGAGGAGGAAGATGAAGAAGAAATGCCGGATGAGGAAGAAGAAGCTATTCGATGGGAACGAGGAAACGAGGGAGTGAAATAGGTAATTAAGCTACCTCAATCTGAGTTCACCACTGTTATCAAGAACCGGTGGGTTTTTACCGTGGATTCAAGGGGTCGACGAGTCTGGACTCGACCTTCTTGGTAAGATGGAGCTGTGTCGAGCCATGATGGTAAATAAGGCATTGAATGGGAGGTAACCCATTATTTATTGCTTTTCTTTTTAACTTCATTTTTATTCTTGTTTTTGTTCTTTTACCCCTTTTCCCGGTTTCTGAAAAAAATATATATATCGAGGTCTGTTTTGAACGACGCAAACCTGGTGTCGGTCGACACAGAAGTAGACGATGTGGCACACTTGGATCGACATGGTGGTCGACGGAGAAGGCTCCATGTTGAGCAACGCAGTCTTTATGTCGGTCGACGTGGAGTGCCAGCAACTGTAGTCCACACCGTTCGAGGTTTGAAACGAGGAAGATAAAAATTGGTGTCTGAGGCCAACGTCTGAGGTACAGTTTCAATCCCTAAATCTGATTTTCAAACTTATTCTCTCTGCTTTTCGAAAAAGTTTGGGGGGAGGAAGATTAAGGGCATTGAAACTCTGTTTTATTCCTTTTATTTATTTGCGTCCTGTTATTTATTTTTTGCCTAGATAATTGTTTAGGAAATTTGAGCCCTCTGAAATTTTTTGATTTTTGAACCCTAAGACTTGAGTATGAGATTAGAATCGATTGACAGTAGTTTGGACTATTTGCAATAATTTTTGAGAATGCCTATGAATGTAGAATTCCGCAGGATTTACTGATTTGAAACTTGCATTGGCATAATGTTAGATAAGGACTTGATGTTTCTGTGGAAGAAAATTTGTCCCAAGTGTGAGTTTCGAGCCTAAATTTTGATTGTGAGTGTGTCTGCATTATTGAGTATCTCTAGAACTTGCTTTGATTCTCTTTCAAGACTGCTAAGTGTGCACATGTTTAGGAAATGATTTTAGGCCATCTTTGTTTAGCATATTTTTCCCATACACTGTCCTAATTGAATATTTATCCCTAGTTAGCCCTTTTGAGCCTATGAATTTTTCTTTCTTTGTTTATGAGACGGGAAAATGATAGGGAAATCAACTCTTGCCTATGAGAGTGGGTTGGGAGTTGTTTGAGAAAGGATAAGACTTTATTAGAATGGTGAAAAACAAGAGAAGGTTGGGCTCTAGAAAACAAAACATAGAAAAATGAAAAAAATAAATTCATGTGTGTTTCTTAGTCCTTATAAGCTCAAATGTATAATCAAAATTGTTCTAGAGCATAAAAGGAAGTGTGAAAAAAAAAAAGAAAAATAAAGAGAATAATAGAGCCTTAGGTTTATGTTGAATATTATAGGAGATGGGTGGATATTAATAGATAGTGGTTTTGATTTGTTGAGAATGATCACCTCAATTGATTTGAGTCACTTGGCCATATATTTCCCTACCTTTCACTAAAAAAAAAGCCTACATTACAACCTTGAATAAAGTCCTTTATGATCTTAGACTTGTGTGCACATGTTTGCAGTGGAGACTTAGAATATTTACAAGCCTATGGTAGAGCTTGATTTGTATGACTTGTGTGATCTCATTTGAACATCCTAAACACTTGAGTGAATGAGTGATACACTTTTCCTTGTGAGTCTTCCACGGTTTACAAATTGTCCAAATCTTCCAAAGTGTTGGTGTATAGTGGATTTTTGGTTTTGAAAGTGATGGATCTTGTGAGACATTGCACTTCTCGATTACTTGAGCTTTTGGTTTATTCTTTCTGTTGATTGAGGACAATCAAGTGTTTAACTTTGGGGGGATTGATAAGCTCATATTTCTACTCACTTATCGCATTGTTTTCTTATTTCTTTTATGCATTTTAGTTGTTTTCATGAATAAATTGAGCATGAGTATACTTTGGAGGGTATGATGCTTGTGGAGCAAGGTTTTGTAGGAAAAATAAAGAAAAAGAGCAATGTTGGCCAAGAGGATGAAGAAATTCGCCACATAAGAGTCTGTTTCGATCGACACAAGACTGTCGATGCAGGAGGAAATCGAGCTGAGGAGGGGTCGAGATGGAGAAGTTCACATCGACCAATGGGGAGTCTGTCTCGGTCAACACGCGCGTTCAGAGGGTGAGTTTTGTATGATTTTGAAGGATTTGGAAGAGGAAGTTGCCAATTGAAGAACAGGGACGAATTTGGAAGAAGAAACACATTATTTTATCAATTCCTACCTTTTGAGAGCACAACCCTACAACTATATAAACTCTAGATTAGCTCGTTATCAGGGCTGAGTTTTTAGTTTTTTTTCAAGTTCCAGTTCCCAGCCCTAGTTTTAGTTTCTTCAACTTTATTTTATTTTTCTGCAACTTTATTTTTCAATGCAATCTATAATTTCTGTTTTAATGTTTATCTTTAATATCCTATTTTAGAACCTTTATCAGATTCTAGGGTTTATCCATCCGTGATACATGCTCTGATTCGAATTCTTCAAACCCTTTAATTGGTTTAAACTCTTTGATTTTATTTCAAATCTATTTTCAATTGAAGGATCGAGAGATGAAAATTGGAATAGGTTTTAGTTATTAATTTATGGACCGAGAGGTGAAAATTAGTGATAGGAAGAAAGAGTTTAATTCATTTGATTTTCTATACAACAAAGAAGATTTCACTTGTAGGGATTATCTGATTTTTATGAGATTGACTAACTTGTGTTTTTAAGATCGAGAGGAGATAATCACTAGTTAAGAATCTAGGTTTTAATTGCCCAACAAAGGAATTAATTCCACTTCACCAGATTTTCCACCAAAAGTATCCTTTATGGGTTTGAATTATTTGATTCTTCCATATTGACTAGATTGGTAGATTTTCCTATGATCTGTGCTTTATTTTATTTGAATTTCTTTCAAAAGTATTTTCATTGAAAAATGAAACCCTTTATTTCGATTTGCCCAAACAAAAGATCGAAAAACTACATCCAGTACATGATTTTCCCTCGTTGTACTATCTCTGTGGGTTCGACATACCTTTGGGTTATTTATAAATTTATTTGCCCTTTGCCATAATCTGTGTGCAGATTTTGCATCGATCAAATTGAATCAAACCTCCATCCTCCGGTCTGCTGACGTCACTCGCCTAGGAACTCCTTGCAAGCTGGAACTTCTTCAGATCGAAGTGAGGATGCACCCCGTAGCTTTCTTCCTGGTAAGTTGGATGTTTCCTCGTTCTTCTCAGAACTAAGTTTGGTTGGCAGATGTTCGTAAGAATTAATATCCCAGAGTAGGATATTGAATGCTATGAATATATCTAAGAAAGTTATATTCACCAAGAGATAGCTTCAACTATAAGCTTTAGCCTCGTGCTTTGAACCACTTAGCACGGAATAAATAACTTGAGTTAGAAACTCAAGTCTCGTGAATAAGTTCTCGGAAATTCAGAGAAAGAGTGGAAAGTTTGGCAGAGCTTTAGCGTATCTATTCAAAATAGTTCTTAACCTTTTCAGGTTGAAATGTCGACCTATTTATAATCTTTAGGAGGGCAATCTGAATTTCCACCCGTTAGACACATAAATCATGTCGTTAGACACATGGGAGATGTCGTCCAATCACAGCCCATACTTTGGTCTGCTCTGCTCTACCACTTAATTAACAATTCGGGACCTGAATTTTCACAAAATTTCTCAATCCAAAGCCCAAAAAATCATACAACTCTCAATACAGGACCTCAATAGCAGGTCCTGGATTGAGATTTGTTTGATCTTTGGAGTCTTGGGTTGACAAATTATCTTTCGGGTTCTCAATTGATAATTTAACTATCTTTTGTAGGGGCAGCAATCTCTGACTCGACACGACAACTTGACATGAACTTAACATGAAAAAAGCGGGATGGGTCAACCCATTTAACATTCGGTCAATTTCAGGTCAGCCCACACAACCCATTTAAAATTCAGGTCGGGTTCGGGTCAAACTGGGGTTGGCCCACGAACCCATTTGACCCACCAATAAAATTTATTATTATTATTATTAATATTTAATATTTATGATATAAAAATTTAACAAATAAAAAATGATCACTAAAACCTAATTTCCCAGATTTTGTGTAAAGTAAATCCCTCGACAATCTCCTCCCAGGTCCCAGCACCGTGTCTCCCTTCCCAATCATTTCATCCTTTCAGTCCAGCAACTCGCCGCCGACATCCTGCTTGTCACCGGCGAACCCCGCACACTCATGCGGCTGCGCCAATGCTCGCTCTTCTCTCCCTCTCGCTTGCAGTCACCGATGCTGCACCCCTCCTTCTCACACGGCCACTCCTATGCTCACCCTTCCTCCTTCCTGCTCGTCGCCGGCTCACCCCCACGCTCACATAGCCACTCTATTGCTCGCTCTTCCCTCCCTCTCGTTCGCAGTCACAGACAACTGAGCTTCTCACAGTCGTGGCACCGCAACACGTGCTGCTCACCCTTCCTCCTTCCTGCTTGTCGGCGACATACCACGGCGATTGTTGACTTGTATTTGCTCGAAGGTAAAATTTTTTGTGCAAGATTGCAATCTGCAGTTCTTTAATACTCTAATTTTGAATTTTATTTTTCCATATTCAGTTTTGACTGTGTATTAAAGAAACGTATTAAAGAAAGGGGCCAATATATGTAGTCCCATAATCAGAAAGTGATTAACACTTTTCTTATTTTTATATAGGATCATGGAATCCAATTATGAGAATTCTACAAATGTTGAAGGTGATGATGATGATTCAGTTAAAGATACTGCAATGCCTACACAAACAGGGGAATCTAAATGCAAAGGAGATGAGATGAATGAGCAAAGAAAAAAACAAAAATATACTTCAGATGTTTGGAACCATTTTCATATGCTCCCTACCAAGCCTAATGAGCAGCTATACTGTGAGTGCCTTAAATGTAAGAAAATATATTTGGATGATAGCAAACATGGAACTGGAAATTTAATCCGTCATATGAAAACATGTGTAAGAATGACAACTAAAGATTTGGGTCAGTATATGGTTATATGTGATAATGATGCATCTTTGGCTGCGAGAGGTTCTAATTTTAGTCAAGAGAAATTTAGAGAGTTGTTGGTTCATGCAGTCATAAGTCATGATTTACCTTTCTCTTTTGTGGAATATGATGGCATTAGGAATATTTTTTTCATATCTAGAACCAAAGGCTACCCATATTAGTCAAAACATGGCAAAAGCTGATATTAAAAAGCTTCATGCTAAGGAACATTAAATGCTTCACCCACAATTAGTTGCATGCCCTAGCAAAATTTGTTTAACCTCATATGCTTGGTTTTCTATTGTGATTGATGGATATTTGAGTTTAACTGCTCATTACATTGACACTAATTAGGTATTGCAGAAAAAAATCTTAATTTCTCATACTTTCCTCATCCACATAGTGGTACTGCTTTGTGTGAAAACTTTTTTGGCTTGGTTAGGGACTAGGGCATTGAAAAGAAATTATTTTCTATCACTTTAGATGATGTTTCAGCAAATATTGCTGGTGTTGACTTACTTAAACAAAAACTTCTTGTGAATCAAGCTTTGGTGTGTGATGGGATCCTTTTTCATGCTCGATGTTGTGCACATATTCTCAATTTAATTGTGCAAGATGATTTGAAGGAGATTGATGATGTACTGGATAAAATCTGAGAATGTGTTAAATATGTTAAGGTTTCTTCAGGAAGGAAAGAAAAATTCAGCAGTTGTATTTCAGAAACATCTTTAGTTTGAAAAAAAGCCTTGGTTCAAGATGTCCCTACTCAGTGGAATTCTACTTATAGGATGCTTTCAAGTGCTCTTTATTATCGTTGTGCTTTTATCAGCTTAGTTTGAGTGATTCTAGTTTTCAAAGTTGCCCAAATGCTGAAGAATGGTCTAGAGTTGTACAAATTTGTGGTTTTCTTGAAGTTTTCCATAAAGCAACTGCGACATTTCCTGGATCACATTATCGAACAACGAACTTGTACTTCCCTCAAGTTTTCTTAATTCAGCTGAAGTTGGTTGGGGAGTCTAAAAATCCTGATCTCAATATGCAACAAATAGCTAAGAAGATGTTTGCTAAATTCAACAAGTATTTGTCTGAATTTAATCTTCTTCTAGCTATTGCATTGGTATTTGATCCTCGATACTTGTGGAAATTTCTTGAATACAACTATAGAAAGCTTTATGGTCCTTCTTCGATGGAGTTAGCAAAGGTTAGGGAAACACTTTTTTGCTTATTTGACAAGTATGCAAAAGCTTCAGTATCACCTTCTAGCTCTCGAAGTATCAATGATCCCAGAGCTTATCAGGTTGAGAATGAAGATTATGTATCCTCAAACGTTTTTAAAGTATGATAATATAATTTAAGTGCATATTACTTCAACTAATTTTTCTAATATTATTATGTATATTTGTGATAGGAATTTGATGAATTTGAAGGTCTTGAATTTGGTAATACTGCTCCAAAAAGTCAATTGGAATTGTATTTAGATGAGCCAAGGACTAACAGGACGTCTACAATCAATATCCTTGAATTTTGGAGATCTCAACAATTTCGATATCCTGAACTAAGTAAATTAGCTAGGGATATTCTTTGTGTTCATGTTTCCACAATTGCTTTTGAGTCTGCTTTTAGCATTGGTGGTAGAGTTCTTGATCAATATCAGAGTACAATGTCCCCAAGTGTTGTTGAAGAACTTTTTCACTTATTTGACAAGTATGCAAAAGCTTCACTATCTCCTTCTAGCTCTCGAAGTAGCAATGATCCCAGAGCTTATCAGGTTGAGAATGAAGATAATGTTCAACCTGAAGATAATGTATCCTTAAATGTTTTTAAGGTATGATAATATAATTGAAGTGCATATTACTTTAATTAATTTTTCTAATATTATTATGTATGTTTGTGATAAGAGTTTGATGAATTTGAAGGTCTTGAATTTGGTAATACTGCTCCAAAAAGTCAATTGGAATTGTATTTAGATGAGCCAGAGGCTAACAAGACGTCTACAATCAATAACCTTGAATTTTGGAAATCTCAACAATTTCGATATCCTGAACTAAGTAAATTAACTAGGGATATTCTTTGTGTTCATGTTTCCACATTTGCTTCTGAGTTTGCTTTCAACATTGGTGGTAGAGTTCTAGATCAATATCGAAGTACAATGTCCCCAAGTGTTGTTGAAGCAGTGATATGTTGTAAAGATTGATTGTTTGGAGCAACAGGTAAATCGTTAAATGCTTTATTATGCATAATCATTTATTATTGTCTAAAAATATATTATAAATTTCACCATGGTATTTCTTTCATAATTCAGAAATGGCTGAAATAACATTATAAGAAACAGCTCAAGATATCATGTCTTTGAACTTCAACAAAGATGCAAGTGAATCTGTTGTTTTGCTGGAAGATGTATCTTCTAACTAGTTATAATTTATGAATGGTAAGTTTAACTAATTTTTCAATGAATTTAGTAATTAGAAACATGATTTTCTTTTTCATAAGTTTGAAGTGTTGTGTTTAGTATTTGTGTTGACACTGTTGAGCTCTCTCTATGAAGCAACATTAACAGTCTTGAAGCTACGATGACATAACCATTACGATGGTGTACAATTTGTATTTGGTTTGGTTGTATTTGGATCAAAAACCTTATGTAAACTTTATTTTGTTGGCTTCGTACTTGGATAAAATTTACGTAGGCTTCATTATTTTGTTGAGTTTGTGTGATGGATAACATTTTATTTAGTTGAAAATATTGCTCATATTTGTTTTGTTGATGGTGTTTGGGTTCTGTGCCTTTTCTGCAGAGTGCCTTGTTTGTTGTTCTTCTACTTCTGCTATTGTGGCTTGCTGTAGGGGGTTTATTTTTGTGTAGTTGGTCCCTATGTTGTTGGAGCTTGTTGGAAGAGATTTGATGATGGTGTAGGGGCTCAAGGGTTGTTTTGCTGTTGTTGGTTGCGTGCCTCATGAGGAGTATTCCAGCTCTTCTGTTGCAGACGATGGGTGGTGATTGTTACTGCCCTGTTTTGGTTTCATTGCTGCAGAGTTTGTAAATTATACTTATGTTTGTGACATTTATTAAAGCAAACGATAAGTGATTTTATCAATAAGCTAAATAAAGGTATCATGTTTGAATATAACTTTATATATATATATGGGAGTGATCATATGAGAACCAGCTTTACCATGTGAAAATAAGAACTAATCTTATCCGTCCAAATCATGAAATCAACAACTTAGATTTAATTTCGCCCGCTATGCATTATTGTTTGTATTGACTTTCATTATTCTAAAACGAGGGGTAATTTTGTACTTACATGAATTCAAATCTTTTTAGAATCTTAATTTAAATCTCGGGATCTTTCTTTCCTTTGCGATTTGTGATTTGCGATCTTCATTCCTTCTGTGATTATAAATTTTCTTCATTCATTCTCTCTGTGAAATCTGCTCGCCATCGTCAGCGTTCGTTATTGTTTGTGTTCGTCGTCGTCTGTGTTCGTCATCGTCGTCGGCGAGTTATGGATCCTTTGAAAGGTAAGAATTGATAAATTCCATCTGTTACGTAATAGAATCAATTGTTTTCTGATATGGTGTTCGATCATTAGTTATCAGATTACGGTGATAGAATCGAAGATTTATTGTATGGGTTATTGATGATTTGTTTCCAGATTTTGAATTAGGTTTCGTAGATTGCTGTTTATGGTTTGGTGTTTTCACTCTTAATTGTTTAATTTGAAGATGTGCATTATATATCGTTATGAATTGCATTATATATTTGTAGTACTTATGTTATATCTGAAAGAGTGATTATTAGTTTACGTACTTTCAAATTTGTTTTGTATCTGCATTATATAATATTATGGCTTGCATTATTATTTTGTAATAGTTGCATTATATGTGAGTCAGTTATGAAGGTTATGTTCCGTTATGAGAATTCATTATATAGTGTGAATACATGCATTATGTATTGTTATGAATTGCATTATATATTTGTAGTACTTAGGTTATATTTGAAAGAGTGATTATTAGTTTACGTACTTTCAAATTTTTTTATATTTGTATTAAATGTTATGGCTTGCATTATTGTTTTGTAATAATTGCATTATATGTGAGTCAGTTATAATTAGTTTATGGAGGTTCTGTTGAGAATTCATTATATAGTGTAAATATATGCATTATATAGTTATGAATCTTGCATTATATGTTATAAGTTTCAAATTTAATTCATGTTTTTTTCTGTACAGATTCGTTTGTTCCAAAGTGTGATAACACAACACCAAGCAAATGTAGAGGATAGCTGATGTGGTGTGCCTTGTTGGCAATGTGAGATTGTTGAGATCTTGGAGGCTCACCATCTCTCACAGACTATGCATCCATTGGCCAAAACCTTCCTTGACCTCAGCTAGCTCTTTACATCAACTTTGTATAAGATTGAGAGGTAGCTATGTTGAGATTGATGATGATTGAGGAGGTTCTGTCCCTTGTTTGTTCCACAATGGATTGTATTGCTATTATTGTATTGTGTTGTTATTTGTCAACCCTCATTCTTGCAACTTGTGATGTTTCTAGAAGAGGTTCAATGAGTGATTGTAACTTGATTTTAATTCAGATTTAATTACAATTTTATTCGCAAGCCACAATTTACGTTGCTTTTGCACATTTATTTTTAATTAGTTAAAGAAGAAAAAACACATTAAAATTATATTAACATATCTTTTAAGTTCAACATATAATGATATATAATGATAATATTTGTAGTATATAATGATAGTCCATAAACTATATAATGCAGGTCTGCTTTGTTTGATGAAACTCACTGCTTTGAATTATTACACATGTTAGTAATATTTGTGTATTCATGTGAAATTAGAGGGATAATATATAATGATAGTATCTTCTCTATATAATGATAGTTTGTAAATTCTATAATGCATGTACGTTGTATGTGTATTAAGAAAGTTATAATTCAAGGGCGAATTTTAATTATAAGTGAAAAGACTAAATTGCCCAATAATGCAGGTTTTTGGGGAAAAAATGCCTGCGTTTTTTTATTAGATCTGGATCGTTATTGGGAAAGATCTACGGCCGAGATTGATTCTTATTTCTTATGGTAATAGTGGTTCTCACCGAATCACGTCCATATATATATATATATATTCGAAAGTGAATGTTGGTGGAAGCAATTATTTTCCATATTGGACCAACTCACTCCTATCCTTAATAATTATATATAAATATAAAATTAACGAATAAAAATATAGTATACTAAATTCATGATTTTACCATATGTGTGGAAAAATAGTAAAATACTCACTAATTCGCTTTTCGTTTAATCCCCTTATATCTTCTCATATTTAGATTAACAACTCATGTATTTTATTTATTATTAAATAACTATTAAATTTTATTTTTTTAGAAAAAAAATTGAAATTTTAGCATAAATTAACATAATTTTTTTAATTTTAAAAATAATTAAACTGGTCATTCGAGTCAGTTTCGGGTTGACATGAAAATAAACGTATCGAGTTCGGGTTGAGATTTCTGACCCACGAAAATATACGTGTTGGGTTCGAGTTGGCGTGTCGCTTATTATTATCAGATCGCAATCCGACCCGCCAAACCGAACCTGACTCATTTACTACCCTAATATTTTGGATCTTACATCGACAATTTTTCAAAATTTTATTCCTCACACAAAAGAGTACATTCAATGGTTAGAGTTATTGTCCAAGGGTTAAACTTTAAATAGTTGACAAGGACATTAGACTAAATTTAGCGATAAAACAAAATGTCATCAATAACTAGTTCATTTGATTCTATAATAATTTGCACAATGGGATTTTATTTCATAAATAAAATAGTGTATTGAGTCGTTAAGGTCAATGTCCATTGGTCCATGAATTTTGATTTTTTGATCACTATATTTAGCTAAAATCCAAAGTCTCACAGTTAGGATTTACATCTCTTATAACCATTTCGATAACATCTCCATTAATTTCCCTAACTATACTTTAGGTTTAGTCTCAAATAATCCACATTAAGCATCACACATTTTAACTATTTCGATACTAAGTTAACATTATTGTAACATAATTCAATTATGATGATATAATCCTCATGATCATACATAAAATAGCCCTTATTGCATAAGTTATAAATTTAATACTATGAGTAATTGGTCTCAGTTGTTCAATCAATAATCGTATAAGTACTATTGGTGGGAATCTATCTACACTAAAAAGCAGGATTTTCAACATTTTTTTAGCTCAGTGATTTTTTGAAAATATTAGTAAATGAATTATGGAAATAATAATAATAATAATAATTATATTATTATTATTATTATTATTATTTATTTGGTGGACAGTGAATGCGTCAAATATGCCAAATAATTAATAGCTCAATCACGTTAAGTAACTAATCATTTGATTGGCAAACTTTATGTTGGTATATTTTAATTATGATCTGTTTTATGTTTAGAGATAGAAAGAAAATCTAAATTAAATCTAAATCTAAATCTAATCTAAAAATACTAAAAGACAAAACTGATAGATTTATATACTGAAAGCATTATGATTGGTATATTATGTACAAGGTCGATTGGTTAATATACTGGGAATCATAAATGTTGTATGTTCATCTCCTGTCTGAATTAACAAATGTGTGTCGCAAACGCAATTATCCTCTTATCTCGTCGATAGGGAGATCATACGGTGTGTAGAAGATCACGGAAGATCGTATGGATCGTTTGACCTAGCGAGATATAAATAGTTATCACAGCTGAGACAGTTCCAGGATAAACTGTCGGTGTAGGCTGCAGCATACGCAGTAATAAGCATCTTATCTTAGATGGCTAGGTATGCTGGTGTGGGGCACACATTGATAAGGACCTAAGTCGAGATCGATTCTTTTATCTGACATTAAAAGAATCTAGATCTCTATGGCTTGACGAGATCCTAAGCCTAAATGAAGGTACAGAAGTATATGCAGATTGTGTATTACTTTGAGTTGCAGTGAAAGGCTTTAGTTGAGCTTGTATATCTGTATCTTGGGTAATAGCAGTTTGTGTATGACTGTCTGGTACTGGAACTAGGTAACCACATCCAGTATAGGATGGTGACATTCCCTAAACAACTCAAAAGGTTCGTTATTCTAAGTCCTGCAGGCTGATTAAGTTCAAGCATAAGTGAAAATGATTGAGTGGATTGATTCAGGAATATAAGATGTTAATTAATTAAATAGCTCGTTAGAGCTTAAATTAATTAACGAATGTCTGTAACCTTAAGTGTGGGGATATACCGAGCTCATGCAACTCGTACCTCAAAACGTGGTAGCAAATAGGTAGGACAGTATTGATTCTCTGGTGGAATGAATCAATATTAATTAATTAATTATATTCTGGGTTGAATATGAGAATTAATTAATTGATAGGCCTTATTTGCTATTTGCATTTTGGTCCTTGGTCTGGCCCATGAAACTCAAGCCCAATAGGAGTCCATTAATTTCCTATAAATAGGCCTCAGTTCCTCAGATCTCAACACACTACAAGATCATAAGTTGCACACAGCACACCAGGTTTTGGGAGTTGTGGTGATCGACTAAGATCTGATAACGAGGAGAAAATTCTGCTTCTCAACCGGGCAAGGGATCTGATAGAGAATCTTCACCAGATTTTCAGATCGAGTCGGGATACAGATCAGAAGATCAAATCAGGAGGATTTTTCTTCTTCTCTCTCTCCTTGTTTTTCGAAAATAATTGTTTTATTTTCATAGATTTATTTCCTCAATCTGTTAGGAAATCAAATCTTTGTGCGTGGGAAAGATCAAAGGGCATCTCCGGGCACTCGTTCTTCAGAGTTCATCGATCCAGGTATTCCGCATGAACCTTCTTATGCATAATAATATAGGAGCATGCTAGGATTGTTCATAGGCAGAGCAATTTATTTTTGATATTCCAATTAACGATCCTTGGCAAACGGACTTCGTGATTCAGTTCACGAATCCCTTCAATTGGTATCAGAGCCAGGTTAATTAATTGGCTCTACCGGAAAAATAATATTTCCTATGATTATGCATGATTATTATTATTGATTGCATGCAATGGATGGTTTTTGGATTGAATGTATGTTTTTCGTCCTCGTGGTTCTCGGGTTAATCCGCCCTTTTATATGGATTCGTTTTTCACCCACGAGATAAATCCGTGGTTAGATTTAGATTTTTTAGATTGTAATTAGGATTATTCAATGTAATATTTTATTTAAAAATTAAATCTGTAAAACGGAAAATGAAGAACGCGAAGAACACGAAGAACGAAGAACACGAAGAATGAAGGACCGCGCGACATCACACGACGGCACCGGCATGGCTGGGCGCCATGCACGGCGGTTGACGGCGAAGCACGGCGGACCGGCACGCGGCGGAGCACAGCGACGGCGGCACGGCAACGCAGAAACCCTAGGGTTTCTACGCGCGTGCACGCGTGCAGGTGGCCGCGCGGCCAACTGCCGGTAGGGCCGGCACGCGGGGGCCCAGCCAAGGCACCGGCGGCGCGAGGCGAGCGGGCGAGGCTGGTTAGGAACGTTGGCGCGCGGCGAGTGGCGCAGGCGCGCGCGCGGATGCGGCGGAACCCTAGGGTTCGCGCGTGCGCGCGACAGGCCTGCGAGGCCCTGCATGCACGTCGACGGCGGCTTCTTCTCCCTCGATCGACGTCGGCTGGGGGGCAAGGTGGTGCGGCAGTGGCTCAGTCGCCGGGGTCGCGGGCTGGACGGCGACGGGGGCTAGGGCGCGGGCTGGACACGCGAAAACCCTAGGTTTTTGCGTGGTTCGCGCGAGCTTCCGATTTCGATATTGCGCGATTTCGGTGAGTCTCGGGGGCCGATAATGGAGAAGAAGAGTGAACGGCGGTTCGGGCGACGGTCAGGGCAAGTCGGGTCGGCGGCATGCGAAACGGGCAACGACCGGAGGAGGCGGATCGCAGGCTACAACCATGCACGTACGTTCATGGCTGTTGCGCGACTCCGAGAGCCCTCACGGCATCGGCGAGTTGCCGACATCGGTGGTTCTCCGGTGGTGGCTCGTCGGGCTAAGTTCTCACGGACTATTGGGCTTGCAATGTGTGCCTAGGTCCACGATTTGGTTAACTGGCCCAGTTGTCCAATTTTCCGATAAATCAAATCTTGGAGGCCCAAATTCGGAAAATGAATTTAGATCTCAGTCCAAGTAGTGGGAGCCCAGTCGAAGATCTGTATTATTAATTCCAACTTGTAATAGTTAGAATTAATTTTTATTTCGTATCATGGGGCCACGAGGACATTTTTTATTTGTTTTATTATTTGTCTTCGCATGATATACGTGTTTAATTTAATTGCGCAGCATACAAGCATGTTGTAGATAATAGGAGCACGTTTACTGCTTTTATTTACAGCTTTAAAGCATGCTATGTGATTTATTTTATGTAATTAATTATAACTATAAATTCGGGGTTCATGCCTTGCATGATAGAATTTTAGCAATGTTATAATTATGGCTACATAAAATAATCTGTGCAATTGAACCTTATGAACTAAAATTACTAAGCTCATAATTTAGTAAGACCTCGACAAAGCGATCCTTTATTGGAAGTGGGTAATTTATTAGGTAAACGTCTACATGTGTAACTTACTTAATTTATTATTCATAAGTTCTAATAGATAGGATTTCTTAAAACAAACATTTATTTCATGTGAGAAGTGGGAGTTCATGCGTAAACGTCTATATGTGTAGCTTGCGTATTGAATTTTCATAAGTTCTCTAGGGATTGAATTAAATGAGACAACCTTATTATAGGGATCAGGTGTGTTCTAATAGATCCTTATATGGGAGGGTTGACTTTGGTGGTAAGCTAGCTTAGATGTTATCCAGAGTATAACTCATTTGTGATGTCCCTGCTCAGTAGGATAATATGGTCTTAAGTTAGTCTCCAATTATTAATTCCATTTGTCTAAGGAACCCGGGCATGGATTGGAATTAAAGGACTGGAATTGAAAGATGCAGTCTGGTTAAGTGTTTTGTTGTAAACGTCCACATGTGTGGCTTGCAATAGTAATACTTAGGCAAATTGGAGGAAACATTAATATTGCTTTATCATAAGGTTTCAATATTTAATTGTTTCAATAGTTTGCGACTATGTTTTAATTTCTGTTTCTTAATTTATTGTTTTCAGACATGTTTTTACCGAATGTAATCAATATCTTAGCACAAAACCAATTAACCGGTCCCAATTTCTAAGAATGGAAACGCAACTTGGATTACATCCTTCTCGCAGAGGAGCACAAGTTTGTCCTTGATAAGCCTCGTCCGACTGATCTCACTAATGCATCGACTGATGAGGAAAGGAGTTACTATAATAAGTGGCTCAAGTCAAACAATATAGTGAAATGCTATATGATGACTACTATGTCCAAGGTACTTGCACAGCAACATCATTAATATGATAATGCTAGTGACATAATGGACAGCCTCACAGCGACCTATGGTGAGTCAGACCGAGCAGTCAGATTCAATCTCATGAGGGAAATCATGGGAAAGAAAATGGCAGAAGGTAGCTCGGTCAGAGAGCACGTGGTCGGCATGACTCACCTCATGGATGAGCTCACGCTGCACGGAGGTGGTATCGATGCGGAAGCGCAGGTTGATATCATCCTCAACTCTCTGCCAAAGTCCTATGAGAACTTTAGACTGAATGCTGTCATGAACAAGAAAGAGTACACTCTTTACTAGCTACTCAATGACTTGATGACAGCGGAATCAGTCATGCGGCTAGAAAAAGTTGCTTTGGCTACTTCTAGCAATCGTCCTGTTGCGCTGGTTGGCAAGAGGCGCAAAGGAATATTTAAGAAGAAAGCCAATGGTACAACTTATGGTAGAAAGTCAAGAAGGACACCGGGCGTGCCTGCTAAAAGAGACAAGTGTTTCAGGTGTGGCAAGGCTGGTCACTGGAAGAAAGAGTGTCAAGTCAGGAAGACTGGACAAGGTGCGTCATGTGCATTTATAACGGAAACATGTTTATCATCGGTTTCTACCCATTCTTGGGAAGTGGATATTGGAGCTACTGATCATGTTTGTTATACTTTGCAGGGGTTCAGGCCGACAAGGCAGCTGAAGCATGACGAGATTACAATCTCAATGGGCAGTGGAGAGCGAGTCTCAGCAGTAGCCATTGGAGATTTTACTTCATGCTTTGAGAACAATGTTTTGATTTTGAGAGATGTTTTATATGTGCCGGTTTTTCGGCAGAACTTAATTTCAGTTTCCAAGTTATTTTGTGATGGATATTCAGTTATTTTTTATAGTAGAGTTTCTATCATTGGTAATAACGGTGTTGTCTGTCATGGCAAACTGATTGACTCTCTCTATATCATTGATTGCATGCATAAATCTTACGTGAATGTTGCAAACTCATCCAATAATAATAATCATTTAAAGAGAAAGTTTTCTTCCGATGAGGATCAAACATATCTCTGGCACTTGAGACTAGGTCACATCAATCTAAAGAGGATTAAAAGATTAGCATGCGATGGGCTCTTGGATTCTTTCCAAGTGGTACCGCATCAAATATGTGAGTCCTGTATAGAAGGAAAGATGACGACTAGGCCTTTTAAGGCAAGTCAGTCTCGATCAGAGAATGTGTTGGAATTGATCCACTCTGACTTATGTGGACCAATGTCCACGCAAGCTCGTGGAGGTTATGAGTATTTTGCCACTTTTATTGACGATTACTCAAGATTCGGATATGTCTATTTGCTTCGCCATAAGTCTGAATGCTTTGAGAAATTCAAAAAGTTTAGGACTGAGGTAAAAAAGAAGCTAGGTAAGACTATCAAGACACTACGATCAGATCGTGGTGGTGAATACCTCAGTAACGAGTTCTTACAGTACTTGTCAGATAACGGGATTACATCCCAGTGGACTGCACCAGGAACCCCTCAACAAAATGGTATAGCGGAAAAAAGAAATAGAACTCTCTTAGAAATGGTCAGGTCGATGATGAGTTATGCAAGCTTGCCGATTTCGTTTTGGGGATATGCCTTGGAGACGGCGGCCTATTTGCTTAACCTGGTACCTTCTAAATCAGTTCCTAAAACACCTCTGGAACTCTGGTATGGTCGAAAGCCAAGTTTGAACAGAGTGAGGGTTTGGGGTTGTCCAGCATATGTGCTGACAAAGGAACCTGATAATTTAGAAAGTAGGTGTAAGCTGATGCTGTTTGTAGGATATCCCAGGCAAACGAAAGGTGGTTACTTCTATTGTCCTGAGAATCAGAAAGTCGTTGTCAGTACCAACGCGAGATTCTTGGAGGACGAATATGTAAGAAACCACAGATCCAAGAGTGAAATTGTCCTCCACGAGCTTGAGGACAAAGAAGCAATTCCATCAGGAAAGCCTAGTGTAATGGTAAATCCACCTAAAACAGGTGAGGCTATACCAACACTGCCACTAATGCAAGGTATGGGACCAACGCGTACTATGTCAACTACTGACACGGTTCAGATGCCTCGTCGCAGTGGGAGGGTTGTCCACCAACCCGAAAGGTACATGTTCGTGGGAGAGTCTTCTGACTTGATCCCGGAAAACGGACTGGATGATACCGATCCCTGGACATATGACGAGGCGGTATCTGATAAAGATGCAGACAAATGGCTGATCGCCATGGATTCTGAAATAGAATCCATTACGGCTATGGATGTATACCAGAAAACTGATTTGCCAGATGGCTGTCGAGCCATAGGGTGCAAATAGGTATACAAAAGAAAGAAAGGAGCGAATGGTGAAATTACAGCTTTCAAAGCAAGGCTGGTGGCGAAGGGTTATAGTCAGAAAGAAGGTGTAGACTATGACGAGACCTTCTCACCGGTAGCCATGCTTAAGTCCATTCGTATACTCCTTGCCATAGCAGCACATAAGGACCTAGAAATCTGGCAGATGGATGTCAAAACCGCGTTTCTAAACGGGTACTTTGAAGAAGGTAGGGACATCTATATGCAACAGCCAGAAGGTTATGTGCAGAAGGGCGAAGAACATTTGGTCTGGAAGCTAAGGAAGTCGCTGTATGGACTTAAACAAGCTTCACGGTCATGGAATCTGCGTTTTGATGAAGTGATTAAATCCTATGGATTTTCACAATGCTCAAACGAGAGTTGCGTGTACCGTTTATGTGTCAGCGGAAGCGTGGTGTTCCTTGCACTTTATGTAGATGATATTCTCCTATTTGGCGACAATGTGGAAGTATTGTCGGGCATAAAGGGACCTTGGGGAGGCAGGATACATCCTAGGGGTAAAAGTATTGCGGGAGCGCAATAAGAGGATGCTGACCTTGTCTCAAGGATCATATGTGGATACTATGATTGCCCATTTCAGCATGCAAACTGCCAAGAAAGGTCTGTTACCCTTCAGACATGGCATATATCTTTCCAAGGATCAGTGTCCGGTGACACAAAGGGAGAAAGATGAAATGAGGAACGTGCCGTATGCATCGGCCGTGGGGAACCTCATGTATGGAATGCTATGTACGAGGCCAGATATCTGCTTTGTTGTAGGCATGGTAGCGAGATATCAGTCTAACCCTGGACAGGTGCATTGGACCGCGGTAAAGCACATACTCAAATACCTGAAAAGGACTAGAGACTATTGTCTCGCCTATCAGTGTGAGGAGTTGTGCCCTGTGGGTTATACTGATTCGGATTTCCAGGCAGACCGAGACGAAAAGAAGTCCACCTCTGGCTATGTGTTTACATTGGGAGCTGGGGCCATATCATGGAGGAGTGCAAAGCAGAAGTGCATTGCGGACTCCACCATGGAAGCAGAGTATGTGGCAGCTTCTGAAGCTTCGAAAGAAGCGGTATGGTTTTGAAACTTCTTTCTGGAGTTGGACGTGATTCCTAAGCTGCCCAAGTCAATCACGATATACTGTGATAATTCGGGAGCTGTGGCTAATTCAAAGGAACCACGAACTCACAGAGCAACAAAATACATTGAAAGGAAGTACCATATTATACGAGAGATCGTAGCAAGGGGTGATGTGCTAGTAGAGAAGATTGATACAAGAAATAATCTAGCAGATCCATTCACAAAGGCTCTGCCTCAGAAAGTCTACGAGATACATGTACGTAACATTAGGCTGAGGGCAAAGCTATCCGCATAGAATGTTTGATGTAATAGCAATATTAGTTTATATGCGTTATACTCTGGAAAGCACCTGTATAATGCTTTGAGTATAAGTGGGAGATTGATGGATTTATATACTGAAAGCATTATGATTGGTATATTATGTACAAGGTCGATTGGTTAATATACTGGGAATCATAAATGTTGTATGTTCATCTCCTGTCTGAATTAACAAACGTGTGTCGCAAACGCAATTATCCTCTTATCTCGTTGATAGGGAGATCATACGGTGTGTAGAAGATCACGGAAGATTGTATGGATCGTTTGACCTAGCGAGATATAAATAGTTATCACAGCTGAGACAGTTCCAGGATAAACTGTCGGTGTAGGCTGCAGCATACGCAGTAATAAGCATCTTATCTTAGATGGCTAGGTATGCTGGTGTGGGGCACACATTGATAAGGACCTAAGTCGAGATCGATTCTTTTATCTGACATTAAAAGAATCTAGATCTCTATGGCTTGACGAGATCCTAAGCCTAAATGAAGGTACAGAAGTATATGCAGATTGTGTATTACTTTGAGTTGCAGTGAAAGGCTCTAGTTGAGCTTGTATATCTGTATCTTGGGTAATAGCAGTTTGTGTATGACTGTCTGGTACTGGAACTAGGTAACCACATGCAGTATAGGATGGTGACAATCCCTGAACAGCTCAAAAGGTTCGTTATGCTAAGTCCTGCAGGCTGATTAAGTTCAAGAATAAGTGAAAAGGTTTGAGTGGATTGATTCAGGAATATAAGATGTTAATTAATTAAATAGCTTGTCAGAGCTTAAATTAATTAACGAATGTCTGTAACCTTAAATGTGGGGATATACCGAGCCCATGCAACCCGTACCTCAAAACGTGGTAGCAAATAGGTAGGACAATATTGATTCTCTGGTGGAATGAATCAATATCAATTAATTAATTAATTATATTCTGGGTTGAATATGAGAATTAATTAATTGATAGGCCTTATTTGCTATTTGCATTTTGGTCCCTGGTCTGGCCCATGAAACTCAAGCCCAATAGGAGTCCAGTAATTTCCTATAAATAGGCCTCAGTTCCTCAGATCTCAACACACCACAAGATCATAAGTTGCACACAGCAAACCAGGTTTTGGGAGCTGTGGTGATCGACTAAGATCTGAGAACGAGGAGGAAATTCTGCTTCTCAACCGGGCAAGGGATCTGATAGAGAATCTTCACCAGATTTTCAGATCGAGTCGGGATACAGATCAGAAGATCAAATCAGGAGGATTTTTCTTCTTCTCTCTCTCCTTGTTTTTCGAAAATAATTGTTTTATTTTCATAGATTTATTTCCTCAATTTGTTAGGAAATCAAATCTTTGTGCGTTGGAAAGATCAAAGGGCATCTCCGCGCACGCGTTCTTCAGAGTTCATCGATCCAGGTATTCCGCATGAACCTTCTTATGCTTAATAATATAGGAGCATGCTAGGATTATTCATAGGCATAGCAATTTATTTTTGATATTCCAATTAACGATCCTTGGCAAACGGACTTCGTGATTCAGTTCACGAATCCCTTCAAAAACCCCTAACAAAAATATTTCCCCCCAAAAAATATATACCAAAAATAATCATGTAGTCTATAAGGTAATTAATAGTAAATATGGTCCGCATGTAATTACAATTATTACAAAGTTATTTTATTGGATATATATATAAATTACTACTAATTATAAATGATTATTAATATTGCTCATATATTTGTTGGATATTTTATTAATTATTACAGATATTTATTTTATTATTCATTATTCATCTAAATAAATAAAACATAAATTTGTAATAAAGCATAAATTAGTTTCCGCTTTTAGATTTATTAATTAAGTATAATCAAATCTATATATCTATATAAACTTATAAGCAAAACTATTAATAAGTTTACAAAAATAATTATACACGAAAAAGAAATGAATGCAATGGTCTTAGAAATAAAAATAAAATCATTTATGTTACATTAATTCTTAATGAATAATTATGAGAAACATAATGAATCGTTATATTCATATTTAAAATATTTTGTAATTAATTAATTTCAAATAATAATTATGGTAAATATTATTTAGTCGCTAATATTAATCAATCACATTGATATTATGCATGAATATTTCATATTTTTAGTGCATAATAGATTCATATTTTATTTAAGTTGATTAACATAATTGTATATACATACCATATTTGATTGAGGTTTCTCCGCTCTATCACCTATAAATATTTCAAGCATATAGTTTTAACTTCATTCTCACACTATCCCCAACGGGAGTTCTTATTATCGAAGCTACACGATTATGCCAACCCAAGCGTCTCAAATATTGTTGCATTGTTCAGAGGTACCTAATCGTTTTTCTCTTTTATTTATTATTTTTTTTACACATTTTTGTTTTGAATAATTTTATAGAAGAAGACTATGATTGAAGACTGAGAAGATTGAAGATTAAGAAGAATAGCAATTTTTCTCTTGCTCAAAATAAAAAGAAGAAGACCCACACATCAGAACGATCTTGCCAGATTTTTAAATGAGGCCACACCATTATGTACTATTGTCTCTATTTGTTTGTAATGAGCAACTAAAAAGATGTATTTCATTTTCGAAGAATTTAATTACTATTTGGTATCGGTAATTTTATTTGGTTTTTTTTCAATAGATAATGGAGTGCCTAATGAATTGTTGGTAATTTGTAATGTAAACTAGACAATTAAATATTTTATTGCAATAGTGATTATATTTAGTGTAATAATTATATTTGTTAATAATTACTAAATATTTTATTGGCAATTGTATTTTTAGTTTTAGTTATAGTAGTTTTTTTTTTTTTTTTTTTATTGCCGGCATTATCATGTCAATTGTAGTAGCTCTCATTTTAATTTAGTTTTATTTTGTAAATTTGGATATAGTTATTATCATATTAATTTGTTTTCATTGTAATTTTATAATTAATGTAATTTCATTTTTAAGCTATTTGGAATAACCTTAAAACAAATTTAAAAAAAATTGGGTGTCGTAATAAACATAAATAATTTACTTAATTACGCAAACTTTAGGCATAAATTATTTTGAATAAATATTTCACATTCCGACTATCTTTTAAATTTATATTTTATTATTTAATAAAATAGAGCCCAATGAAGATGTAGAATAAATTTTCATAATCAATAATTCAATATTTAATAATATATTTCTGTGAAATCAAATATTTAAAAATCAGTTTTTAAATAATGAGATGTATAGGAGCTCACAATTACTTTACATGAAACTTATATTCACAATTGTAGAGCAGAAGACACACAAAGGAATGCATATTCGCCCAAAGATTTTTTAATTTAAATGTTAGATCAACTTGCTCATTGTAATTTACATTGTATAAATCATTATATTTTATTTTCTTTTTCTTAATATGGAGCAGAATTGTTGTATAAAGTATCACCAACACAATCCCTTTTCTTTTATTTATTGAGTGTTTCTGCATTTTTTGTACTAATTGAATTGGATATAATATTTGTTTCATTCGGATGATTTACTTGAATTTAATATAATGCACAAATTCTTACATTTGCTTCAAATCAATATTATTATATGAGTTTTGTTATATTAATATCATTTATTATCATAATGATATAACAAATTGAGCAATTTTATTTGGTTTTATTTTTAATTATTTTCTTGACATATTTATTGTTGTGTTTTTGAAGTTTTAATATTTAATAATTTTCTTTAGTGTGTAAGTGTGTCACTAACTTAGGTATTCTTCCTTCATCCACCATGATATGCTCATTGTTGATCATTAATACTCGCATAATTAATTTATATTGAGTTACATATCAAAATAATTATTAATATTCATTTACATTTATCATTTCTATAGAGTTTATGTAATTAATAAAGCAATAAAACCTTTTTATATCACTAGAAAATGCTCATATGATATTTATATCTACATCTATAGATTTGTGCATTTTGTTTCTTATCAAACTATTATAAGATTCCTAAAATAGCTTTAATGATGATTTAGCTTAAATTTAGTGATGAAATAATATAAAAAGCATGTAGTAACAATAATATATAATTAGTTATTATTTATTATTGTGTTGGAGATATAAAAATAACTATTATTAATGCTTTTTATTAATCATAAATAATATGATTTATTATTGATTATTTTTTTGAATATATAATTAACTAATAATAATTATATATTTGTGTGTGCGCATTTCCCATAAATATATTTTTTATTTATATTTACATGAAATAACACAAATAAGTTAATGATAACTTAAACAATTGATTCTAATTATGGTAAATACCACATTGGGCCATTTTTTTAATTTATCTATAACAATTTTTATTTTTTACATTTTAACTTTTTTTTTCCTTCAACGAAACATATTGTTATATTTTTACTAATCACGTTCGTGCTTTTTTTTAAGTTACACCAATAAATACAGGGCCATGTATATCAATATAAATAATTATCGATATATAAATGATCTGATATGACAAGAAACAAATTATAAAAATAACTTCATGAATTAATAACCACCAAACAAAAAATATTTGTTATAACAATTAACCTACAATGATTACAGAATTATATATATATAAAAAAAATCATTGGTATTGTGCTGATTTTAGGGCATATTTAATATATTGACCAATTAATATTAAAATTATCTAAAGAATCTATAAATAGTGTATGACATTTCATTTAGATTGCATGTTGTCTTTAATCGATAGGTAAGGCATGAAACAATATTTTTTTTTATCATAATCTCTACATCACAGGTTAGAGGCGAGCAATGGGCTGTTTGGTTTGAAAATCAAAATGAATCCACAAAACCGCAAACCCGTAAATTTTTTAAAATCCAACCCGAAACTACACCGAATCATCAGTTTCAGTTTATTTTGATTTAAACCAAAAAAAACCCAAAAACTATAAAAAATCTAAAAACACAATAACAACGTGTGAGAGGGCTGAGTAGGGGTTGAGGGTGGGGGATTGAGCGATGGCCGCGAGGATGCAGGCTGGCGACTGGCGAGCAACATGAGCTGACAAGGATGACGAGCCGAGACAGAAAGAGTGACGTGTGTTAGGGGCTGAGTAGGGGTGAGTAATTGAGCAAAGGCCGCGATGCTGGTTAGCGAGCAATGTGAGAGACTCCCGGCGTGAGGCAAAACGGACAGCCAATCAGGACAGGTTGAGAGGTGTGCGTGAGGTGAGGGGCTGAGGCCTGAGGATGAGAAATTGAGCGAGAGTGTCAGGAGTAGGGTTTCATTGGATAGCTACTAACTTGGGTTTATAACTTTGTATTTTGCATTTTTAAACAATAAAAATTATAATTATAATTTATTTAGATATTGAATATATAATAAAAAATAAATACATAATATTTAATAATATATATACATACATATATATATATATATATATATATGAATTGCGGTTCGATTCAGTTATAATCGAACCCAAACTAAAAACCCTAAATTTTCTAACAGTTCAACCCGAATCGAAACCGCGTGTATTTTTCAAACCGACCAAATGCCCAAAACTCGATGGTTCGGTTCGGTTTGACAGTTTAGGTTCGATTTTGCTCACCCAATCACAAGTGGAGTGTTTACACCACTACACTCAAGTAGCAGACGAATAATTAATTAATTTTCAATAGTAATGCATTTATTTAAACTTACACACTCAAATATCTCTGTGAAACTCAGACTCATGACCTATTTGTCATATGCAAAATATTTTCACTGCTACTCTAAATAAGGGGCAAATAATTGATTTTTATAGATGATTATAGTTGATTCATTTTTTTTTTATCATAAACTGATTTTTAGCATTGAATCTTTCTAAATATAATATTACCTTAAAATGGTCAACAAGAAAGTTTTTATGAGATTTCGTTGTATTAAAAAGAATTTTCAAGATAAATTATTCTATCCATCTATTTTTCTTATATATATATATATGATATTATGCATAATTTAAGCTATAATACTAATATAAAGTTAGATTCAGGTGAATTTAAGCTTCAACACTTTATATCTTTTTATTATAAATTGAAAGTTAAGAAAAATCTAGGTACAAATTTACCTCAATCTCATACATGTGACAACATTAAAATCCTAATACTTCAGTATATAAATTAATTAATATATATCTTTTCAAAATATCAATTTTACAATATATTTGACCACAGGAAGAAATAGTTACAATTTTATTTTATTTAATAAGTTATAATATATTTTGATGGAATTAGTATTATGTATATATGACATTCAAAAAAATATTTTGTAAATTTATTATTGATAAATTACTAAAAGTAATATATACGTACCGCGCATCGCGCGGGAGGCAAACTAGTATTGAAATTAATTGGTACTACCACATTACATGCTATAAATAATATTACGGAGATTATTTAAGGAATTAACTTTAACTAATGATAAAGAAATTGATGTGGAATTAGTGATATTAAAGATTTAATGAAAATAAATTTAAGTGGAATTGATTTTGTAACACCCCCAATCGGTCTTCCCGAACTTTGGAGCGCGTTACAGTCATGTGGTGTGCTTTTAAAACATTTACAGACGATAGGAAGACTTTTATCGAATAAATATAAAATTTTCCAAAATATTCATAAAAAATCCAGTTTCATAAAAAGGATGCAACAACGAAAGATATGTTGTGCAGCAGAACATGAGCAAAACAGATAGGAATTCCGTATCTCAGACTTATTACAAAACAATGGAAGGAAAAGGAATATCAGAGGTACAGTGCAGCGGAGTATTGCGCGGTGGAGATATGCATATGAAGATGCATATCTCAAATATCTCAAAATTTGTTCTTTTTCTGTGATTACTTGTCTTTACACCGCCGCATATCCATCCTCGCTACTAACCTGTGCATTTTAAAAATAAAGCGAGGGGTTGAGTACAAACGTGCTCTATGGAGACGTACCCGAAAACATGCTTTTTTAAATATGAATGATATGCCACACACACAGATAAATCATAGGATTTTATTGAAAAGTACTGTGTTTATCTAAAACATTTTATTTGTTGTACAACTATCAGAAATGTTATCATATCTGTTTACCATTTTGTAACTGGAAGTTGGCCCCACTTCCAAGTTACAATGAACAGTTGGGAATGAACGAACCACTCTACCCACTGTCATCAATAGTGCACTAGTCCCAGAATTTTACATTGAGACTACGATCGATTCAGAAAAACAAGTTCTTTATCCCCCCCAAGGCTTCAGCAAGTCAGTTGAACAGCCCGACCTCATAAACAGAATAAGGTTTCTAACCTTCTTTTAACGATTAATAGGACTTAGCTCAAGCACATCATGTACTTGGTTCTGTTCTCATTGATCCAACTCTCTGAAGATAGCAATCAACAGAGGTATAGATATGATAGCATAAAACAATTTAGGCATAGACAATCAATTTCAAGACTAAACATTTTCACACACATTTTGGAAAATCGAGCACAAGGCTCGAAATGACATTTTATTTTTAATGAAAAACAGTCCCCACATTTTTATTGCTTACAGAATAAGATGATCACGTTAGATGCGGTTGAGCTGTTGCAAAAATTATCACGTGTTTACTTCACATACCAACACAGTAAAACATACACAAATTAGGATGAATCACCTAATCATAAACAATCAGCCCTAGCAAAGTTACTTGACGTTGATCAGGACCTATGACTGATAAAATGAACGGACATAATCTAACAGTTCGACATGCATTCTCATACCTCGAGACATGCATGTGACTTACTCAAACTCAATCATCCATGTTAACCAATCAACGACTAACAAATAAACTCTAAAAAGCACGTTTATACGTTAAATATCTCAACATGCAATTAACAATGCATTAATAAATTAACTTCAAAACCCGATGTCCAAACTTTATTCTTTCTTCATAATATTGTGCATTGAACGTAGATTAATCATCATACAAACTCATACATAAAAAAAAAACAAATTGTAACAAAAACAGACGAAAAAAATCGGAAAGCATGAAACCAGGCCCACGACAACGCTGCCCCATCGACCAACAGGAGTCCATGTAGACTGATGATGTCGGTCGACGTCGACATGCAACAACAGCCATTTGACGTAGACAGCTCGCGCGACCAGCTCGAGCTTCTCTAGCAGGCCTCCGGCCATCTCTGACTTCTCCCACACAACCCAACATGCTCACAAACATTCCAATAGTCAAAACATGCGATCTACTAGCCGGAAAAAAATAAGAAACTCGCCGGAAAACTTGAAAGAAACTAACAGGAAAGATATGGAGGTTGGTGGCGGCGATTTCGGCGTTTCCAGTGACATTCTGGCCAACTCTTGGTACCAAAATGTTCCTTACATCACAAGGAACACGAATATATAATTAGATTTCAATTTCCTTGCCGAACGGCGAAGTTATGAAATTAAATGTCGAATTCGACGACTTAGCGATGGGTGTACTTCGGAGCCCAATATCTCACTTGTTTCTCAACAGAATTGAGTGATTCCAAGCTTAATATACACTTTGAAGCACAAAAATTTTAAAGATTTTAGCTTCATAGCAAATATCCAGCTAGATTGCTCGAAAATTGCAATAGAAAACAGATAGATGAAGCTGTCGGAATGAGAGTGGTGTGAAAATGAGGTTGGGGGGCTGCTATTTATAGGCATTCTCTTGCCTTGAGATGTGTGCCCAACCCAAATATTTTACATTACCCATTCAACAAGTTGACAAATGGCATTTTTGGTCAAATGGGATGGTGACACTCGTCATCGCGTAGTTCGACCAAATACGGATCCGTTCTTGCGTGTATTCTATTTTAATTTTCAATCTTTTTGGATTCATAACTTGACATCCATTGTCCAAATTGAAAAACAAACATACACATTAATACTCCAAATCACGAGATCTACTCGTGGGTACGATTCCATAATTTTTGGAATTATCTCCTTTTGGACCCGAACGTAATATTTCGAAAATTCATAGAATATTCATTTGACCTCGGAATCTCAATCCGATTATTTCTAAATTTATCATAAATTAATCTCAAACATACCCTAGCTACTGGGTGTGAGTTATTAATTTAATTGCAACATATTTTCACTAGGAAAAAAAATTCATCGCGCGCTCAGACCTCTTTCTTAAATTGTGGTTTCATGGCCACTTATAGTTTCTCAAAACATACCCATAGGCATATTAATTGCAAGAAACAGACTCATATCCGACATCGGGTGTCGTTTTCCATTTTAATTGCAATTAAATTTAAATAATAAATAAATTTTTATTTATTCACAAAATTAAGCTTAAATTAGCTTAATATAAACCCGGGATATTACATTCATCCCACCTCACAAAAATTTCATCCCGAAATTTGATAAGGTGTCTCAATAACTCGGGGTATTCATCCCTTATCTCAACTTATAGTTTTCTCGTTGCTCTTTTCCACCCGTGGTGATTCCATGGGACTTTATCAAGCGGAATAGAATTATTTCTCAACTCTGAATCTTTCGATACCCAAACTGCTTTAGATTTTTCTTCGTAATTTAAATCTGAGCTCGAGGTGATCTCTTTCCCTGATAAATCTTGTCTTTTGGATCATATGCATACTTTCTCAACTGTGACACGTGGAACATGTTACTCACGTTTCCCATACTTGGTGGTAAAGCCAAACGATAAGCCATTGGACCTATTCATTCCAAAATCTCGTAGGGTCCTACGAAACGCAGTCGTAGCTTACCCCTATCTCCGAATTTAATATTTCTCCTTGTAGGCGAGAATTTTCGAAATTCCATGTCTCCAACCTCGAATTGCAATCCAACTCTTATAATGTTAGCATAAGACTTATGTTTGCTTTGGGCCTCCTTGAGTCTCTCTCGTATCTAGCGGACAACCTCTATCATCTCGCCAATGACATGGGGCCCAAGTACTCTTATTTTGCCCACTTCATTCTAGTAAAGTGGTGATTAACATTTCTTTCCATACAAGGCTTCGTACGGAGCCATGCCAAATGTCATCTGATAACTTTGCTATAAGCGAACTCAATTATTGGCAAAATCAGCTCTCTGCTTCTTCCTCGGTCCAAGACAACTATCTATAGCATGCTGTCGAGGGTTTAAAGATCCTCTTGTATTGACCGTCAATCTGTGGGTGAAACACCATCTTGAAGTTTAGGCATGTTCTCAATTCTTTTTGTAACCTCATCCAAAATCTGGATGTAAACTGGGAGTCTTGATCTAACGTTATAGCCATGGGTTACTCCACGTAATCGGACTACATCTCTTACATACAGTTGTGTCAATCTATCTAAACTACACGTTGTTTGAATCAGCAAGAAGCAATCGCTCTTTATTTAGACGATTTATAGTAATTCCCTACTGTTGTATTCCCTTTCTGGGATCTCAGTAAACTGATGAAAATTTCATAGTGATATGCTCCCATTTCACTTAGAAATATTTAACGGGTTTAATTTCTGTACGATTGTTGATGTGATGTCTTGACCTTCTAGCAAGTAGGCATTCTTGACATGCAGCACGACCTTTCTCCTTAGACCATTCTACCAAAATGTAGATTCTACATCCTGGTGCATCTTTGTACTTTCGGGATGGCGGTATAAGGCGTATCATGAGCTTCGCTCATACTCTTGTTCCTTAATTCCATAACATTTGGTACGCATATCATATCCTTGTATATCCGTGCAGCATCTGCTACTTCTTGGTATTTGTTTGACTCTTTTTACTCAAATCTCTTGACGTATGATGCGGTGTAAAAACAACACTTAGTCAAGTTAAATTTTATCAATCCAAGGTTCTTTTCAACTTCGCCCAATAGAATACTCATTACTCGTATGGAATGTTTGTAGTTAGGCAAAACATATATCGTTGAGTTTTTCTATTAGCTAGGCAAAAGCAATTTCTAAACTAAGCATAAATGAAGTAAACACCATAGCAATCATATTGAATAGAAACTTTTTGAAACAACTAATCAAGCTTTCCAAACTAGGTAGATGAAGTAACAAGTACAATCAAATGAGATAAGAGTGAATGTTGTATGGAAATCTAATGTGTTCAACTTAGATCGAATTGTGATGTAAACTCCATTTAATTTCTATGAGATTGAGCAATCCACTCTAAAGTAGCTAACCCCTTGTCATGGCGAGTTAACCGTAAATGATCCTAGTAATCTCAAACAGTCACGTTATCGATTCCTAGTCCACTCCTTCTAGATTATCACCCTATGACCTATTTTCGCATATGGATTGGATTTAGAATCATATGAATTCACACTATTTACGACGATTCCACCCGCGTGTTGGTTGTAGTGTTCACGTCAAAAACCACCTATGTTGGCTATTACCTACACCTAGGTGATTGGGGATAAGATCTAGTGTAAATTCAAGCTCTCATAGAAAGGTAAACATTCAACATTCAATCTAAATTTCACATAATATCAATCTAAACAACACTCACAAGGAATTAGTTCTCCATACCTTTCAATTGATTGTATACAAGAGATAACGTAAGGAAATGTTGGGATTGTATACTGAAAGCATATATGATTAAGTGTTTTGTACACTGGTCTTCATATATGTTGCTAGAACAATGCTCAATGTCTGATGAAACAAACATACAACGAACCATAATATCCTATAATCTCGCCTATAAGGATGACCATACGATATGTAGGAGATCACAGAGGATCATATGAGTAGTTTGACCTAGCGAGATATAAACAGTATCACGGCTGAGACAGTCCCTGGATAGGCTGTCGGTCTAAGCTGCGATACATCGGTTCATAAGTGGGCTTATCCTAGCTACTTGATGTGTCGGTACATAGTTATGTATTGATGGGATCAACAGTGGGATGTGCCATTCACATTGACATACGAATGAGCCAGATCCCTAACATACTTCCTATGATCTTAAACCTAACTGAAGGATATGGGGCACACACAGATTGACCACACTTTGATTTACCAAGGTGGCGAGTCTTACATGTACTCTTATACCCGTATTTTGGGTGTTGGCAATTTGTGTGTGGCCTGCTTAGGCTGGACGTTTAGGTAAGCATATCCGTTTCAGGATGGTGACATTCCCTGAGGAGCTCACAAGGTTCATTATGCTAAACCCTGCAGGTTGAATTATTTAATTCAGGCATAAGTAAAAAAGGAGTGAGTGGTATTACTCATGAAATAAGAGATTAATTAATTATGGCTGATTGTCATAAGCCAAATTAATTAATGAATATCTTAAACCTTAAATATGTGGATAATGTTAGTTTGGTGCAACCCGTTCCTAATAGCGTGGTAATGAAGGGGCGAGTCAGCATTGTTACCGTGGTGAAGGTTAAAACAATGTTTTATTAATTAATTATGTTCTGGGTTGAACAAGGAAGGATAAATTAATAAAGAGGGCCCACTTTGTTATTTGCATCTGATCCCTGGTTTGGCCCATGAACTACTCAAGCCCATTAGGGTTAGGGTTTCT
This sequence comes from Plectranthus barbatus, assembly GCA_026898455.1. NCBI lineage: Eukaryota > Viridiplantae > Streptophyta > Magnoliopsida > Lamiales > Lamiaceae > Plectranthus > Plectranthus barbatus. Next base: position 570,809 of record JAPKLW010000048.1, read on the forward strand.
CAAAACCCTACCACTATATATAGTCCTTCTCTCTATCAGATCAGTAGTGGTTTTTCTGTATATTGAAAATAGAGGGAGAGACGGCGGCTGCTGATCTGTGGGAGGAACTGATCGATTTCTCCAGATCTCGGATCCAACTTGGTAGATAATCCTCACCAGATTTCCAAGAAGCAAAGGAACAGATCAGAAGATCAGATCTGTAGGAACAACTATCCATCACTGGCGTTCTATCTCAGATATAAGTTTACTTCATCATTTTATTCTCCGATCTAGATCTGTAGATCAAACGGTGAAGATCAGGTATCCTTAAATTCCATCCTCTGCAATTCATTTTGTAGGAGCATGCATAGGATCGCATGGTTTGTTTAATTAAAATTTATTCCTGATATCCTAAGAACGATCCTTGGCAAGAATTTAATTAACGGCAACTCATGTTGTCCATCATAGACTCAAACCCTACAACTGGTATCAGAGCCAGGTTGATGTTCTTAGGCTCTATCTTGGATAAATTGAAATTAAATAAATATGTATGTTCATGGATGGATTTAAATTGTCGTGGATGTTTTGTACTCGTGGCCTTCTCATTTTTGGATCTGTTTTTCACCACGAGAAAATCCGTGGTTAGATCTAATAGGGAAAATCATGTAATAGATCTAGAACTATTTTTGTATTTTCTATTTTTTTAAAATCAGTAAAATTGAGATCCGGAGGAAGAACGAAGAACGAAGAACAGAAAAAAGGCGACATGAATCAGGGTTCAGCCTCTTCTCCCGGCGGTGGCGACGGGCAATGGGGCCAGGCGGCAGCACGGCGGTGGGTAGCGGCGGTAGGGGCTCTTCCCTGCGGCTGGGACACCCCCTGGTCTTGCTGCTGCAGCTGCTCGCATTTCCGGCGAGTGTGGAAGGGTCCGACAGGTGCAGGCGGCTAGGGTTCCGCCGCAGGGAGCAGTTGCAGGCCGGCGGCGGCGCGCGGGCTCGCCCGTCGCGTGTGCACGTACACGGCCTACACAGCCCTCTCGGTTTTTCTGCTGTGGACCTCGTTGGCGAGCCTTGCGAATTCGACGACGGTAGGTGTGCTGCGGTGGCGACTCGCTCTGCGAAGGTGGTGGCTGGCGAGGAAGCAGGCACGGTGGTGGAGCAGCAAGATCGCGCGCTGCTACGCGCAGCGGTGCAATTGCAGCGCAGCTCTTTGTTGTAGCTGTTGCTGTTTCACGCACGGGCTGAGGCAGCCGGCGTCGCATACGCCAGCGACGAGAGTGGCTGCTGCTAGTGACGGCCAACAGCAACTTTATGGCGGCGCCTGAAAGACAGCGGGTGAGGTGATGTGCAGCTAGGGTTTGTAAAACCCTAGGGTTTGGCTGCCTGGGCTGTATCTCGGGCCCGACGGCCTGGAGGCGGTCCGTTGTTCTAAAAATTAGGATTTGGTTCTTGTTTTGGGCCAGAAACCTTAATTCAAAGCCCAGTTGCTGTTGAATCAGTTCAAATCAGATTTCAAGTCCAACGGAGGCCCATTCTTAAGATTTGTATTGGAATTAAATCTTGTAATAGTTAGATTTAATTTATTACCAAGTAATCGCATCTGAGGGCCCACGAGAATTTATTTGTTTATTTATTTATTCTAGTATTGATGTGATTTATTATGTGCGTACTAGTAAATAATAGGAAGCATGCCTATTTGCTTTAATTATTTACTTTTATAAGCATGTTGCAATTTAAATTTTGAGCATGTCTTATGTGATTTATTTTATGTTTTAAATTATGTCTATAAATTCTGAAATCATATTAATTTATGATGTAGTTTTGGGTGTGATATAATTTATGGGAACATAAAATAATGTGTGCGCATGAAACCTTTAGAATTAAAAATGCTAAGCTGGATTTTGGTTATTTTCTAACCAAGATCATTAGACCTCCACAAATACGGTCTCTCATTGGAAGTAATGCATCTCGAATCATAAACGTCTACTCCAGTAGCTTGCGTTAGAAATAAATTACCAGTTCTAATGCGATGAGGTTTCTAAATAAAACATTTAGTTTAAGATGAGAAGTGGGAGCCTCTGAGCAAACGTCTACTCCAGTAGCTTGCATTGACACATCTTTCACTGGTCTGTAAGATTAAACTAAATGAGATAACGAAGGATGTGAGGGGCATGCGGTATGGGTCGAGTACGTATGCTAAATTGTCTTTTAACATCCTGAGTTAGGATTGTGGTTACTTTGGTTTAGATGTTGCCATAGCACAACTCATGCATGAGATCCCTGCTCAAGATAGGTGAACATGGTCTAAAGATCTCCAATATTAATTTTTTTTGCCGACGGATACCTGGCATGGAGAGAAATTAAAGGACCTATTTTGGTCTGGTCGAGCGTTTGCCGTAAACGTCTACTTCAGTAGCTTGCGGTAGATTAGCTTGGGCAATTGGAGGAAGCAAATTGCATTATTTTATCTAAAGGTTCTATGCATATTTGTTTCAATTGTTCGTAGTATGTGCTTACTTTAATTCGCTTATTTGTTTTTAGATATGTCTATTATTGCATCACTCATCAATTCAATCGTACACAATTCCTTGACTGGTCCAATTTTTCCTGGATGGAAAAGTGACATTGTCAAGTTCTTGGATTCATTTGGACATTTGTTTGTTCTGCAAACTCCCTGTCTGAGTTCACCAACTGATACATCTTCCGATGAGGAGCATGCACAGTATCACATGTGGATGTGGTCGAATGGCATGGCCAGAGAATATATCTTGGCTGGTATGTCAGATTCACTACGTCCTCGTTATAGTGATGTATGGCTTGCGCGTGACATTATGCGACATCTTGACGTAGCATATGGCGGACTCGGTGGACATGCTAGATCCAGTCTTATCAAGCGTATTGTAAGACAAAAAATAGGTCAGAATTGTTCGGTACGTGAACATGTGGAATCACTCATCCAACTCATAGATGAGTACACATTAATGGGTGGTCAAATTGACAATGATGTCAAAATTGACTTGATACTCAACACGTTACCAAAGTTATTTGATGACTTCAGAATTTCTATTGAGAAAAGCAAGAGTGAGTATACTGTTCACAGTCTGCTCAAGGATCTTGTATAAACAGAAGCTTCTTCAGTTTTTTCTGTGAATCACTCTGATTTGCTTCCGAGTCAAAAGAGTGATGTCAAAGAAAAGAGGAATGAAGGAAGTAGTGGGAGCAGTCTTGCATTATCAGTTCATTCCAGATCTATTGCTAAAAGTTCTTCTAAATCGCGTCATAATGACATGAAGAAGAAGAATGGTAAAAGAGAGAACAAAGGAAAGAAGATAACAAGAAGGACAAATGTTTCAAGTGTGGCAAGAAGGGTCACTGGAAAGTAAATTGTCCAAGTTTGGTAACTAAGGGACAAGGTACGTCATCTTTTGCATTGCTTGTTGAAACATGTTTAGTATCGGTTTTCTACTCCTTAGTGGGTAGTGGTAACTGAGGTCACTAATCGTGTTTGCTACACTTTGCAGGGAATCAAGCTTAAGGCTTGAAGATGGCGGGATTACCATCTCCAAGATTGATGTTGAAAGTTGCTACTTCAGCTGATGGAGATTTTACTTTGAGTTTATGTTAAAAACTTTGTTTTTGATTCAAGTTTCTGAAGAGATATTGTTTTGGTTTTGATAAACATATTTTTCATCTATTGGATTATCAGTTATTCGATAGAGTTTTTCTATCATAATGAATAACAGTGTTTTCTATTATGGATGATTGTCTCTTCATTACTTGATTACATAAACTATCAGTGTTCTAAGGTATAATTTAAAGAATCTCTATAGAGATAGGTTACATCAGTCTAAGTAGTTTTAAGTAATTCATGGAATTATGGATTCAATCCAGGTATTCCTATGAATGGTACTTATGACAACTACTTAGAGGTATAAGATTGTAACCATGCCTTTTAATAGGTGATTGTATCTCTATAAGTTATTTCGTGTTTGCTCTGGTTTACTGGTTTGAGTCTACTTCCGCAGTTGCCTTAACAGGCATTGATACTGTAATCATTTAAGATTTGGATATGTTTATCTAGTTCACTACAAGTCTTAGTCTCTTGCTTTAATCAAGAGCGTTCAAGACTAAGGTAGAGAATAAGTTAAACAAGACCGTAAAAACATTATGGTTTATTCATAATGGTATATCTTAAATGATGGGGTTTTACGGTATCTGGCAGAGCAAAGGGATTGCATCCCAGTTAACTACACCTATTATCCCTCGATTGGGATATTATAGGTAAAACGAAATAAGATTCTTTAAAAGTTTATAAGTTATGCCAGCTTTGCCAAATTTTCGTTTTGGGAAGAGCATCAAAAGCAGTTGTGTGTTTTCTTAATCTAGTGTATTCTAAATCTGTTTCAAATACCCTAGCAGACCTTGACTATGTCAAAAGGGCAATGATGGGTGATTTGGTTGTTAAGCTGATATAAGAAACAGATTGGTTGGAAGAAAGGTTTAAGCTAGTACTGCTTTGTGGGCTATTCCATGTAAACGAAAAAGATGGTTGCTTTGTATATCCTAGATACTAGCAAGTTGTATAAGATGAAACCATGAATCCAAATGTGAGATTGTTCTCTAACGTTTTAGAGAAGACAATTCAAATGCATTAGGAAATACCCCGTGGCATATTGAGCATACCTTGGAAGGTATGGTACCAATTGCACGGTCACCTGTGTAAGGTGATAAACCACAAATTAATCAACCATTAACTGACAACGTAAAGAAGCATCGTTGCAGTGGGAGGTTGCCTTAACAGGCTTAATGGTACTAATTTGTGGAAACAGTCTCTGGACTTGTTGCCAGCTTAACGAACAACATGGTACTTATCCCTTAAAGTGCAACGAAGCTGTTAAGACAAACGATGCAGTTTAATGACGTCAAGTCATGAATTCAGAAATGAATCAGTAAAGGTTATGGTTGTGTATCAGGATCAGTGATTGCGAAATAACTTTCCAGCTATAGGAAACTGATTGATATACAAGAAAAATGCTCGAATGGTAACCTAGTATATTCGAGTGTCTAGGTTAGTGAGTAAGGTATGTTTCGCAACAAGACATTCTAACTGGTTGCAACTATTATACCCATTTGAATTCTTTTAACCAAAACAGGACATATGAATCTAAGTATCTGGAAGATAGATGATATCATCCGTTTTTATAAACGGGTACCTTGATAAAAGGTGATAACATCTATATGCAACAACCAGATAAGTTATGTCCGGTATGATGAGAAGCATCGTGTCTGGAAGCCAAGGAAGTTCAAGTATGAACTTAAAGGAGCTTCAAAGTCATGAAACAGAAATTTCGATATTGTCTATCGAGAATGAGAGTTTCATGTACCAGTTGTGTGTCAGCGAAAGCATGGTTTTCCTTGCACATTATGTAGATGGCATTTTCACATTCGGAAACGGTGTGGAGAAATTATCAGGCATAAAGGATGGTTATCCGAACAGTTTTAGCAGCACAACTTATGAGATTTTGGAACATCTTTTGAATTAAGTCTTGTGTTGCCATAAGAAAGGGATGTTCAGGTATCTCAAGTCGCTTAAATTGATTCTGTGGTGAGTCGTTCATAGCAAGAAATATTGTTGTCTTTCTATATTGTAAATGAACGAAGTTAGATATCTGCACTGCTATAAGCATGTTAAACAAATATCAGTTCAACTCTGGATAGGCACATTGGTTAATGAATGAGCCTTGTGAGTTGAATGGCATCGGATATCCAGGAGGATCATAAGGAAAGAAAATCGACCTCTAACTATGTGTTGGCCTTGGAGGAGTTATAAGAGTCTAACACAGAAGTGTGTTACGAATTCCGATATGAAGGCTGAGTTTTTGACAGCTTCATTAGCTTTGCAAGAAGCAGTATAACTCCGGTGCTATCCTCTAGAGGTGTGTGTTCTGAGTTTGCCTAATAAAATCACATGAAATTGTGATCATGTTGGTGCAATGAAAAAATCAAGGGAACCCAAGACTCACAAGGTTGTGAAACACATAGGATGTGAGGTATCACATCATACGAGAAATCGTGACGAGAGGTGACGTGAATGCAGTGGGTGTGATTGACAGTATAGACACACTTAATACTTTGATAAAACAATGATATTATGCTTTAAGTATAAGTGGGAGATTGTTGCGATTGTATACTGAAAGCATATATGATTCAGTGGTTTGTACATTGGTCTTCATATATGTTGCTACAACAATGCTCGATGTCTGATGAAACGAACATACAACGAACCATAATATCCTATTATCTCGCCTATAAGGATGACCATATGGTGTTTAGGAGATCACAGAGGATCATATGAGTCGTTTGACCTAGCGAGATATAAACAGTATCACGGCTAAGACAGTCACTGGATAGGCTGTCGGTCTAAGCTACGGCATGTCGGTTCATAAGTGGGCTTATCCTAGCTACTTGATGTGTCGGTACATAGTTATGTATTGATGGGATCAACAGTGGGATGTGTCATTCACATTGACATACGAATGAGCCAGATCCCTAACATACTTCCTATGATCTTAAACCTAACTGAAGGATAAGGGGCACACACAGATTGACCACACTTTGATTTACCAAGGTGGCGAGTCTTACATGTACTCTTATACCCGTATTTTGGGTGTTGGCCATTTGTGTGTGGCCTGCTTAGGCTGGACGTTTAGGTAAGCATATCCGTTTCAGGATGGTGACATTCCCCGAGGAGCTCACAAGGTTCATTATGCTAAACCCTGTAGGTTGAATTATTTAATTCAGGCATGAGTGATAAAGGAGTGAGTGGTATTACTCAGGAAATAAGAGATTAATTAATTATGGCTGATTGTCATAAGCCAAATTAATTAATGAATGTCTAAAACCTTAAATATATGGATCATGTTAGTTTGGTGCAACCCGTTCCTAATAACGTGGTAATAAAGGGGCGAGTCAGCATTGTTACCGTGGTCAAGGTTAAAACAATGTTTTATTAATTAATATGTTCTGGGTTGAACAAGGATGGATTAATTAATAAAGAGGGCCCACTTTATTATTTGCATCTGGTCTCTGGTCTGGCCCATGAACTGCTCAAGCCCATTAGGGTTAGGGTTTCTCAAAACCCTAACACTATATATAGGCCTTCTCTCTATCAGATCAGTAGTGGTTTTTCAGTATATTGAAAATAGAGGGAGAGACGGCGGCGGCTGATCTGTGGGAGGAACTGATTGATTTCACCCGATCTTGGATCCAACTTGGTAGATAATCCTCACCAGATTTCCAAGGAGCAAGGGTACATATCAGAAGATCAGATCTGTAGGAACAACTATCCATCACCGGCGTTCTATCTCAGATGTAAGTTTACTTCATCGTTTTATTCTCCGATCTAAATCTATAGATCAAACGGTGAAGATCAGGTATCCCTGAATTCCATCCTCTGCAATTAATTTTGTAGGAGCATGCATAGGATCACATGGTTTGTATAATTGAGATTTATTCCTGATATCCTAAGAACGATCCTTGGCAAGAATTTAATTAATGGAAACTCATGTTATCCATCGTAGACTCAAACCCTACAGGAAATTCATTACAAATTAAAAGGTCAAATGTAGATCTTCCCCAATTGTTGACTTGTACTCAATCTACCCTTAGATCTTCAACAAATGTAGTGGAATGTATCCTTGATCCTCTTGAATGTGGATGGGAAGTGGATGGAAGATGGAATGGGAGAGGGTTTTCAAGTTGATTTGATGAAAAATGAGCAAAAGTTCTCTAAAAATTCGGAATTCCACCTTTTATAGACGAGCAAACAGAGCCTCGGATTAGCTGGGCCAAGGTAGGATCGCCTGGGATAGCTCAGAAACTGAAATAACTGCCCTAACACATTCTGGCTTGGCCGAGCCAGATTGGCTCGACCAAACAAGCTCTCTGAAGGCCATGGCTCGGCCGAGCACTGCAGGACCGGCCGAGCGAGCCCTCTATCTGACATGGTTCGACTGAGCCAGGCTCAGTGATAAGTTAGGATTTTCACCAACTTATCTGGTTGTTCTTTGACTAAATGTGTGGTGTAAAGATTGTTTTTGTACTAGTTTTCGTGCATGAATTGGCTTTTGTGCTCGTAATGTTGTGTTTGATGAATCATTCAGAGTTTTGGCCATAAACAGAGGAGAGTTGGATTTTCAATTTCAGGTCCACGTCGATCGACGAGGATGTCTCGTCGATCGACAAGGAGAATGAAGGAGGAGCGATCGACGAAGGAAGAAAAGAGAAGATCGATGGAGGCAGCATCCACGTCGATCGATGCCATTGGACGTCGATCGATGAAGGCATTTCACCGGCGTCGATCGATGCCAATCTCCCACGATCGACGCGAAGTCGGGAATCCTAGTCTGCGTCTGTTTTGAAGATAAAGCCATATCTTCACCTAGATTTTGTATGATACATTCTACACTATTATAAAAAGCCATATAGAATTCGTTATTTAGAGAGAGAGACAATAGATTACTCACCAGAATTTAGTATTGAAGATTAATTAGAGTTTCTCAAGGTTTTTGAAGTTTATGTTTGAAGACAGAGTTCTGCAGGATTATTTTCGAATTCCAATTTTTATGCAATTCAGGTTTTATCCTTCTATGATGAATATTATTTTGAATATGTGTAACTAATCTCTTCCTCAGATACTAGGGTTTTGAATTATCAATGTATACATGTTTGATTAATTGAATTATTTTCCCTTTCCCTTCGTAGTTTGTGAAATCTGTGCTTATTCATAATCTTGATTTGTTGGCCACATATTAGGATTAACTAGTTGATTGCTTGAGACGTAACTGTAATAGTTTTCAATCGAAAGAGATTTTCACAATATAATCTGATTTCTTGTCTTAATTGAAGGAGATTGATTGTAGGAATAAATCTGTAGATCTTTGGGAGTTAATTAATTTATCTTGAGACCGAGCGGAGATAGGTAATTGATTAATCTACTTTACGAATTGTCCAACAAAGAAGTTCGTAATACTTTTCTAATTTTTCACTACGAAGAGGAATTAAAATTGGGAAATAATCAATTTATTCATTTATGTCATACTTGATAAGGAGATATTCCCGGAATCTGTAATTCTCATAACTGTTTTCAATCAAAGTATTTTAATTTCCTGTTTAAGTTTCATTAGCGAGTACTGCGATTTTCAAAACAACCAAAACTTTTCAATTGATTTTCCTAACCAGTATTTTGAGAACTTATGATTTAGTACTTAAGGTTTTTCGTTGCTTCATTCCCTGAGGGATCGATAATTTTCATTTGCCGCTATATTATTAGCTCTGCTAAGTCGCTTGTTAAATAATTTAGCGATCAAATTTTGGCGCCGTTGCCGGGGAATGAACAGAATTAATCTTACTATTAAATCTGTGATTAAAGTACTGATTTAGGCTTTAATTTCTGTATTGTCCTTTAATTTTCTGTATTTTCATAATTCACATCGATCGACGCTTAATCTCGTCGATCGATGCCATCTTTTCCTTTTCATCGATCGACGCTCACATTCGTCGATCGACGCCGTACTTGTTTTCAGATTTTTGGTTTTTCGTATTTCAGTTCGTTCCGTTTATTTTCAGTCTTACTTCACTGCCTCATTTGCTGTACAGGTAGTGCATGAGTACACGAGCCAGAGGAAAGGACCCGCTATATTATTACCCGGATATTGAAGCCACTTGCAGAAAGATTCGAAAGAATAAGCGTACTCAGGGAAGCTCAAGCAGTCAAGCAATGGACGAACAACCACCAATTATCTAACCGCATCCACCAATGCTAACTGCAGAGGAGCAAGCTGTGCTTCTCCAGGAAGTTCAAGCTATGAGGGCACAGATCCAACAGTTCAATCTGGAGAGAGACCTCGAGAGGAATAATCCAAATGTAAGGGATATGCACCATAACCCACTGTTCGATGACAATCTCGACAATGGAGAGGATGACAACCAAGATCCGCCAGGGGAGTCTGACGTTGAGGAAGAAGAGGAGGCCATGCAGAACCGGTATAAACCTCAGTTCAAGGAAACAGATTTCAGGATTGGCATCAATGCGAATAATTTTGAGCTGAAGACCAGGTTGGTACAGATGGTGCAGCAAAACCAATTTGGAGGAAGACCAACTGAAGATCCTTATGCGCATCTGGATAAGTTCCTTATGCTGTGCAAAACTGTCAAAATCGGAGGAGTCAACAAGAGTGCCATTCGAATGCGTCTGTTCGCATTCTCTCTGCGGGATAAGGCACAATCATGGTTCACTGCACTAGATAAGGGGAGCATAAGCACGTGGACTGAACTGAGGAATAAGTTCTTGGAGGACTTTTTCCCTCCAAATGTCATCAGGCAGCGAAGAAAAAAAATCATCAGGTTCGCTCAACGACCCGATGAAAGCTTCAGTGAGACGTGGGATCGATTTAAAGAATTGCTGAGATCATGGCCCGATCATGGTTTTTCGCCAGGAGAACAAGCAGAGGCCTTTTACGAAGGGCTCAATGAAAAGACCGTCAAGTTGGTAGACACACACTTGGTGACTCCGTAATGACAAAGAGCGAAAAGAAGGCCATGGAATTCTTCCAAAAGATGGCTAACAACACTCAAAGATGGTCCTCATGCCGAACTCGACCGGTGAAAGCAATCGAGAAAGTAGTGGAGAAAGCCACCGAACAACCTGATCTGGCAACTGAGCTGAAGAAGCTAAAGGAAGAGTTCGCAACTCTAAAGCAAGAGAAAGCAGTCACTACTATCGAGGCGACACAAGCTCCAACTGAAGGGGATAATGCTGAGGTAAATTTTATCCAAAGGGGCGACTATCAAAATAATTACCGAGGAGGATTCCAGCAACACAATCAGCAGCATCATCAGCCCTATACCTTTAATCTTGCGAGGAATCACCCTGGATTCTCCTACGCAAACCCTCAAGCTGCAGAGCAACCACCACCAGGATTCGCCGTACAGGATGGGGAGATAGTGGAGAAGAAGAAGCCAAATCTCGAGGAAATTTTGGCTAAGTTCATGGAAGGCTCCACCGATACGGTAGCCAAACTCAAACAAGAAATATCAGGGGTGAACACCAAGGTTGAACAGGTGCAGAAGCATGTGCAGATCATTGAAAATCAAGTTAGCCAGATCGCCGATGCTCTTGGGACAAAACACAAGCCGAGACAACTCCCGAGCAACACTCAAGTCAACCCCAAGAACCAGAATCAGAGGAACCAGGTGAATGCCATAACCCTGCGAGGGGGTAAGTCTTATGAAGGGCCAACGCAAGTAGGAACAAATACCCGAGATGAAGGAGAAATCGAGCAAGACAAAGAGGGCAGCGCAAATAAATCCCCGTCGACCGACGAGAGGCCTCCATCGATCGACGAAGCATCAAAATCCCCGTCGATCGACACGGATTCTCATCGATCGATGCCTGCTCCTACTCCCTCCCCGAAGAAACCGCCTTTGCCGTTTCCGCAGCGGTTTGCTAAGACCAAGATGAACGAAAGGTATGCACGTTTTCTGGAGACAATGAAGAAGGCGCACATCAACATCCCATTGGTCGAAGCCTTGCAAGAGATGCCCGGGTACATCAAGTTCCTGAAAGATATGGTCTCTCAGAAACGACCCTTCTTAGAGCATGAGACGGTCGACCTCTTCGAAGAGTGCAGTGCCATCATTCAAAAGAAGATGCCGATCAAAAGGGAAGACCCAGGCTCCTTCACAATCTCCTGTGTCATCGGAGGGGAGACCTTTGGGAAAGTCCTCTGCGATTCCGGTGCTTCAATCAACCTGATGCCATTGTCAATCTTCAAGCGGTTGAAGATCGGAAGTATCAAGCCCACAATAATCTCGCTTCAGATGGCCGATCGATCAGTCACTTATCCGAAAGGCATTGTGGAAGATGTGCTGGTGAAGGTGAAAGACTTCATTATTCCAGCCGATTTTGTGGTGCTCGATATGGAAGAGGATCGCAACATTCCCCTGATCCTTGGAAGACCATTCCTGAAGATCGGAGGAGCATTGATCGATATTCGAGACGGAAAACTCACATTCAGGGTGAATAATGAGTCGGTGACATTCTCGATCTACAAGGCAATGCAGAAGCACAATGATGGAAGTTACACCGAAGAATGCCACATGATCAACTGCTTCAGCCCGGTAATGTCTTCTCCATTCACCTCCCTCAAAAGCGAACCCGACTTCCTGGAAAACTGTTTGCAACATTCTTTGTTCTCGTCAACAAATCTGGACGAGGCAACCGAGGAAATCATGGATCTGGTCGTGGAGCTGGACGTGTTTGAGGAAATAACTCAGGAAAAAGAAATCAAAAGAGAGCCACTGCCTGATCGATACAGCCAGAACCACCCAGAAAAGATGGAAAACAAGCCCCCGTCGATCGACGCCACTGCAACGTCGATCGAGGCCGCAGCAAATAGCACGACGATCGACGGAGGGTCTCCGTCGATCGACGCCAGCCTGAAACAGCCGTGCTCCAGCTCTGATCCACCAGTCCTGGAACTCAAGACACTTCCGGCACATCTCAAGTACTCATTCCTAGGCTCTGATAATACTTACCCTGTCATTGTTTCTGCTTATCTTACACAGGGGGAGTTGGAGAAACTGCTGCGAGTCCTGCGAAAATACAAGTCCGCCATCGGATGGACCTTGGGGGATATCAAAGGAATTAGCCCTTTGCTGTGCATGCATAAAATCATCCTTGAAGAAGAAGCCAAGCCAAAGAGACAAGCACAACGACGATTGAACCCAATCATGCAAGAAGTTGTAAAGAAGGAGGTTCTCAAACTCCTTGACCACAGTATGATCTACCCAATCTCCGACAGTAAATGGGTGAGCCCTACACAAGTAGTAGCCAAGAAAGGGGGGATGCAGATTGTGAAGAACAACGATGGAGAGGAAGTTGCAACAAGACCAGTCACGGGATGGCGGTTCTGCATCGACTACCGAGCCTTGAACACCGCCACGTGGTACAACCAAATAACTGTGGCAACTGAAGATCAACACAAAACAACATTCACCTGTCCTTATGGAGTGTTCGCCTACCGCCGGATGCCATTCGGATTATGCAATGCACCGACTACCTTCCAAAGATGCATGATGGCAATCTTCCACGATCTGATTGAAGATATCATGGAGGTATTCATGGATGATTTCTCAGTTTTTGGTAGCTCATTCGATATTTATCTGCAGAATCTAGCTACTGTACTTGAGAGATGCACCGAGACAAACCTATGCCTCAATTGGGAGAAATGCCACTTCATGTTACGAGAGGGGATTGTGTTGGGACATAGAGTATCCGCCGAGGGACTAGAAGTGTATCGAGCCAAAGTCATAGCCATTGAAAAAATGCCACCGCCAACAAATGTTAAGGCTGTCCGAAGTTTCCTAGGCCACGCCGGATTCTATAGGAGGTTCATCAAGGACTTCTCATAGATCTCCCGACCTCTATGCAACCTTCAGGAGAAGGACGTATCCTTCGTGTTTGATGATGATTGTGTGAAAGCCTTCGAGAGATTGAAGGAGGCACTGGTAACAGCACCAATCCTGACATCACCGGACTGGGATGAGCCCTTCACATTGATGTGCGACGCCAGTGATTACGCTGTTGGGGCAGTTTTGGGGCAATTAAAAGGAAGGCTTTTCCATGTAATTCAGTACGCCAGCAAGAGCATGAATACAGCCTAATGCAACTACACCACCACGGAGAAAGAAATGCTCGTAGTTGTCTATGCCTTCAACAAGTTCTGACCATATCTGATAGGTTCAAAGACAACCGTTTTCACCGACCATGCAGCCATCAGATATCTGTTCGCAAAGCAAGATGCCAAGCCTAGGCTGATCCGGTGGATACTACTACTACAAGAGTTTGACTTGGAGATCAAGGACAGGAAAGGGAGCGAGAACGTGATCGCAGACCACCTCTCAAGACTCGAGCCACCGGTCGAAGGGGATGATCAGCAGATGAAGATCCGGGAAACATTCCCGGACGAACAGATCTGCATTGCTAGGGAATTGAAAGAGATGTACGATTCCAAGACACCCTGGTATGCAGATTTCGCCAACTATTTGGTTGGCGGTGTTCTCCCTCCGGACTCCTCTCCATATGCAAGGAAGAAGTTTCTGCATGATGTCAGATTCTATTACTGGGAGGATCCCTAGATGTGCTGATGGCGTCATCTGCCGCTGTGTGCCTCAGTCCGAGTGGCAACAAATCTTCGAAGCCTGCCACTCATCTCCTAGTGGTGGCCATCACTCAGCCAACCGGACCGCATTCAAAATCCTTGCCAGCGGATTCTACTGGCCATCCATCTACTAGATCTGCCGCGGATGGATAACATGTTGTGATCGCTGCCAAAGGACCGACAACATCTCGCGAAGGAATGAAATGCCACAGACACCGGTCATCGAAGTCGAGATCTTTGATGTTTGGGGGATCGACTTCATGGGACCCTTTCCACCATCTCAAGGGTTCTCATACATCCTCTTGGCAGTGCACTACGTATCACGATGGGTCGAGGCTACTCCAACAGTCACAAATGACTCCAAGGTAGTCATCAAGTTCCTACAGAAACTGATAACGCGATTTGGGACACCAAGAGCCTTGGTAAGCGACGGGGGATCCTACTTCTGCAACAAATGGCTTGCTACCCTTCTCGCCAGATACAGAGTCAAACACCGAGTCACCACACCATATCATCCACAAGGGAATGGGCTGACGGAGCTGTCCAACCGAGAAATCAAGCAAATCTTGGAGAAGACGGTGAACCAAAGAAAGGAGTGGGCGGCAGTGCTTGATGATGCATTATGGGCATACCGCACTGCCTACAAAACACCAATTGGGACGTCACCCTATCAGCTGATCTTCGGGAAGTCCTGTCACTTGCCGGTGGAGATGGAGCACAAGGCTTGGAGAGTAGTAAAAGAACTTAACCTAGATTAGAGGACAGCCGCGGAAGAGCGCGCCATGGCATTGAATGAATTAGAAGACTTCCGAGACGAAGCTTATGAGAACAATGTCATCTACAAGAATAGGGCAAAGAGGTTCCACGACAAAAGGATTCGCTCACATATTTTCCATTCAGGTGACAAAGTTCTTCTCTTTAAATCCCGTCTCAGATTCATGCCCGGGAAGTTATAATCAAAGTGGGCCGGACCATACACCGTGATCTGCCAATTTATGAACGGTGTAGTTGAACTAGCTGGCCAAGATGGGAAGAACTTCAAGGTGAACGGACAGAACCTGAAACCATACTTCACACCACTTCAAATTAAAGCGGTGGAAAAGTACTACTTGAACCGTCCTTGAAGGCACAGGTATTGTCGAGCTAGCGACATAAAACCAAGCACTGGTTGGGAGGTAATCCAACACTTTATCGCTTTCTTTATTTCTGTTTTTTTAGTCAGTTGAGTCGAGTCAGTCAAATTTTTTGTTTTCCGAAAAACATTCGAATTGAGTTGGGTCCAGTCATCTGTCGGAACACGTCGATCGCTGCTTCTTGCGAGCGATCGACGAGGGAACCTCGACCACGTCGATCGATGCAATTTCTCGTCGATCGACGGGAATGCCTCGTCGATCGACGCGAACTTTTCTGAGGACTGGACAGAGACGGGTTTAAAACCCAAAACCCTCACTCCTCTCACTCACAAACACACTTGCACGAATTTTTTCTTCTCTCCAAACACCCACTCGAATTTTTCTCTCCAAATCAGACGCTTCCACCCACGGTATGTATCCTAACACTCTCCTCTTTGATTATTTCTTGTCATTGAAGGATTTGAGCATGATTTTGTTAGAAAATTGAGTTTGGGACACTTGTGTCCATTTTTTGCAATTTTGACGATTTCGTTGCTTTCCATGATGATAAATCGATATGGTTGATTGTTTTAGTCGATACACTTCTTTATCTTGGATGGGTAGCTAGGATTGCTTTGAATTTGATGATTGTAGGTTTGGGGGGATAATTCTTGTTTGAAGTGTTGCTCTTATCCTGCTATTTTTGAGATAAATTCTTTCAATCAATGATGCAATATGCTATGATAGAGGGTGAATTGAATGAATTTCGAATCAATTTTGCATGGGTAGAGACATTTTGTGGACAATTAAACAATTCATTGTTGTAATGTTGGGAATGTTGTGAAGTTGCTCTAAGGAGTTTTGAAATGAGTTTTTTTTCCACTACCCTTGCAGATTGATCATGGACTTCCAACCCACCTTCGCAAAAAAGGCTCATCAGAGACGCTTTCGGAAATTCTCTAGCGACGAGTTTGCCGTCCGACAAACACTTTACCCATGCCTGGAAACAATGCATCGGCTGGGAATTCGAGCCGACGTAGAGGCTCTTCTTTGGAGAGTAAACTGGAGTGCTTGTATGACAGCACAATGGCCGACCTATCCATCGCTTGTCTTGGAGTTTCATGCCTCACTCCATGTTTTTGAGGTCCAGCCAGAGTCCGAGCCGACCACCATCTCCTTCCAGCTGCTGAATGAACACTACGAGATACCAAGGGACATGCTTGAAGAGATTTGGGGCATCCGGAAAGGGGGAGTAGGCTTTCTTCCCCCGAGTTTTTGACATTGCCCGCTTCTGGAGCCAGATAGCAGCTGATGCTAAGAAGGACTTGCAGGAATTTGACTCGGGGAACCTGAAGGCTTCCTCCATCGACAATCTAGTGTTCCGGTATCTCCAGAGATGCATGGGGGTGTCCATCACAGGCAGACACGAGAGCGACAAGGTGAGAGTGGGGGAATTGTACGCCATCTACTACATGCTGACCGGCGAGAAGTTCAGTTTTGCGGCGTTGGTCATAGACCAGTGGAGGCATCAGATCAAGGCCTCCAAGGGCAACATCTGGAGCGGGGGATTGATTACCCCGATTGCGGAGTATGTGGGCATCGATCTGTCAGAGATCGAGTCGAATGAGGAGGACAGCCGAGGACTTGGCACCGAAGCTCTGGTGAAGATGCTGATGTTGTCACCACGAGATGCAGGTTGGTCTCTGCGGATGTCCAATGGGGACAGGTTCCAATTGCCACAGAGGAACCTCATTCGCGTCACTGATTATCACTTCCGTGATAATTGGTGGATGAGCACACCAGCCCACTTGAGGCTCATGGTCGGAGCACAGGGAGTTCCCGGTACCTCCTGACTTCGTCACCGGCCGCTGGCTTAGGCCGACCAGCGACAGCCACAGACACCTCCAGAAGGACCCGAGGAGGAGGCGGCCAGAGGATGACAGACATGATGGGGGAGGAGAGCGGATTCACGATCAGACTGGTGGGCATTTGTCCGGCCACTTTGCGGGAGAGTCTTCATCTTCCGGAGGAGTGGATCTGGCGATGATGTACCAGTTCATGCAGCAGCAGGCTGTTCTGCATGCCGAGGAGCACACCCGGCAGGCAAATTTTCTTCACCACGTGACCACGAGGCTCAACACCCTCGACACGCAGATGCAGTGCCTTCTCCTGAACACCCAGCCCGACTCTGTCTACCTCCGACGCCACAGAGAGCACCAGGACCGCAGGCGGCGACTTCCCGTTTGGCCTGCCCCCGATGTTGAGATGGAGGATCCTCCAGAGGAGGAATGAGGTACCGTTTCCTTTTTCCTTATCTAACTTTCAAACTTGTTCACTCCTTCGAATGGAACAAGTTTGGGGGGATGAGGATAGGAAAAGGGTAAGGTTTGTTTGTTTTTATTTTTCCTGCTTTATTTTAAATTTTCGTTGTTTCGTTGTTTCGTTGTTTTTCTGTTTTTCTTTTTGTTTTTTCTGAACCATCACCATCCTTGTTCTTTTGCTTCAATGTGAACAATTGCTCTCTGCAAGGCTTTTTACTCAAAATTAGTATTTTTGAACTCTTAATTTGTGGTACTTGTTCTGAGTTGAATAGTCTAGAGTATTGTTTTAGGAGCTTTTGAACATAGGACAGTCGGAACTACTTTTGATTATGTTGGTGTTGGAATTGAATACTTGTCTTTCCTTGGAATTAAATTGTTGGTTGATAATTGAGATATTTGCTGATTAAGAATGATAATCCATGTGATAGAGTAGCCGATGATAGGAGCTGCTTTGCTTGATAAGTTGACTTTTGAAATATATATTTTTGCATGATAACTGTTCCAAAATTGGGTAATTGTTGAGGAGTAACGAAAATTTCTACCTTGTGAGAAATTGTGCCATATTTTCGTTTGATGAGTGACAAAGTCATTAGATTTACTTCCTAGAATTTGATGAATTTCTCTCTCGAGGTTGCATTAAGTGTGGTAATAAGGAGAAAATGATTTTAGGCATGTTCTTTCATAGCCCATTTCCCATACACTCACCTTGAATTTTCACTTGCAACCCCTTGAGCCTTGAACAAATTTTTCTTTGATTAGAAGGGTTGATGAAACTGTGAATGATTGGAGGATGAAAACTTTGGGATTGAGATATGAGGTTGTGTGCAAAATTAGGGGTTCCTGAGGGTAAATTTCGGAAAAAAAAAATATGAGTGAACATTGGCGAATATGATTGAAAAGAAAAAAAAATTGAGAAGAAAAACTTCGTATGTGTAGTTCACAAAAGCCAAAATAAATTTCGAACCCTGAAAATTACAAAGGAGAAGGAACAAGATTGTGTGTTAAAAGAAAAAAAAATTATGTGGGCAAGATATGCTAGAGACTTGGTGTTGGAATGAAATATTTTGAGTCACTTAGCCAAAAATATCCTACCTCTTAGGTAAGCCACATTACAACCAAATCAAGACCTTTTTTATTCCCTGAAAAACCACACTAACAAGCAGTGGAGAGATGAGAAATTTATCAAACCTATGGTGAGGTAAACTAAAACTTTGAATGAGTGAATTTCAAAACCTTTTTACTTGATTGAGCGATGAGTGCAAACACTTCCCGGTGAGGTTCCTCCTCAATAATTTAACAATTAGAATTTGCTTGGATTGCATAGTTTATATGAATAAGTGATACTTAGATTGCAAAAGAAGCTTGTGAGGCATTCCACACTTGTATCTACATTTGATTAGAACTCTTTTCTGTGAATTGATCGAGGACGATCAATGGTTTGAGTTTGGGGGAGTTGATGAGTTAGGATTTTCACCAACTTATCTGGTTGTTCTTTGACTAAATGTGTGGTGTAAAGATCGTTTTTGTACTAGTTTTCGTGCATGAATTGGCTTTTGTGCTCGTAATGTTGTGTTTGATGAATCATGCAGAGTTTTGGCCATAAACAGAGGAGAGTTGGATTTCCAGTTTCAGGTCCACGTCGATCGACGAGGAGAATGAAGGAGGAGCGATCGACGAAGGAAGAAAAGAGAAGATCGACGGAGGCAGCAACCACGTCGATCGGTGCCATTGGATGTTGATCGATGAAAGCATTTCACCGGCGTCGATCGACGCCAATCTCCCACGATTGACGCGAAGTCGGGAATCCTAGTCTGCTTCTGTTTTGGAGATAAAGCCATATCTTCACCTAGATTTTGTATGATACATTCTACACTATTATAAAAAGCCATATAAAATTCATTTTTTAGAGAGAGAGACAATAGATTACTCACCAGAATTTAGTATTGAAGATTAATTAGAGTTTCTCAAGGTTTTAGAAGTTTATGTTTGAAGACAGAGTTCTGCAGGATTATTTTCAAATTCCGATTTTTATGCAATTCAGGTTTTATCCTTCTATGATGAATATTATTTTGAATATGTGTAACTAATATCTTCCTCAGATTCTAGGGTTTCGAATTATCAATGTAAACATGTTTGATTAATTGAATTATTTTCACTTTCCCTTCGTAGTTTGTGAAATCTGTGCTTATTCATAATCTTGATTTGTTGGCCACATATTAGGATTAACTAGTTGATTGCTTGAGACGTAACTGTAATAGTTTTCAACCGAAAGAGATTTTCACAATATAATCTGATTTCTTGTCGTAATTGAAGGAGATTGATTGTAGGAATAAATCTTAAATCCACAAATCTATGTATTAAATTCATAGGAGCATGCTAGGGTTTTGAGAATTTTAATTATGTGCAATAACCATAATTCGATCCGGTTCAAATTGGTTTAGGTGATTCGGTTCACGGTAAAAACCCTACAATTGGTATCAGAGCCAGGTTTCTGATTTATGGCTCTGTTGTTCATAATTAAATTCGATATGCATGTATGAATTTATTGTTTTGTGGATGTTTGGTTTTTGTTCCTCGTGGCAACCCGTTGATTCAGCCCGCGGTGGTTTATCCATGTAGGGCTGAATTGTTTTTGTAAAATCACGAGAAAATCCGTGATTAGTGTAGATTTGAAAATTGTAATTAGAATAGTTTTTCTGTAATTTTTCAAATTTAATTTAGACGAGTTGAGGACGAAGAACGAAGACGAAGCCGACAGAGGGCCGACGGAGACGACGGCACGCGGCGGCGCGGCAGGCGCGCGGCCGGGGCGTGCGGCGCGCACACGGCACGCGTGAGCAGCACCCACGGCGTGCGGCCTGCAGGCACGCGAGGCAGCGCGGGCGCGGCGGGGGTGTGCGTGCGGGCGTGGCACTGCAGCAGCGCGCGGGGGCGCGCGGTGCTGTGCGTGGCGCTGGCCGGTGGCTGGCCTGGCGGCTACGGCGGTCAGCGGTCGGCGGCAGCTTCGGCTATCGTCGGCTGCTGCTGTCCCGTCGCGGTGGCTCGTATTTTGGTGGTTTGCACAATCCTGTGTAAGCCCTAGGATTTGCATTAGGGTTAGGGCAAATCATCAGATCACAAAGGCCTAAAAATCCAAAAGATTTGGTGTATCCAGATTTGAAGGCTCTTGAAGATTTGGAAGATTTGGATTTATCCAAATTAATTCAAAATTCAAATTTGTAATAGATAGATATTATTTTCTATTTTTGGGGCCACGAGGAATTTTTGTTTGCCTTAATTATCCTCGTATGATATGTGATTTATTTATGTGCGCAATTTAAGCATGTGTAGATAATTGCAAAAGCATGATTTATTGCTTTTATTATTTACATCTTTTCAAGCATGCTTATGTGATTAATTTCTTTTGTTGGTTTATATTTTGAGAATTTTTTGGCTTGTTTAATTACATGCAAAAATTTGGAAAATATAATGACAAAGAAATTATGTGTGCGCATAAAGAAACCTTTTAAAAGAAAAATACTAAGCAGATTTTCTAATTAAAATCAATAGACCTCCACAAAGCAGTCCTAGGCTGTAAGTGTATCTCTCGTTCTAGTAAATGTCTACGAGTGTAGCTTGCTAGTTCCCGGAGGTGCATGGGTACGGTTGTTGGGATTTCTAGACAAATAATTTAAATCATGTGAATAGTGGGAGGGCTTTGCGTAAACGTCTACGAGTGTAGCTTGCGTAGACCTCTTTCACAAGTGGAGCGAACTATTAACTGTAAGCTTGTGCACAATCTTGTGTGCAAGAAGATGGTTGAGGATAGTTCAGTGACTACGCACAAGATGTCTGTGATTGATCTCATGAGACAGTTTACTATGCGGGGTGGTAATATCAGTGCGCAAGGCGAGATTGATATTACTTTGAATTCTCTTCCGGAATCTTATCATGACTTTAAAGGTGGTAATAGCAGTCTACCATGCGAGCACGGAAACCTGTTCTGTCTGGTTCTAGTACTGGTTCGACAACCTCTAAGGTTGGAGACGATGGTGCTGAGAGCAAGTTCAGGAAAACAGGCAGTGATAGCAAGTCTAGGAAGGGGAAGAAAGCCAAGGTCACTCCAAAGAAGAACGAGTGTGCTGGATGCGGAAAGGTGGATTGTCCGAATGCTAAGGGACAAGGTACGTCATTTACATTTGTAACAGAAACATGTTTAGCATCGGTTTCTACTTATTCGTGGGTAGTGGATACTGGAGCTACAGATCATGTTTGTTACATTTTGCAGGGGTTCACACCGAGGAGGGTGCTGAAGAATGACGAGGTAACCATCTCGATGGGGAACGCAGCACAAGTGAGTGCAGCTGCCATTGGAGATTTCACCTTGTACTTTGATGATTCTGTTTTAACATTGAGAGATGTTTTGTACGTGCCGAATTTTTGGCAAAACCTTATTTCAGTTTCCAAACTTTATGTTGATGGATATTCAGTTATTTTTTATTGTGGTGTTTCTATCATTTGTAATAATGGTGTTATCTGTCGTGGAATGCTGAATAATTCTCTTTATGTTGTTAATTATAATCATAAGTCTTCCGCAAGTATTGCATGTAACTCATCCGTAATTGATAATCATAGGAAGAGAAAACTTACTTCTTCTGATGAGGATCTTACATATATCTGGCACTTGAGACTGAGTCACATCAGCTTGAAGCGGATTCAAAAACTTGCAGATGACGGTACATTGGACCTAGTCCGGGCTGTACCTTATCAAGTCTGCGAATCCTACATCGAGGGCAAGATGTCAACTAGGCCTTTCAAGGCTAGTCAGTCTCGAGCAGAGGAAGTGTTGGAATTGATCCATTCTGACTTATGTGGACCGATGTCCACGCAGGCTCGTAGAGGCTACGAGTATTTCGTCACTTTCATTGACGACTACTCAAGGTACGGATACGTTTACCTGTTTCGCTACAAGTATGAATGCTTTGAGAAATTCAAAGAGTTCAAGGCTGAAGTAGAAAAGAAGGTCTGGAAAACTATCAAGTCGATGCGATCTGACTGCGGTGGCAAATACCTTGGTAACGAGTTCCTGCAATATTTGTCAGAAAATGGGATTACATCCCAGTGGACTGTACCGGGTACTCCCCAGCAAAACGGTGTAGCTGAAAGAAGAAATAGGACTCTTCTAGAGATGGTAAGATAAATGATGAGTTATGCAAACTTACCAATTTCGTTTTGGGGCTACGCATTGGAAACAGCAGCTTACGTGCTTAATGTGGTGCCTTCTAAATCAGTTCCTAAGACACCTTCTGAGCTCTTCCTTGGTCGCAAACCTAGTTTGTTTAAGTTTAGAGTATGGGGCTGTCTGGCACACGTACTGTCGAAGGAACCTGATAAATTAGAAAGCAGGTCAAAAGTAATGTTGTTCATAGGGTATCCCAGGCAAACGAAAGGTGGTTACTTTTACTGTCCTGAGAGTCAAAGAGTCGTTGTTAGCACCAACGCTAGATTCTTGGAGGACGAGTATGTGAGTAATCACAAGTCAAGGAGTGATATCGTTCTTCAAGAAATTGAGAACGAGAATGCAATTCCAAGGGAAGGGGAACGTGTAGATGTGGGTGCTCCTGTGAGAGGCACAGCACCACAGACACGTTCTACAGTGCAAGGTGCAGGACCACAAGTCACTGCACCTACTAATGACACGGCACCGATGCCTCATCGTAGTGGGAGAGTTATTTTCCAGCCTGAAAGGTACATGTTCGTGGGCGAGTCTTCGGACTTGAGCCCGGAAGACGGATATGAGGACTCTGACCCACTGACTTACGAAGAGGCAGTGCAAGACAAGGATGTTGCCAAATAGCGTGTCGCCATGGATTCTGAGATTGAATTCATAACTGCTATGGATGTATACCAGAAAACTGATTTGCCGGATGACTTTATGGCCATAGGGTGCAAATGGGTATACAAGAGAAAGAAAGGGGCGGATGGAAAGATCACGACATTTAAAGCCAGACTGGTGGCAAAGGGTTATAGTCAGAAAGAGGGCATTGACTATGACGAAACCTTTTCACCCGTAGCCATGCTCAAATCCATCCGGATACTCCTTGCCATAGCTGCGCATATAGACCTCGAGATCTGGCAGATGGAAGTCAAAATCGCTTTTCTAAACGGTTACCTTGAAGAAGGTAGAGACATCTATATGCAGCAACCCAAGGGTTACATAAGCAAGGGCGAAGAACATCTTGTCGGAAAATTATTCCTAAAATCTCCCTTAGGATTTGTTTGTGAAAAGGTTTTGTTGAATCAAACCTTAGCATTGGTC
>JAPKLW010000048.1:609739-693485 GCA_026898455.1 Plectranthus barbatus
TCGATCATTTGCTGAATTCTAGATAGACTAGCATATCTTGTAAAGTCCTGTATAGGTCATAAATTGAGTTGTAATAGATTAGTCGGCTAGAAGATTTACTAGCAGAGTTTGAAGGACGGCATTTGCTAGAAAACATACCCTAGCAGAATGCTAAGGCTTTAGCATTCGCTAATATTCAGCAAACCTTGAAAGATGCTAGCAGAACAGACGTCAAAGGATCGAGTGTTAGAGGAAACGTTCAGCAGCCAAAGACACGATAGCAGATCGCTAAGGAACATTAGCAGAGCAAGAGTGTCAAAGGCTGAAGCCAAACTGCCGTTCTGACAAAAGCACACACAAAGGACAAGAGTTTCCCGAAGTAGTTCGGAAAGTATAGATCAACGCCAAAAGCATCTGATCAAGTCAAATCACTCTCGGACAAAGGAGTCGTTGTGTCTAACGGACATGGAGATTCAAGATTTGAATCTCCATCTATAAAAGTCAGGTCCAAAAGTGAGAATCGACTACTACTCCTACTGCTTCTAACCGACATTCGCAAACACTCAAGTGTAAGATTCCTTTGACAAAGCGAACAAGCGAAAAGTAGTCAGTTGAGAGCTCTTGATAAAAGAAGTATTCAAAGCTCTCAACAACCAGGAAGTGTCTTTCATTGAATATTTGACACTTCTCTTTAAGAGATTCCTTAACTTTGGTTGAGAATCTTCAATCATTGGGATAACTTCCATCCTAGGAAGATCCAACAGTCACTCCTGAAAAGGATTGACTCCGACGGGCTTTTAGCCGCATTCCTGAACAATTTCGAGGGAAACTATAAAAACCTCACCAACAGCGAAGGACAAGTTACACGAAGGTTCCGCCCTTGACTTGGCCGTAGCTGTGTTTGGAAAAGTACGAATCATCGGAGGATAGCTTTGTTGTGGCCGGTCCGAAAGTTCGCCGCCTACTACAAGTGTTTGGCGATTCCTTGTACTTTCGTATACTTTTTTAGTGGAAATCTTAGCGTTTCGGCTAAGGAGTGGACGTAGATCTATTTGGATCGAACCACTATAAAATACTGTGTTCATCTACTATTTTATTATTTAACTGTTCAAAACTGATTTAAAACCTAGCAACAGAGTTGCTAGAGTATATCTGAAAAGAAACATCTAATATATCTTGAGCTCAAGTACTACTTAAACAAAGATAAGTGTATGTAACGTTTATTCATTCCGCTGCATTTCGTGTTTACGCTTAAACACGATGACTCTGATATTTGAGGACCAACACATCTTGTCTGGAAGCTTAGGAAGTCCTTGTATGGACTTAAGCAAGCTTCAAGGTCGTGGAACTTATGTTTCAACAATGTGATTAAATCCTATGGATTTGCACAGTTGGAAAACGAAAGTTGTGCTTACCGACTTTGTGTCAGTGGGAGCGTGGTCTTCCTTGCACTATACGTTGATGACATACTCCTATTTGGAAACAACGAGGGAGTGATGTCCGAAATCAAGGTTTGGTTATCCGAACAGTTCCAAATGAAGGACCTGGGAGAAGCTGGCTACATTCTTGGGATTAAGGTCTTACGAGATCGTAAAAGAAGAATGTTGAGCTTATCCCAGGCATCCTATGTGGATACTGTGATAGCCCGGTTCAGCATGCAACTCGCCAAGAAAGGCTTGCTACCTTTCAGACATGGCGTTCATCTTTCTGGTGGGCAGTGTCCTCAGACACAGCGGGAGAAAGACGAGATGAGTCTTGTACCATATGCTTCGGATGTGGGTAGTCTCATGTATGCGATGTTGTGTACCAGACTAGATATCTGTTATGCCGTTGGCATGGTAGCAAGATATCAGTCTAACCCTGGACAGGCGCACTGGACTGCTGTAAAGCACATCCTCAAGTATTTGAAAAGAACTAGGAATTTCTGCCTAGTTTATCAAAGTGAGGATTTGTGCCCTGTGGGTTATACAGACTCGGATTTCCAAGGGGACCAGGATGAGAAGAAATCGACCTCGGGATATGTGTTTACCCTGGGAGGTGGAGCTGTATCTTGGAGGAGCTCAAAGCAGAAATGCATTGCTGACTCCACCATGGAGGCGGAATATGTCACCGCCTCCGACACCTCGAAAGAGGGGGTGTGGCTCCTGAACTACCTTTTAGAGTTGGGCGTGATCCCGAGTTTGCCGAGGAGCATCACAATTTATTGTGTTAACTCTGGTGTAGTGGCAAACTCAAAGGAACTGTGGTCTCACAGGGCAAACAAACACATAGAGAGAAAGTACCATATCATACGAGAAATTGTATCGAGGGGCGATGTGCTGATTAAGAAGATTGACCTTGCTGACAATCTTGCTGATCCATTTACAAAGAGCTTGCCGCAGAAAGTTTACGAAAGACATATTCGTGAGCTGGGTCTGAGGTGGATGCCGACCACTAATAGTGGTTAAAGTGACAGCAGACTAGATAGACGGACTGTATACTCTGTAATAGCTTAGTTATGCTTTGAGTATAAGTGGGAGATTGATGGGTTTTGTATATTGAAAGCATTTATTACAATGAGTATACAACGGTTTATTTCTCCTATTTGTTAACAATCTTACATGTATGAACAATGGTATCCTCTTGTCTCACCGATAGGGACGATCATACGGTGTGTTGTAGATCGCAGAAGACAGTATGATCACTTGACCTAGTGAGACATAAACCTGATCACAGCCGAGACAGCATGTGAGGATACGTCTGTCCGGATGGCTGCGACATTGTCGGAATAAGTAGTCTGTCTTGGTTACTTGACATGTTGGTAGGCAGAGGTGGCGTATTGATGGACCACAGTGAGATGTATTCGTCTGTCTGACATCAGCGAATGCAAGATCTCGTTATATTGATTGAGTACAAACCCTAACGAAGGTTCAGGGGTTTGCACGGGTTGACTGTTGCTTTGACTTGCCATGGTGGAGAGCCTTAGTAACGTGCTCGTATATCTGCATCTTGGGTAACTGCAGTTCGTGTAGTACCGCCTGAGACTGGACTTAGGTAACCATATCCGAGTAATAGGATGGGGACATTCCTTAAGGAGCTCAATAACATTCATTGTGCCAAAGTCCTGCAGGCTGATTAAGTTCAGGCACGAGTGATAAGGTTTGAGTGGTACTACTCAGGAATTATAAGATATTAATTAATTGTAGTTAGAGCTTGTCAGAGGCTCCGATTAATTAATGGATGTCCGATAACCTTATATATGGGGATTCTCAATTAATGCAGCCCGTTCTCATAACGTGGTAATAAAGGGGTAGGTCAATATTAATTATGTCCTGGATTGTGGACATGAGAATTAATTAATTTGTAGGCCCACTTTATTATTTGCATTAGGACCTAGGTCTGGCCCAATTAAATATGCTCAATTGAGCCCAAAATGGCCCATCAGGGTTTTCAACCCTAGGTCTATAAATAGACAGCTCTCTCTCATAAGTTGTAAGACAGTTGAAACACACTAAACCCTAGAGAGAGAGGAGGCGCCGTTTTTGGTAGAGAGGGAGGAGAATTTCGATTCTGGTCCTGCTCAGAATACAGATCTACGGAGTCCTCACCAGTAGTAGATCTGAACAGCATTGGGACACATCCCTAAAGATCTGATCTGGATCACTACAAGAAAAAAGGCAATAGAAGACGCGGAATCTGCGTCTTCTATTACAGGATTCCGCGTCTTCTATATATGTGTAGTCTAACAAGATTCGCTAATAGAAGATGCGGAATTCCGCGTCTTCTATATGCTTATAGAAGACGCGGAATTTCGCGTCTTCTATAAGCATATAGAAAACGCAGCCATCCGCGTCTTCTATTTGTTTTTTTTTTGTTTTTTTTTTTTCAATTTTTAACAACATGTAATTATAATACTTCAAAAATAAAAACAATAACATTAATGGCAACAAATATATAGAATCTCCAATTTTCTCACTAATAATTATAACAAAATGAAATATACACATAATTTCAGTACAAAAGTTAAGAATAAAAATTCTTACAAAAATTAAGTGTTTGGTGAATAAAATTAAGTCTTTCCACAAAACACCGACAAATTTGTTCTACATTTGTCAAATATACCCGTACAAGCTCCCTCCTGTATTGACAATCAAGACAACGGAATGGCCGCTCCACCCTCTCCCTGAGAACCAATAATTAATAGTTAGGTTTCCGAGAAAATATGATGGGCATCAACTGATACAACTGAGAACAGATAATTTCCACAAGAAAACATAAATTCTATGGTCAACAATAGTGAAGGTATAAATTATTCTTTTCATAAGTTAGAACACCTATATTCAACTATCTGCTGCACACGGAACAAGTGTTTATCACTATCTCTATCAACCAATGAACTACAATGGCTTTTTCCCCAAGGAAGAGAAAACTCAAATAACACTGCTGTTAAATATGTGCCTTGACTGAGCTGTTAGCGGCTGTCTAAGCTCAATATGTTTTAAAGGCATTTTGAAGCTTTTCAAGTTTTAGTTCTTAAAGAGATCAAACTTAGACTTCTCAAAAAACCTCGCCTAACCTATTCTATCACCCTTGTCCATATCAAACTAATAGAGTAAATAATCGACCAGTTATTTCAAATATCTTCACCATGCCAAGGAAAACCATACAAGTAAAAAATTGAACCAAAACTCTTTATTCTTGCTGGGAAGCAAGATTAATTCACCAATAAACACAAAACAAAAAATGACCATGAGACAACATACAATCATTTATCATTTCATACCTAGCGCAAACGACACCTTCGGGCGTGATTTGTTCTTGCCCAATAGCTTCATTTGGTTAGCTCGTTCTTCCTCTTCTTACAGTTTCTTCTTTGGCAATGCCTCTTCTTTCTGCCTTTGAAGTTCTTCCAATTCCCTATAACATTCCTCTTCGTTTCTCTGCTGTTTGAGAGCTTCTCTCCTTTGGGCTTCTTCTATCCATGTCAAACCATGCCCCAGAACACCACCTCAAAACCATTTGTTCAACCTTTGTTTATCCTATGGTCAAACTAGCATGCCTCTTAAACACCACAAAACAGAATATAAACCAAAACTAACTAATAAGATCATGTAAGAAAACAAGAAGTGCCTTCATGCTTCTTTAAATTGTCTGCTGGCCTTGAGCCCTTGACAGCAACCTGCTTAACTGCATATGCTGCAATAGAAGCAGCAACAACAATGACTAACCTAACAATCATGTAGGTACTGCTGATGGAAAAAACATAGTTTTCCACTCATATACTAATAGAAACAGTGCCTCTTGAAGGCTTTCCCTCATTTCCCTTCAACCCCATAATTCATACCTCGAACCAAGAACCCATACAAACAGGAACATAGATTTCTCCTAGGATATCCAATGATTGAACACATAAACATTGGAATTCTTTTTTTTGTTCACACTTTACAGACATAAACGTTTCTGTGCCAATGCCATTTTCTTTTGATAAAATGAAAAAGAAAAAGAAAAGTAAAATTCTTTCTTGCAAACAAAGTTTCTGAGAAATGAAAATCCCCCAACACAGACTGTCGAGTCGGGGCTGTAGGAGCCACCAATTTTCTAGTGGTCAGTTATCCTCCAAGAGGATCGATATTCAATGAACAGGTGGTGAGTTTGACTAGGCAATTAAGATTTATATGGGCTGATGATGACAACAGTAAATGAAAGAGGTCATCTTGAACAAGAAATGATCGAGTTGTCTGATTCTTTCAAATAAAGTGAATTCAGCCAGTTTTCAGAAACCATAGACAAATTATCACAATTTATATATGTTCAACCTCTGTCAACTCATGGCATTAGCACATCAGAGAAGTGTGCCGACAACACATATCTGAATATGCGAACTGCACAACATGTGGGTTTGACATAACGCACGTTATATGAATAGATAAGACAATTAACTTCCAACAATTTAAGTCGGCAAGTAGACAATGTAAGCCACAGAAGTTAGAAAATGGAAAACATATTGCGTTATTTCACACTAATGCAGGTCGTAATTCGGAACAACACATATCATGCCTCCCAACAGAGACTGTAAACAGACTGTATGCTTTGCAACATATGCAGTAACGGCTTCATCCAATCAATAAAAAAATACCAAACTAAGAGCAAAAATAACAGGACGGAAATGGATTTGTAATCACATCTCTGAAAATCGAAAATAAATTGGAATGAGGGATTACCTTAGGGTTTTGAAATTTGGGATAAGATTACAGACGGCGGCTTCAATAGAAACTTTCGCAAAAGAAACGATCGATATCACATATTTCATTGCCAAACAGTGTTCTTGCCCAGTGAAAAAGTAAGGAAAATGAGGGAGAGCCAAAATGTAATCGGAGAAGCAAAGGGAGAGGGAGGAGAAGGTCACCACGTGTTCTGCGCGTGCGTGGGCCTGCTGTTAGCTCACGTGGTTCAGATCAACGGTGGACAAAGCGACGGGAGAACGGCCGACGCCGGCACAGATTAAGAGCTACAGGAGGAATTGGGCGCGCGATCGATTTGTGAATGATGGAGGATTAGGTTTAAAAACAAAGACGATGCTATATAAAAACATAGACGACGCGGCAAGAGGCGTTGTCAATTGACGGAAATTTCAAAAAATATAGAAGACGCGGGAATCAGCATCTTCTATATGTGTATAGACGACGTGTAAATCCGCGTCTTCTATACACATATAGAAGACGCGGATTCTCGCGTCTTCTATTAGCGAGAATTATTTTTACTACACATTTACACTTATGCGTCTTCTATTAATATATAGACTACACAATTAAATATTCGCGTCTTCTATTAAACGTTGTCTATTCCCTATTTTGTTGATTTCAAATTTATTCTTAGAAATTAGATTTCTAATTTCTACTTCCGCAGATAAATTCGGATCGCGTGGTTGAATTGGGATTTGGAATTCAAACGCGAAAGATCGGTTCAGACTCGATGGAGTTACGGTAAACCCTAAATCCACAAATCTATGTATTAAATTCATATGAGCATGCTAGGGTTTTGAGAATTTTAATTATGTGCAATAACCATAAATCGATCCAGTTCAAATTGGTTTTGGTGATTCGGTTCACGGTAAAAACCCTACAAGTATGTCGTCAATGAATACCAAGACAAAGTTGTTGAGGTATGGGTGGAATACCCTATTCATCCGGTCCATGAACACCGGTTGGGCGTTTGTAAGTCCAAATGGCATAACCACGAACTCGTAGTGACCATACCTTGTCCCAAAAGTTGTCTTTGGAATGGCTTCCTTCTGAATCTTTAACTAATGATATCCTGATTGAATGTCTATCTTCGAGAACAAGCTTGCTCTTTTCAGTTGATCGAACAACTCATCAATCCTTAGCATAGAATATCAGTTCTTCAAAGTCAACTTTATTCAGCTCTCGATAATCGATGCACATCCTGTTGGGTTTTGTATAAAGAAAGCATTTATTACAAGTATACATTCAATAGCATTTCCTATCTGTGAAACAAACTTACATGCGAGTAACAACGGTATCCTCTTATCTCACCGATAGGGACAATCATACGACGTGTTGTAGATCGCAGAAGAAAGTATTGACCTAGTGAGATATAAATATTATCACAGCCGATACGATGTACGAGGATAAGTTTGTTGGTGTAAGCTGCAGCATAGTCGGAAAGAAGTAATATGTCTTGATTACTTGATATGTTGGTACGTGCAGTTGCGTATTGATTGGACCACAATGAGATGTATTCTACTGTCTGACATCAGAGAATACAAGATCTCGATCTTGATTGAGTCCAAACCCGAACGAAGGTTCAGGGGTATACACTGGTTGACTGTTGCTTTGACTTGTCATGGTGGAGAGCCTGAGTAACGTGTTCGTATACCCGCATCTTGGGTAACAACAGTTCGTGTATTACAGCCTAAGACTGGAGCTAGGTAACCATATCTGAGTAATAGGATGGGGACATTCCCTCAGGAGCTCAATAACATTCATCGTGCTAAAGTCCTGCAGGCTGATTAAGTTCAAGCACGAGTGATAAAGTTTGAGTGGTACTCCTCAAGAAAATAAGATATTAATTAATTGCGGTAGCTTGTCAAAAGCTCCAATAAATTAATGAATGTTCAGTAACCTTAAATATGGGGATTCTCAAGTAAATGCAACTCGTTCTCATAACGTGGTAATAAAGGGTAGGTCAGTATTAATTATGTGGTGAAAAAGAATTAATATTAATTTATTAATTGTGTCCTGGGTTGTGGACATGAGAATTAATTAATTCATAGGCCTAGTTTATTATTTTAATTAGGTCCCTGGTCTGGCCCAATTAAATATGCTGAAAAGAGGCCCAGTAGCCCATTAGGGTTAAAACCCTAGGTCTATAAATAGAAAGTTCTCTATCTCAAACCCTAGAACTTTGAAATCGATTGAAACCCTAGAGAGATAGACAGTGTGGGTGGCGCCTTTATTGTGTTCGGGAGGGGGAAAAATTCGACTCTGGCTTACACAATTCACAGTCATGTGGAATCCTCACCAGTAGCAGGATTGAACAGCATTGGGATACAGATATGAAGATCTAATCTGGAGAATAAATTTCTTTCCCTTTTCTATTTTCATTAATTAAATCTAGAAATTGGATTCGTCTAATTTTTTTTCCACAGATTTAATTAAATTCGCGTGGTTGAATCAAGAGATTGGAATTCAAACGCGGAAGATCGGTCCTGACAATACGTAGTTAACATAAACTCGATAATCCGCTGCATTTAATTCATAGGAGCATGCTAGGTTTTATCGTATGTTTTATTGTTCTTAACATCCATGAACGGTCCGGCTTATTTAGATTTGGTGATTCGGTTCACCATGAAATCCCTTCAATTGGTATCAGAGCCTGGTCTGTTTTCATGACTCTGTTGGATGAGCAATTATTTGATTATGTATGTATGGATTATTGAATTATAGTGGATGGTTTTGTTTTTGTTCTTCGTGGAGACCCGTTCGATTTAATCTGCGGTGGTTTATCCGTGTTTAGATTAATCAATTTTGTAAAATCATGAGAAAATCTGTGATTAGATTTGATAGGGAAAGTGTAATAGAATAGTCTATTGTAATTTTTTATTTTCAAATCTGTAATTTGTACGGGTCAAAGAACGAAGATGGAGACTGGCGCGGTGACAGCGGTGCACGACGACGACAGGTGGCCGCGCGCAAAAAAGCAGCCGCGTCGGAGCAGCGCTGGATGGTGGTGCATGGCGGCAGGCAGGTAGCCTGCTGCAATGTGCGGCCACGGGTTTGGCTGGTGGCGGCACCACAGCCGCACAGGCAGGAGGCTTGCGCCGGCAACAGCCACGCGACAGTGACAGGCACGCAGCACGCGCGCGGGCGGCGGTGGCTATCATCGGCGGCTGCTGCTGCTGCGGTGGTGGTTCGTGGTTTGACGGCTGGTGCAATTTGGTTGTAAATCCTAGAGTTTGCATTTGGATTGTGGGACCAATTTTCAAATCACAAAACCCTATATCCAGAAAGATTTTGTGGTTGAGGATAGCAATGCCTTGGAAGATTTGTGAACATTTGAAGAAGATTTGCAGTTATCCAATTTCAAATTTTGTAATAGATAGGATTAATTTTTTTTCATGTTTTTTGGGTCACGAGAAATTTTTGTTTGTCTTAATTGCCCTCATATGATGTGTGATTTAATATTTGCGCCATAAGCATGTGTAGATAATAGGAAAGCATGTTTTACTGTTTTATTATTTACAGCTTTAAAAGCATGCTTATGTGATTAATTTCTTGTTGGATTATATTTTGAATTTTTGGACTAGTTTAATTACATGCAAAAATTTAGAAAAATATATTGACAAGAAATAATTTATTTGCGCATTTAAGAAACCTTTTGAATCAAAAATACTAAGAGGATTTTTCAATTAAAATCAATAGACCTCCACAAAGTGATCCTAGGCTGTAAATTTATCTCCCGTCTTAGTAAATGTCTACGAGTGTAGCTTGCTAATTCTCGGAAGTGCATGGGCTGCAGTTGTTGGGATTTCTAGACAAATAATTTAAATCAAGTGAATAGTGGGAGGGTTTTGCGTAAACGTCTACGAGGGTAGCTTGCGTAATTCTTTCTCATAAGTATTCTAGGATTGGTTTATATTATAGATAACAAAGGCTTTAAAGGTCGTGCGGTATGGTTACGTGTCATTCCAAACTGGCTCTTTTGGCTGGACTTAAATTTGTGGTTAAGTGCTTAGAGGCATCTTAGAATATAATGTAGTTGCTGCTTCCCTGTTCTTGAGAGATGACTTTGTCTAAGGTTTTACACTAATAATTAATTTCATGTGTCTAAGGATTCCTGATATGGTATGAAATTAAATGATTGGGTCTTAAAACCCGCATTGCGGTTGAGAGTGACATGGTAAACGTCTACGAGTGTAAATTGCGATAGAAACTCTTGAGAAATTAGTGGAAAACATTTGTATTTGATTTATCAAGAGGTTTTCAATGCATTTGTTTTCGAAATTTCTTCATGAATGTTCTTATTAAGATTATTTATTTGTTTCATATATGTCTATGTCTACTGTTGATCATGAACTTGCTCTCAATCCCTTAACTAGTCTGAATTTCCCTGAATGGAGTTTTGCATCAAACACATCCTATATCTCAAAAAAAAAAAAAACATATGTTCTTTTTATGGATCCACTTGTGCCTGGCTATGATGAAGTTTGTGAACTTGAGCTTGAGTTTTATGATAGATGGGAGGAAGCTGACGATTTTGCATATTGGCTTATCACGGCTAGCCTATCTAGAGAGTTGAAGCACAAGTATGAGAACTTCAATAGGGTTGGAGAGATCTGGAAGGATCTCTTAACGGCTTATGGCAATGTGGAGCGAACTATTAACTATAGACTTGTGCACGATCTTGTGTGCAAGAAAATGGTTGAGGATAGTTCGGTGACAGCGTACATGATGTCTATGATTGAGCTCATGAGACTGTTCACTGTGCGGGGAGGTAATATCAGTGCTCAAGACGGGATTGATATCATCCTGAATTCTCTTCCAGAATCATATCATGATTTTAAGGTAGTTGCTGCTGCAAGGAGAGAGTATGCTCTTCATGAGCTGCTTGAGGACCTTGTAATGGAGCAATCTTCCATGCTTGCACGGAAATCTACTCTAAAAGTTTCCAGTACCAGTTCAACTACCTCTAAGGTAGAAGATGAGGGTGCTGAAAGCAAGTTCACTAAAGCTGATAGCAAATCAAGGAGGAAGAAGAAAGTAAAGGTCACTCTAAAGAAGGACAGGTGTGGTGGGCGCAGGAAGGTGACTAGTCCGAATGCAAGAGGACAAGGTACGTTATTTGCATTTGTAACAGAAACATGTTTAGCATCGATTTCTACTCATTCGTGGGTAATGGATATTGGAGCTACTGACCATGTTTGTTACACTTTGCAGGGGTTCACACCAAGGAAGGTGCTGAAGAATGACAAGGTTACCATCTTAATGGGAAATGCAGCACGAGTGAGTGCAGTAGCCATTGGATATTTCACCTTGTACTTTGATAATTATATTTTGACTTTGAGAGATGTTTTATATGTGTCGGATTTTTAGCGGAACCTTATTTCAGTTTCCAAACTTTATGTTGATGGATATTCAGTTATTTTTTATAGTGGTGTTTCTATCATTGGTAATAACGTTGTTATCTGTCGCGGAATGTTGAATAACTCTCTCTATGTTGTTATCTATCATCATAACACTTCCGCGAATATTGCATGTAACTCATTTGAAATTGATAATCCCAGAAAGAGAAAGTTTATCTCTTCTGATGAGGATCTTACATATCTCTGGCACTTGAGACTGGATCACATCAACTTGAAGCGGATTCAGCGCCTTGTAGATGACGGTACATTGGACTTAGTCTGGTCTGTACCTTATCAAGTCTGCGAATCCTGCATCGAGGGAAAGAGGTCCTCTAGGCCTTTCAAGGCTAGTTAGTCTCGAGCAGAGGATGTGTTGGAATTGATCCATTTTGACTTATGTGGACCCATGTCCACACAGGCTGGTGTAGGGTATGAGTACTTAGTCACTTTTATTGATGACTACTCGAGATACGGATACGTTTACCTGCTTCGCTACAAGTGTGAATGCTTTGAGAAATTCAAAGTGTTCAAGGCTGAGGTAGAAAATAAAGTCGGAAAAACTATAAAGTCACTGCAATTTGACCGCGGTGGTGAATACCTCGGGAACGAGTTCCAGCACTATTTGTCAGAATATGGGATTACATCCCAGTGGACTGCACCGGGTACTCCCAAGAAAAATGGTGTAGCTGAAAGAAGAAATAGAACTCTTTTGGAGATGGTGAGATCAATGATGAGTTATGCAAGCTTACCCCTTTTGTTTTGGGGATACGCATTGGAAACAATGGCTTACATTTTAAACTTGGTGCCTTCTAAATCGGTTCCTAAGACACCCTGTGAACTTTTCCTTGGACGCAAACCCAGTTTGTGCAAGTTAAGAGTATGGGGTTGTCCGACACATGTGCTGATGAAGGAACCTGATAAGTTAGAAAGCACATCCAAGGTAATGTTGTTTATAGGTTATCCTAGGCAAACAAAAGGTGGTTACTTTTACTGTCCTGAGAGTCAGAGAATCGTTGTTTGTACCAACACTACATTCTTGGAGGACGAGTATGTAAGAAACCACAAGACTAGGAGTTATATAGTTCTTCAAGAAATTAAAGATGCGAATGCGATTCCAAGGGGAGGGGAACGTGCAAATGTGAGTGCACCTGCGAGAAGTACAACACCACCGACGCGTTATTTAGTGCAAGGTGCAGAACCACAAGTTGCTGCACCAACTGCTAACACAACATCGATGCCTCGTCGCAGCAAGAGAGTTATTTTCCAGCCGGAAAGGTACATGTTCATGGGTGAGTCTTCAAACTTGGGCCCTAAAGATGGACATGAGGACTCTGACCCACTGACCTATGAAGAGGCAGTGCAAGACAAGGATGTTGCGAAGTGGCGCATTGCCATGGATTCTGAGATTGAATTCATTACCGCTATGGATGTATACCAGAAAATTGTGCTACATGGTGGCTTTAGGGTCATAGGGTGCAAGTGGGTATACAAGAGAAAGAAAGGAGCGGATGGAGAAGTTACGGCTTTCAAAGCTAGGCTGGTGGCAAAGGGTTATAGCCAGAAAGAGGGCATAGACTATGACGAAACCTTTTCACCCGTAGCCATGCTCAAATCTATCCGGATACTTCTTGCCATAGCAGCACATTTGGACCTCGAGATTTGGCAGATGGATGTCAAAACTACTTTACTAAACGATTACCTTGGAGAAGGTAGGGACATCTATATGCAGCAACCTGAGGGATATATAGGCAAGGGCGAAGGACATCTTGTCTGGAAGCTTAAGAAGTCCTTGTACGGACTTAAGCAAGCTTCAAGGTCGTGGAACTTACGTTTCAATGATGTGATTAAATCTTATGGATTTTCACAGTTGGAGAACGAAAATTGTGTATACCGACTTTGTGTTAGTGGGAGGGTGGTTTTCCTTGTGCTGTATGTGGATGACATACTCCAATTTGGAAACAACAAGGGAGTGATGTCGGAGATTAAATGTTGGTTATCCAAACAGTTCCAAATGAAGGATTTGGGAGAAGCTGGGTATATCCTGAAGGGATTTGTGAACTGAATCACTTAATCCGTTAGCTGGGATCGTTAACTGGAATATCAAAAATAAATTGTTATGCTTATGATTATTCCAAGCATGCTCCTATTGATTATGCATAAGGGGGTTTATGCGGAATACCTAAACTATAGAAACCTGAAGAACGAGTGCGTAGAGATTTGATCCTCGATCCTTTTCCCATGCACTAAGATTTATTCCTAACAGATTAAGGAATTAAATCTATGAAAATTAAATAATAATTTTTTAAAACAAGAGGGAGAGAAAAAAGAAGATGATCCTCCTGATCTGATCTTCTGATCTGTATCCCAACTCCAATCCGAATATCTGGTGAAGATTCCCTTCGGATTCCTAGCCCGATTGAGAAGCAGAATTTCCTCCTCGTTCTCAGATCCAGTTGATCACCACAGCTCCCAAATCCTGGTTTGCTGTGTTACAACTTATGATCTTGTGGTGTGTTGTGATCTAAGAACCTGAGGCCTATTTATAGGAAAATACTGGACTTCTACTAGGCTTGAGTTCTCATGGGCCAGACCAGGGACCAGAATGCAAATTACAAAAAAGGCCTATCAATTAATTAATTCCCATATTCAACCCAGAATATAATTAATTAATTAATAATGATTCATTCCACCAGAGAATCAATAATGTCTTACCTATTTGCTACCACGTTTTGAGGTACAGGTTGCATGGGCTCGGTATATCCGCACATTTAAGGGTACAGATATTCGTTAATTAATTTTAGCTCTGACAAGCCATTTAATTAATTAACATCTTATATTCCTGAGTCAATCCACTCAAACCTTTTCACTTATGCTTGAACTTAATCAGTCGGCAAGACTTTAGCATAACGAACCTTTTGAGCTGCTCAGGGAACGTCACCATCCTATACTGGATGTGGTTACCTAGTTCCAGTACTAGACAGTCATACACAAACTGCTATCACCCAAGATACAGATATACAAGCTCAACTAGAGCTTTTCACTGCAACTCAAAGTGATACACAATCTGTGTATACTTCTGTACCTTCATATAGGCTTAGAATCTCATCAAGCCATAGATATCTAGATTCTTTTAATGTTAGATAAAAGAATCGATCTCGACTTAGGTACTTATCAATGTGTGCCCCACACCAGCATACCAAGCCAATACTTCCACATTGTTGCCAGTAGGGGTGTGCATCGGGTCGGGTCGGGTCAAACCCGACCCAAAAATCATCACCCGACTTTCACCCGAAACCCGATTTTACCCACCCGAAACCCGCCCTATTTTTGCCTCACCCGACCCATCACCCGACCCGATTCGGATCGGGTGGGTCGGGTTTCACCCGATTTTAATTTATTTTTTTTTTTTCCTGCGACTCCTGTGAGCAGACGAGCACTGGACGACAGGGAGGGGGAGGGAGGGACTCAAACACAAGTGCAGTGGAACAGCGGCACGCCGACAGGGAGGCGAGGACGGTTGTGGGTGGGCTACGAGACTCAGAGCGGCGGTGGGTGCTGGGGGTGGACGATGGTGTTGGTGTACGGGAGGCAGCAGGGACGGGAAGGAGGTGAGGACGACGGCAGCAAGCCAGCAGCGGCACGCCGGCAAGGAGGCGTGGACGGCTGTGGGTGGCAGCGATAGAGGCGGTGGCCGGTGGGTACTGGGGTTGGACGACTGGACGGTGGTGTTGGGAGGGAGGCGGGCAACAGTCGATTAGATTTAGGGCTGAAAGTCTGAAACAAATTTAGGAATTAGTTATTAGATTTATAATATATCATATATTCATATTATTACTTATAATATTAAATATTATATACATATATTATATATACATTAGTAAAGTCGGTCGGGTCGGGTGGCATCCGAACCCGAAACTGCAAACCCGCCACCCGACCCGAATTTGCATCGGGTGAAAAATCCCACCCGAAACCCGAACCGAGAACTTGCCACCCGACCCGACCCGACCCGAAATCGTCGGTTCGGGTCGGTTTTTCGGGTTCGGTTCGGGTGATGCACACCCCTAGTTGCCAGATAGGAGAATATCATCTATATAAAGTGCAAGGAACACCATGCTTCCGCTGACACATTGACGGTACACACAATTCTCATTTGAACATTGTGATCCATAGGATTTAATCACTTCATCAAAATGTAGATTCCATGACCGTGAAGCTTGCTTAAGTCCATTCAGCGACTTCTTAAGCTTCCAGACCAAATGTTCTTCGCCATTCCGCACATAACCTTCTGGTTGTTGCATATAGATGTCCCTACCCTTTTCAAGATACCTGTTTAGAAACGCAGTTTTGACATCCATCTGCCAGATCTCTAGGTCCTTATGTGCTACTATGGCTAGGAGTATTTGAATGGACTTAAGCATGGCTACCGTTGAGAAGGTCTCGTCATAGTCTACACCTTCTTTCTGACTATAACCCTTCGCCACCAGCCTTGCTTTGATAGCTGTAATTTCACTAATCGCTCCTTTCTTTCTTTTGTATACCCATTTGCTCCCTATGGCTCGATAGCCTTCTGGCAAATCTGTTTTCTGATATACATCCATAGCCGTAATGGATTCTATTTCTGAATCCTTGGCGATTAGCCATTTGTGTGCATCTTCATCAGATACCGCCTCCTCGTACATCCAGGAATCGGTATCATCTAGTCCGCTTTCCGGAATCAATTCAGAAGACTCTCCCACGAACATATACCTTTTGGGTTGGTGGACAACCCTCCCACTGCGACGAGTCATCTGAGCCGTGTCAGTAGTTGGCACAGTACTCATTGGTCCCATACCTTGCATTGATGGCAGTGTTGGTATTCCCTCACATATTACATGTGGATTTACCACTACACTGGGCATTTTTTTATGGAATCGCTTCTTTATCCCCAAGCTCGTGGAGGATAATTTCACTCTTGAATCTGTGATTTCTTACATATTCGTCCTCCAAGAATCTTGTGTTAGTACTGACAACTGATAAGCTCGTTTTTCTACTCTCTTATCGCTTTGTTTTTCCTTTCTTTTATGCATTTTATTATGTTTTCTTGAATAAACTGAGCATGAGTGTATATTAGAGGGTATTATGCTTGCCATGGTGAGATTTTAAAGGTTTTAGGCCAAATCCAATGGAGAACCCGTACCGAAAGTAGCATATGTTCGAAGAAATAGTCACAAATCCTTCCACCGTTAGAATCTGAGCTAATAGAGCATGGCATTTGAAAGATCTTTGAGTTAGCTTTCCAACGCAACTGGAATCGGATCAATCGGAGTTCGGACGCGAAAGTTATGGCCAAAACCGTGAGACTGCGCAGAAGGGTCGGAAGTGGCGGAAACGTCTCTGTTTCGACCGAAACGAAAACCATCTCGGCCGGGCCGCATTTTTAATCTCGGCCGGGGCAAGAGCCATCTCGGCCAAGACAGACATGAATGGCGAGATTTGGTGAAATTTTCATATATTTTGGGCGAGAATTGCTTGGGGAACAAGATATACATCAATATGGAAGCAATCAATCATACCTTTTGAAGATATCCATCCAAGGCCTCAACCCTACTTCTATATAAACTCATAATTAGCTCAGAATTAAGAGAGCCTCTTTAGTTTTTAACTTCTTTTCCCCTTTACAGTTTTTACTTCTTTATTTTATGTTTGCTTTAGAATTCCTCTTTACTTTTTGTTGAACCTTTACTTTTTAATGCAATCTTTATTTTTCCTCGCAATGTTTATTTTCAATATGTTAGGCTAGAACCCTAAACAGGTTCTAGGGTTTCTCCATCTGTGATGCATGTTTAGATGTATTTATTCAAACCCTTGGTTTAAACTCTTTGATTTTATTTCAAATCTATTTTCAATTGAAGGATCGAGAGATGAAAATTGGAATAGGTGTTAGTTATTGATTGAAGGACCGAGAGGTGAAGGTTAGTAACAGGAAGTTAGGGTTTAATACTTTTGATTATCTGTCCGACCAAGAAGATTTCAATCGTAGGAAAATCTAGATCTTTATGAAATTGATTAATTGGTGTATTTTTGAGACCGAGAGGAGATAGATCACTAATT
Organism: Plectranthus barbatus; assembly: GCA_026898455.1. Taxonomy (NCBI): domain Eukaryota; kingdom Viridiplantae; phylum Streptophyta; class Magnoliopsida; order Lamiales; family Lamiaceae; genus Plectranthus; species Plectranthus barbatus. The sequence continues at coordinate 627,429 of JAPKLW010000048.1, forward strand.
AGTAATTTAGGTTTTAATTGCCCGACCAAGGAATTAATTCCACATTAACAGATTTTCCACCAAAAATATCTTTTCTGGGTTTGAATGTTTGTTTCTTGCATGTTGATCAGTTTGGTAGATTTCCCTGGAATCTGTGCTTTTTAATATTTGTTTTTATTCCTTTAATTTTCTTGCTTTGAAAAACCCAAAACCTTTTGAATTGATTTACCCAAACAAAGGTTTCAAAAACATTATCCAGTATATGATTTTCCTTCATTGCACTATCCCTGTGGGTTCGACAACCTTCGGGTACTTATAAATTTATTTGCTCTATGCTATGATTTGTATGCAAATTTACAACCACTTTCTGATTCTCAGGATAATAAAAGTAACCACCTTTCGTTTGCCTGTGATATCCTACAAACAGCATCACCTTACACCTACTTTCTAACTTATCGGGTTCCTTTGTCTGCACACACGCTGAACATCCCCAAACCCTCATTCTGGTTAAACTTGGCTTTCGCCCATAGCAGAGTTCCAGAAGCATTTTAGGAACTGATTTAGAAGGTACCAGGTTAAGCAAATAGGCCGCTGTTTCCAAGGCATACCCCAAAATGAAATCGGCAAGCTTGCATAACTCATCATTGACCTGACCATTTCCAAGAGAGTTCTATTTCTTCTTTCCACTACACCATTTTGTTGAGGGGTTCCTGGTGTAGTCCATTGGGATGTAATCCCGTTATCTGACAAGTACTGTAAGAACTCGTTGTTGAGGTATTCTCCACCACGATTGGATCGTAGTGTCTTGATAGTCTAACCTAGCTTCTTTTCTACCTTAGTCCTAAACTCTTTGAATTTTTGAAAGCATTCAGACTTGCAGCGAAGCAAATAGACATATCCAAATCTTGATTAATCGTCAATGAATTTGGCAAAGTACTCATAACCTTCACGAGCTTGCGTGAACATTGGTCCACATAAGTCAGAGTGGATCAATTCCAACACATCCTCTGCTCGAGACTGACTTGCCTTAAAAGGTCTGATCGTCATCTTTCCCTCTATACAGGATTCACAGATTTGATGCGGTACCACTTGAAAAGAATCCAAAAGCCCATCGCATGCTAATCTTTTAATCCTTTTTAGATTGATGTGACCTAGTCTCAAGTGCCAGAGATATGTTAGATCCTCATCGAAGAAAACTTTCTCTTTAAATGATTATTATTATTGGATGAGTTTGCAACGTTCACGGAAGATTTATGCATAGAATCAATGATATAGAGAGAGTCAATCAGTTTGCCATGACAGATAACACCGTTATTACCAATGATAGAAACTCCACTATCAAAAATAACTGAAAATCCATCATTAAATAACTTGGAAACTGAAATTAAGTTCCACCGAAAAGCCAGCACATATAAAACATCTCTCAAAATCAAAACATTGTTTTCGAAGCATAAAGTAAAATCTCCAATGGCTACTGCTGAGACTCGCTCTCCGCTGCCCATCGAGATGGTAATCTCGTCATGCATTAGCTACCTTGTCTGCCTGAACCCCTGCAAAGTATAACAAATATGATCAGTAGCTCCAATATTCACTACCCAAGAATAGGTAGAAATCAATGCTAAACATGTTTCCGTTATAAATGCACTTGACGTACCTTGTCTACCCATGATAGGCAATAGACAATCTACTTCACTTCGCTTGTGTTTACATGGCCTGGTGATAACTTCTGCCAAATCAACTTCATCGAACCTTTTAAGCATTTATTTTTCTTCAGCAATTGTCTTGTCAAAAGCTGACAAAGTTGGAGCAAACTCAAATGCTATCATGTCAGATTTCTCTCGCAACTGGGCTCTGAGTAAACTCATAAAGAGGAAACTCGCGCCTGGCACCGAGAGACTTGTTGAAATCATTATAAGAATCAGATAGAGAGTGCAGGACAATGTTTATTTTTGCCCGCTTATTGATTCGTCCACCTCTCTTTCTTTACTTTCTCATAATTCCCATCATACTGATGAAGTGCAGAATCAACGAACTCCCTTCAGTCATTTTCTTGCAGACCAGGTCCTCCACAAGATTATAATTGACAGTTCGTCTCACCTTCCCATATACTTTCACAAGGTCCCTCCATATCTCAACAGCAGACCGGTACTTCTTGTACTTGAGCTTTAATTCTCTAGACAGATTGTTCATGATGAAAAAGTAGGTAAAATCATCAAAAGCTTTCTATCTGTCATAGAACTCTCGCTCATAACCAGTACAGTTTCGATACTTGGGAGATAGAGGGTCCATGTAACGTACATAGGCATGTTTTGCAGTGTAGAGTATTTCCAAGAAACAAGACTTCCACTCAGGAAGATTCAGACCAATTAAAGGGTTCGATGTTAAGAGGTTAATGATACGAGCAGTAGTCATGTCTGAAAACAATAAATTAAAACAATACATAGTCACAAACAATTGAAACAATTAAATTTTGAAACCTTATGATAAAAAAATATTAATGTTTCTTCCAATTTGCCTAAGTATTACTATTGCAAGCCAACATGTAGACGTTTACAACAAAACGCTTAACCAGACTACATCTTTCAATTCCAGTCCTTTAATTCCATTCCATGTCGGGGTTCCTTAGACAAATGGAATTAATAATTGGAGACTAATATCCTACTGAGTAGGGACATCACAAATGAGTTATACTCTGGACAACATCTAAGCTAGCTTACCACCAAAGCCATCCCTCCCATATAAGGACCAATCATAATACATCTGATCTCGTATAATAAGGTTGTCTCATTTAATTCAATCCCTAGAGAACATATGAAAACTCAATACACAAGCTACACATGTAGACATTTACGCACGAACTTCCACTTCTTACATGAAATAAATGTTTGTTTTAAGAAATCATATCTATTAGAACTTATGAGTAATAAATTAAGTATTCTACACGTATAGACGTTTACCTAATAAATTACCCACTTCCAATTAATGATCGCTTTCTGGAGGTCTTATTATATAATGAGCTTAGTAATTTTAAATTCATAAGGTTCAATTGCACAAATTATTTCATGTAGCCATAGTTATAACATTGCAAAAATTCTATCATGCAATGCATGAACTCCGAATTTATAGTTATAATTAATTACACAAAATAAATCACATAGCATGCTTTAAAGCTGTAAATAAAAGCATTTAAATGTGCTCCTATTATCTACAACATGCTTATATGCTGCGCAATTAATATAAACGCATATATCATGCGAAGACAAATAATAAAGCAAATAAAAAATGTCCTTGTGGCCTCATGATATGAAATTAAAAAAATAACCCTATCTATTATAGTTTGTAATTATTTCAAAGATCTTTGACTGGGTTCCAACTACTTGGACTGTGATCTGACTTTATTATCTGAGAAATGGGCCTCCAAGATTTGATCCATCAGAAAATTGGACAAGTGGGCTAGTTAACTGAATTGCGGGCTCGTGCACACATTGCAAGCCTGATAGCTCGCAAGAACATGGCCTGACGGGCCACCACCGGCGAACCACTACTGCCGGCGACCCGCCGCCGCCGCGAGGACTGTTGGAATCGTGCAACGATTGTGCATGCACGTCACGTGATCGTAGCCCGCAACCCTGCCTCCTCCGGCTGTCGCCCCAATCGCTTGTCGCCGCCCGGGCCTGCTTGGCTCGCCGGAAACGTGCGCAGGGCGCAGTGAGGATGCATGCCCCGGTTGCGGACGCAAACCCTAGGGTTTGCTCCTTTTGCAGCTACGTCGTTGCCCACAGACCGCCGCCGCCGCTGCTTTCCTCTATCCCGAGCTTTGTCATACCACTTGCCACCGCCAATGACGTTCGAGAGAGGAGGGAGCACCGCTGGCTACCTGATATGTGTGTAATTTGCATGATTTTTGGGATGTGAATTGAATGAATTGGTGAGAAGCTGGTACACAAATCACACACATATCTCTTCTTTTCTTGGTTTTCCTTCACTTGGTGTTTTGGAGTTGTTTTGTGTGTGCAGGATGTGAAAAAGGTGAAAAAATGCGATTTTTGAGCTAAAAAGGGAGCATGGGCCGTGAATAATCCCGCTCGGGACGACTAGGTCCCGTTTGGGATAGAAAAAGCTTGAAAAATGGCTAAGTGTCGAATCGCCGTAGCCTATCCCGAGCGGGATGGGTCTGTCCCGTTCGGGACCGATGCTCGGGACGCAACCTCCCGTCCGGGATACGTCAAAGTGGCGAGAAGATGAAGACGAGAAGCGAGACGCCGTGGCCGGTCCCATTCGGAACCATATGGTCCCGTTCGGGACGGGTCTGGATCTTCGGGTTCTAACCCCGATCCATCCCGAGCGGGATGAGATTTTGTTCTTGAGCATCCCGTTCGGGATGGGTCTGACTGGGCTGCGGGATTTCCACCTATAAAAGGCCAAGAGCTGTGACAGAGAAGGGGTTCGACTTTTGAAAACCCTAGAGAGACTAAGGCATAATCAGAGGCGATTTTCACTTCCGGAAAGCTGGAAATTGAAGGTGGAAGGAAGGATTCGAAGCGAGATTGAAGATTCATCATTAATTCCTAAGCTTCTTTATTCTACTTTCTCTTCTATGTTCTACTTTATGGTTTTGATGAATTCATTTAGAATTATGAGTAGCTAAACTCATTGTTGAGGATTTGGATGTGATTGGGATGATTTGAATATTGTTTGGATTTGGATTATTGAAGTTTTTCAAGGTTTTGATTATTATTGTGGATTCAATTTGTGTTCCTTTCATGATTGATCACCATGTGTTGGAAAGTATGCCTCAATGAATTAACTTGATAGGTTTGTGCATTAGAGGGGATTGCAATAATAATTGGGTATTATTTCACTTAGAAGATAAGTGAATTGGTATCTAGGTCAATGAGTTCATGTGCTTTTGGGAGTTAATTGAGATTAATATACCTAGACTTAGGTAGAGATTTCAATTAGTCAACGGTTATTGCACCGGTACTAAGGGTTTTAACTAGAGTTTGATGAACCGACCCATGCTATCTATTGAATCTGGTTCGTGTGAGTGACAAGTCCAAACATATTCATAATCTACTCCCAATCCATCCTATATTCCTCAACCGTTCTCCTTTGGAATTTACTTAGTCGAATTGAAGTTTATTTAATTGTTTTAATCGTTAATTGCATGTTAGATAGTTGGAATTTGATACTCAAAGTATTTTATCGCATCTAGACATTAGGTTTCAAAATCAGACTTTTACTTGAATAACGGGCGAATTGAGTCTTCGTGTTCGATAATTTTTACTTGATAAAAAATACTGCAATCACTACCGCGCGCGCGCATGGAACCTATGGTTTTGCCATGCCGTATGCATCTCTCGCGCCCCGGCCGCTGCATGCTACCGTCCCAGCCTCTGCCCCCCGTCGCGTCGTCGTCCCGGTGATCGCCGCACCTGCCTGTCCGGTTGTGGCCACACAGATGCTGTCTTGCGTGCGTGTGCACTGCGCGCTGGAAACCCTAGAGTTTCGCAGCGGCTGCGCCGCCGCCGTGGCCTGCCGCGCGCTGTCGCTGCTGTGCCCCTACTGCGCGTGACCGCCGTGCACGGCCTACTGCCGTTCTGGTGTTATCGTGCCTCATCGTACGGCCCTTCGTTCTTCGTGTTCATCCCTCGTTCTTCGTGTTCTTCTTTTTTCATATTAAAGATTTAATTTAAAATTGAAAAATTACTTAGAATAACATCTTAATACAATTTGGAATTAAAATCTAACCACTGAATTATCTCGTTGGTGAAAAATGAATCCTTATAAAAGGGCAGATTAACCCGAGAACCACGGGGAACAAAAACACAATCATACAATCCAAAACCTATTCATGCATTCATTTAATAATAATTATCATGCATATCATAGGCCATATTGTTTTTTCCTGATAGAGCCAATTAATCAACATGGCTCTGATACCAATTGAAGGGATTTGTGAACTGAATCACTTAATCCGTTAGTCGGGATCGTTAACTGGAATATCAAAAATAAATTGATATGCCTATGATTATACCTAGCATGCTCCTATTTATTATGCATAAGGGGGTTTATGCGGAATACCTGGACTGTAGAAACCTGAAGAACGAGTGCGTAGAGATTTAATCCTCGATCCTTTTCCCACGCACAAAGATTTATTCCTAACAGATTTAAGGAATTAAATCTATGAAAATTAAATAATAATTTTCAAAAACAAGAAGGAGAGAAGAAAGAAGATGATCCTCCTGATCTGATCTTCTGATTTGTATCCCAACCCCAATCCGAATATCTGGTGAAGATTCCCTTCGGATTCCTTGCCCGATTGAGAAGCAGAATTTCCTCCTCGTTCTCAGATCCAGTCAATCACCACAGCTCCCAAATCCTGGTTTGTTGTGTTGCAACTTATGATCTTGTGGTGTGTTGTTATCGGAGAACCTGAGGCCTATTTTTAGTAAAATACTAGACTTCTACTAGGCTTGATTTCTCATGTGCCAGACCAGGGACCAGAATGCAAATTACAAAAAAGGCCTATCAATTAATTAATTTCCATATTCAACCCAGAATATAATTAATTAATTAATAATGATTCATTCCACCAGAGAATCAATAATGTCCTACCTATTTGCTACCACGTTTTGAGGTACAGGTTGCATGGGCTCGGTATATCCCCACATTTAAGGGTACAAACATTCGTTAATTAATTTAAGCTCTGACAAGCCATTTAATTAATTAACATCTTATATTCCTGAGTCAATCCACTCAAACCTTTTCACTTATGCTTGAACTTAATCAGTCGGCAAGACTTTAGCATAACGAACCTTTTGAGCTGCTCAGGGAATGTCACCATCCTATACTGGATGTGGTTACCTAGTTCCAGTACTAGACAGTCATACAAAAACTGCTATCACCCAAGATACAGATATACAAGCTCAACTAGAGCTTTTCACTGCAACTCAAAGTGATACACAATCTGTGTATACTTCTGTACCTTCATATAGGCTTAGGATCTCATCAAGCCATAGATATCTAGATTCTTTTAATGTTAGATAAAAGAATCGATCTCGACTTAGGTACTTATCAATGTGTTCCCCACACCATCATACCAAGCCAATACTTCCACATTGTTGCCAGATAGGAGAATATCATCCATATAAAGTGCAAGGAACACCACGCTTCCGCTGACACATTGACGGTACACACAATTCTCATTTGAACATTGTGATCCATAGGATTTAATCACTTCATCAAAATGTAGATTCCATGACCGTGAAGCTTGCTTAAGTCCATTCAGTGACTTCTTAAGCTTCCAGACCAAATGTTCTTCGCCATTCCGCACATAACCTTCTGGTTGTTGCATATAGATGTCCCTACCCTTTTCAAGATACCTGTTTAGAAACGCAGTTTTGACATCCATCTGCCAGATCTCTAGGTCCTTATGTGCTACTATGGCTAGGAGTATTTGAATGGACTTAAGCATGGCTACTGTTGAGAAGGTCTCGTCATAGTCTACACCTTCTTTCTGACTATAACCCTTCACCACCAGCCTTGCTTTGATAGCTGTAATTTCACTAATCGCTCCTTTCTTTCTTTTGTATACCCATTTGCTCCCTATGGCTCGATAGCCTTCTGGCAAATCAGTTTTCTGATATACATCCATAGCCGTAATGGATTCTATTTCTGAATCCTTGGCGATTAGCCATTTGTGTGCATCTTCATCAGATACCGCCTCCTCGTACATCCAGGAATCGGTATCATCTAGTCCGCTTTCCGGAATCAATTCAGAAGACTCTCCCACGAACATATACCTTTTGGGTTGGTGGACAACCCTCCCACTGCGATGAGTCATCTGAGCCGTGTCAGTAGTTGGCACAGTACTCATTGGTCCCATACCTTGCATTGATGGCAGTGTTGGTATTCCCTCACATATTACAGGTGGATTTACCACTACACTGGGCATTTTTTTTTATGGAATCGCTTCTTTATCCCCAAGCTCGTGGAGGATAATTTCACTCTTGAATCTGTGATTTCTTACATATTCGTCCTCCAAGAATCTTGTGTTGGTACTGACAACCACTTTCTGATTCTCAGGATAATAAAAGTAGTTTAAGCTCTGACAAGCCATTTAATTAATTAACATCTTATATTCTTGAGTCAATCCACTCAAACCTTTTCACTTATGCTTGAACTTAATCAGCCGGCAAGACTTTAGCATAACGAACCTTTTGAGCTGCTTAGGTAACGTCACCATCCTATACTAGATGTGGTTACCTAGTTCCAGTACTAGACAGTCATACACAAACTGCTATCACCCAAGATACAGATATACAAGCTCAACTAGAGTCTTTCACTGCATCTCAAAGTGATACACAATCTGTGTATACTTCTGTACCTTCATATAGGCTTAGGATCTCATCAAGCCATAGAGATATAGATTCTTTTAATGTCAAATAAAAGAATCGATCTCAACTTAGGTCCTTATCAATGTTTGCCCCAATCCAGCATACCAAGCCATCCAAGATAAGATGCTTATTACTACGTATGTTGCAGCCTACACCGATAGTTTATCCTGGAACTGTCTCAGCTGTGATAATTATTTATATCTCGCTAGATCAAACGATCCATACGATCTTCTGTGATCTACTACACACCGTATGATCTCCCTATCAACGAGATAAGAGGATAATTGAGTTTGCGACATGTTAGGTATTGATGTAGAAATCCTACCTTAATTTGATATTTTGATGTGTCAAAACTAAATACCAAAATCTAGGACTTAGAGTTATTAGCTCATGTAATGATGATTGCCTCCCCACCCTCCAATCTTGATCGAACCACGCCACGACATCCAGAATTGGATGAAAATATACCCATCATGGCTTCAGGGGGAAATGATCAACTAAGCGCTCATCAAGTGATTACTTCAAGCTCCGTAGTATTAAAACTGGAAGTCATCCAAAGAAAAATCGTTGAATATCACACATCTCTTCAGCAACTTGACAACCAGCGTCAAGAGCTCAAAGATCGACAACAAGAAATAATTACTCAACAATAGAAGCTAGACAACAAAGAACAAATGTTCAAGAATCGTCTATCACAACTAGAAAAGGAAGCAAAAACAGCAACTGCTAACCTTAAAAGATTACGAGAAGAATAAGAAGAAGAAAGAATCAGGAGAGAAGCAGAAGCAGCAGCTGAACTGAAAAGAAAGCAAGAAGCCAAAGCTGCTGAGCTCAAGAGACAAGCAGAAGCGGCAGCTGAGCTCCAGCGTCAGGCCGAGCAAGTTGTTGAGCTGAAATGACAGGAAGAAGCTGCAGCAACAACCGCCCTACAGTCGCAACTGGCCGATGATATTGCTGAGCTAGTACGTCAGCAAAAGGCCGAAGCAACTGCTAAAAAGGTCGATGCCTCAGCAACAAAACAGGGGGAAGAAACAGACTCAAATCAACTCATTCCTCTACCAGATGCCTCTACTGCTTCTTCTCACAGTCAGACTCAGGACAACTCTAAGGCAATAACTCCAGTTGAATGAGTCATGTCTCCAGACCCGCGCTTCGTCGTTGTTAACTCTCTACCCTTCACTGTTCTAAATCAAGCAGTAGACCGTCATGTGGAACAGCAGCTAGCCCTTGTTCTTGATATTGTCAAAAAGGGGGAAGAGAGAAGGGATAAGTCTCTGAAGCTACAGTTGATCTTATTAGATGAAAAGCGATAAGAGGAACAGCGAAGACGTGATGAAGAGTACAGAAAACAGGAAGAGGAACGCAGAAAGCGGGATGAAGATATCAACATAAAGTTGAATCTTCTAATGGCTGCCAAAGAGGAAGATAGGAAACATATCTCGGATATAACAACAATTCTCAAGATCCATCAAGCCACTTTGCCGACCATATCTACTGCTACTGTAACTTCTTCAAAATCAAAGGACGAAGATTCCTTGAATCAGGAAAAGGAGGAGTAGAATCAAGTCAACAGAGAAAGGTGAACTCTTTCCATTTTGCCATGTTTTGATTCTTAATATCTTCTGAATGTTCTTCATTTCTGCAGTTTGTTCATTTTTTTGTAATCAACAATATCTATATGAGAAATGAAAAACTGCCGGTTTGAAGACAATCACTCGTTGTTTCATTCCTTGATTCTTATATGGCTGAATTCAAATTTTCCAGTGTGATCAGCGTTTTTCTTCCTATTGCTCTAAATTAATTATTTTCAACTGAGAAGAATTATCCCATTTTGGGGGAAGATTATTTAGAGTAGGTCGAGTATAGAAGAGGCACATCTCTGAGTAGTGTAGACTAGAAAAAATTGTAAACTCAGATCAACTGCATCTTCTTACCGACAGATAGACTTAGAGGTATGGTTTTAACAATATCAAAAAGGGGGAAATTGTTAGGTATTAATGTAGAAATCCTACCTTAATTTGATGTTTTGATGTGTCAAAACTAAATACCAAAGTCTAGGACTTAGAGTTATTAGCTCATGTAATCCTTGTATAGGATAATTCGAGTTGTAATAGTCCAGGAAGAAGGAAGTCAATTGGAACAGTTTGAAGAAGAGATCGTTCAGACAAAAACCGTCTTGACTAAGAAGAGAAGATGAGTAGAGCAAGGTCACGAAAACTGTGGATATAGTTTTCACAAATAAACTGCTAAGAGGAGCCTGCAGTTTCAAAAGCATGGCAGTTTCGCATCAGGAAATGTGTACATGATAAGATGTCGAACAAGAAGCAAGGGAACGTAAAAAAGACTAATGAAAAAGATCAGACAGATACGAAGCTGCGATTGGCGTACAACGTTCAATGTCTGACACACAAGTACAAACTGCTCTGAAAAGCAGTACCTTGTAGCAGAAAAAGCAGAGTGACAAGCAACTTTTCAGAAGAGCATGGATTGTGATTGGACACCATCTCCAATGTCTCTACCAGCTATTTTTTGGTGGCTCACCTATAAATGGCAGGATCAACCGAGACTTAAAAACTTTTGCCAAAATCTCTATCTCTCTGCTCAATTATCTACAAACGTTGAATCTCCATTTACTGTCTCCCGCTTGAATCTGAAGAAAGGCATTACACGCCTTCAAGGGAGAAGACATCGCTGTCGTAGTTCTCTTATTGAGCTCACTGCATTCATTGCTACAGAGTCAGAGGAGATTCATTGTTCGATGTTGCTATTACTAGGATTAATAGCAGACTTAATCTAGTATCTTGGTGTTCTTACTATCTACATAAGAACATAGCAGTCTGGTCTTTGCAAAGGAAGAACAGGTTATTACGGGCTACCGCCAAATAGCTGACGTTCTGGGAAGAACAAAATCATCCAACTTACCGAAGAAGGAAAAGGGAGGTTTGTCCTCAGTCCATCTTCGAGCCGGTCCACAGAGAAGACGTAGAGCCTTCGACGGACTGAAGAAGGAGTGAAGAGCAACTGCCTGCGAGTGATCCATCTTGCTGTTGACAGAGGTTTCTACAGCAGCTGGCTATAGATTGTGAGGATTGTATCTTCATAACTTAGTGAATTACCGGATCTAATATCCGAAGAGTGGACGTAGGACTTTAGGCTCCGAACCACTATAGTGTCCTGTGTCGTTTACAGTTTTGATTTACCTTCTGCATCTTACAGATTACTGGATATTTTGAAACCTTCAATACTTACTGCGTAAGTATTGAAGCGTATAAACTGTCAAACTGTTTGAACTATAAAACTGCTAACTAATCTGCTGGCTAATATAAAACTGTGTTTCATATCAAAATTGTCAGCTACAAACTGTGATAGCAACTGAACTATATTCATACTTAGAGTGTAATTCATTGTTTAATTACTTCCGCTGCACATTATTTGTACTCTGATCTGGGACCAACACGATACATATTTGTTAATTCAAACAGGAGATGAACATACAACATTTATGATTCCCAGTATATTAACCAATCGACCTTGTACATAATATACCAATCATAATGCTTTCAGTATATAAATCCATCACATCCTTGCGATTAAGGTCTTACGGGATCGTAAGAGAAGGATGTTAAGCTTATCCGAGGAATCCTATATGGATCCTGTGATAGCCCGGTTCAGCATGCAACTCACAAAGAAAGGCTTGCTACCTTTCAGACCTGGCGTTCATCTTTCTACTGGGCAGTGTCCTGTGACACTGAGTGAGAAAGATTAGATGAGTCTTGTACCATACGCATCTGCGATGGGTAGCCTCATGTATGCAATGTTGTGTACCAGGCCTGATATTTTTTATGTCGCTGGCATGGTAGCAAGATATCAGTCTAACTTTGGACAGACACATTGAACTACGGTAAAGCACATCCTCAAGTATTTGAAGAGAACTAGGAATTATTGTCTGGTTTATCAAAGTGAGGATTTGTGCCCTGTGGGTTATACAGATTCAGATTTCCAAAGGGACCGGGATGAGAAGAAATCGACCTCAGGTTATGTGTTTACCTTGGGAGGTGGGGTTGTATCTTGGAGGAGTGCAAAACAGAAATGCATTACTGACTCTACCATGGAAGCAGAATATATCGCTGCCTCCGAAGCTTCAAAAGAAAGGGTATGGCTCCGAAACTACCTTTTAGAGTTGGATATGATTCCCAGTCTGCCTAAGAGTATCACAATCCATTGTGACAACTCTGGTGCAGTGGCAAACTCGAAGGAACCACGGACTCACAAGGCGAGCAAACACATAGAGAGAAAGTATCACATCATACAAGAGATCGTATTGAGGGGCGATGTGCAGATTAAGAAGATTGACACTAGTGACAACCTCGTTGATCCATTCACAAAGTGCTTGCCACAGAAGGTTTACGAAAGAGATATTCGTGGACTAGGTCTAAGGTGGATGTCTACCACTAACAGTGGTTGATCTAATAGCTAGGCTAGATAGACTCACTTTATACTCTGTAATAGCAAGTGTAATGCTTGGAGTATAAGTGGGAGATTGTTGGGTTTTGTATACAGAAAGCATTTATTACAATGAGTATACATTCAACGGTATTTCCTATATGTTAAACAAACTTACATGCGAGTAACAACGGTATCCTCTTGTCTCACTGATAGGGACGATCATACGACGTGTTGTAGATCGCAGAAGATAGTATGATCACTTGACCTAGTGAGATATAAATATTATCACAGCTGAGATAATGTATGAGAATTCTGTCGGTGTAGGCTGCAGCATAGTTGGAAAGAAGTAATCTATCTTGATTACTTGATATGCTGGTACGTGCGGTTGCGTATTTATTGGACCACAGTCAGATGTATTCTACTGTCTGACATCAGAGAATACAAGATCTCGATCTTGATTGAGTCCAAACCCCAACAAAGGTTCAGGGTTATGCACTGGTTGCCTGTTGCTTTGACTTGCCATGGTGGAGAGCCTGAGTAACGTGCTCGTATACCCGTATCTTGGGTAACAACAGTTCGTGTATTAAAGCCTGAGATTAGAGCTAGGTAACCATATCCGAGTAATAAGATGGGGACATTCCCTGAGGAGCTCAATAACATTCATCATGCTAAAATCCTGCAGGCTGATTAAGTTCAAGCACAAGTGATAAGGTTTGAGTGGTACTGCTTAAGAAAATAAGATATTAATTAATTGTGGTAGCTTTTTAGAAGCTCCAATAAATTAATGAATGTCCAGTAACCATAAAGATGGGGATTCGCAAGTAAATGCAGCCCGTTCTCATAACGTCGTAATAAAGGGGTAGGTCAGTATTAATTTTGTGTTGTAAAAGAATTAATATTAATTAATTAATTGTGTCCTGGGTTGCAGACATGGGAATTAATTAATTTATAGGCCCATTCTATTATTTGCATTATGTCCCAGGTCTGGCCTAATTAAAGATGCTGAAAAGAGGCACAGTACCCCATTAGGGTTAAAACCATAGGTCTATAAATAGACAGTTCTCTCTCTCAAACCCTAGAATTTTGAAATCAGTTGAAACCCTAGAGAGAGAGATAGTGTGACCGGCGCCTCTATTATGTTCAGGAGGAGGAGAAATTCGACTCTGGCTTACACAATTCACAGTCCTTTGGATTCCTCACTAGTAACAGGATTGAACAGCATTGGCATACAAATCTAAAGATCAAATCTGGAGAACATTTTTCTTTCCCTTTTCTCTTTTCATTAATTAAATCTAGAAATTGGATTTGTCTAATTTTTGTTTCCGCGGATTTAAATAAATTCACGTGGTTGAATCAATGGATTGGAATTCAAATGCGAAAAATCGGACTTGACACTACGGAGTTAAGGTAAACTCGATAATCCACTGCATTTAATTCATAGGAGCATGCTAGGTCTTGTTAGGTGTTGATGTGGAAATTCCACCTTTAATTTGATGTTTTGATGTGTCTAGAAGTGAATACCAAGGTTAGTTATTACTTCATGTAATCCTTGTATAGGATAATCGAGTTGTAATAGTTCGAGAAAAGCAAACCACCAAAAACTGAGGAACATTTTTAGGACAAAATTGTCTGAACAGAAGGACCGAATAAAACTATGAAGACAGTTCAAGAAGCGACATGCAAAGAAAACTGTGAAGACAGTTTTATGAAGCAGCATGCGAGAAAACTGTGCAGACAGGTTTAAACTGTTAAGGAGGCAACAACGATGAAAAATGTGGAAACATTTTTTTATAGAGAAACTATCGAGAGGCGCTCATAGTTTCAGTGTAGGGTTTTAACGTGAACCGAATCACCAAAACCAAACTGAACCGGATCGATCTATGGATATTGCTCATAATTAAAATTCTCAAAACCCTAGCATGCTCCTATGAATTTAATACGAAGAATTGTGGATTTAGGGTTTAGCGTAACTCCGTCGAGTCTGAACCAATCTTTCGCGTTTGAATTCCAAATCTCAATTCAACCACGCGATCCGATTTAATCTGCGGAAATAGAAATTAGAGATCTAATTTCTAGATTAAAACCGAAACAGAAAGAGAAGGAAGAAAGAAAATCTGTTCTCCAGATTAGATCTTCAGGGATGTGTCCCAATGCTATTCAGATCTACTACTGGTGAGGACTCCGTAGATCTGTATTCTGAGCAGGACCAGAATCGAAATTCTCCTCCCTCTTCTCCCAAAATTGGCGCCTCCCTCTCTCTCTAGGTTTAGTGTGTTTCAACTATCTTACAACTTATGAGAGAGAGCTGTCTATTTATAGACCTAGGGTTGGAAACTCTAATGGGCCATTTTGGGCTCAATTCAGCATATTTAATTGGGCCAGTCCTGGGACCTAATGCAAATAATAAAGTGGGCCTATAATTAATTAATTCCCATGTCCACAACCCAGGACACAATTAATTAATTAATATTAATTCTTTTTCACCACAGAATTAATACTGACCTACCCTTTTATTACCACGTTATGAGAACGGGTTGCATTAATTGAGAATCCCCGTATTTAAGGTTACCGGACATCCGTTAATTAATCGGAGCCTCTGACAAGCTCTAACTACAATTAATTAATATCTTATAATTCCTGAGTAGTACCACTCAAACCTTATCAATCGTGCCTGAACTTAATCAGCCTGCAGGACTTTGGCACGATGAATGTTATTGAGCTCCTTAGGGAATGTCCCCATCCTATTACTCGGATATGGTTACCTAAGTCCAGTCTCAGGCGGTACTACACGAACTGTTGTTACCCAAGATGCGGATATACGAGCACGTTACTTAGGCTCTCCACCATGGCAAGTCAAAGCAACAGTCAACCCGTGCAAACTCCTGAACCTTCGTTAGGGTTTGGACTCAATCAATATAACGAGATCTTTTATTCGCTGATGTCAGATAGACGAATACATCTCACTGCGGTCCATCAATACGCCACCTCTGCGTACCAGCATGTCAAGTAACCAAGACAGACTACTTATTCCGAAAATGTCGCAGCCATCCGGACAGACGTATCCTCATACGTTGTCTCGGCTGTGATCAGGTTTATGTCTCACTAGGTCAAGTGATCACACTGTCTTCTGCGATCTAAAACACGCCGTATGATCGTCCCTATCGGTGAGACAAGAGGATACCATTGTTCATACATGTAAGATTGTTAACAGATAGTAGAAATAAACCATTGTATACTCATTGTAATAAATGCTTTCAGTATACAAAACCCATCAATCTCCCACTTATACTCAAAGCATAACTAAGCTATTACAGAGTATACAGTCCATCTTTCTAGTCTGCTGTCACTTTAACCACTATCAGTGGTCAGCATCCACCTCAGACCCAGCTCACGAATATGTCTTTCGTAAACTTTCTGCGGCAAGCTCTTTGTAAACGGATCAGCAAGATTGTCAGCAGTGTCAATCTTCTTAATCAGCACATCGCCCCTCGATACGATTTCTCGTATGATATGGTACTTTCTCTCTATGTGTTTGCTTGCTGTGTGAGACCGCGGTTCCTTTGAGTTTGCCACTGCACCAGAGTTATCACAATAAATTGTGATGCTCCTCGGCAAACTCGGGATCACGCCCAACTCTAAAAGGTAGTTCCGGAGCCACACCCCCTCTTTCGAGGCATCGGAGGCGGCGACATATTCCGCCTCCATGGTGGTGTCAGCAATGCATTTCTGCTTTGAGCTCCTCCAAGATACAGCTCCACCTCCCAGGGTAAACACATATCCTGAGGTCGATTTCTTCTCATCCTGGTCCCCTTGGAAATCCGAGTCTGTATAACCCACAGGGCACAAATCCTCACTTTGATAAACTAGGCAGAAATTCCTAGTTCTTTTCAAATACTTTAGGATGTGCTTTACAGCAGTCCAGTGCGCCTGTCCAGGGTTAGACTGATATCTTGCTACCATGCCAACGGCATAACAGATATCTGGTCTGGTACACAGCATCGCATACATGAGACTACCCACAGCCGAAGCATATGGTACAAGACTCATCTCGTTTTTCTCCCACTGGGACATTGGCCACCAGAAAGACGAACGCCATGTCTGAAAGGTAGCAAGCCTTTCTTGGAGAGTTGCATGCTGAACCGGGCTATCACAGTATCCACATAGGATGCCTGGGATAAGCTCAACATTCTTCTTTTACGATCTCGTAAGACCTTAATCCCAAGAATGTAGCCAACTTCTCCCAGATCCTTCATTTGGAACTGTTCGGATAACCAAACTTTGATTTCGGACATCACTCCCTCGTTGTTTCCAAATATGAGTATGTCATCAACGTATAGTGCAAGGAAGACCACGCTCCCATTGACACAAAGTCAATAAACACAACTTTCATTTTCCAACTGTGCAAATCCATAGGATTTAATCACATTGTTGAAACATAAGTTCCACGACCTTGAAGCTTGCTTAAGTCCATACAAGGACTTCCTAAGCTTCCAGACAAAATGTTCTTCGCCCTTGCTTACTGATATGTGCGTAAAATGACCTATTTTTCGATGTGTGAACTTGCATGTTTGCGGCCATTTTACTCTCATATCATATGTTTTTGTTGTTCTTTTGTTGTGTTTTCGTGTTTTTGTGTTTTGAATGTTGTAGGATAGGTTTTGGGCATAAACTGGCATTTTTGGTGGAGTTATGGAGAAAAATCGCACGAGTTTGGAGTTTGGAGACGTCGACCGGCCGAGCCAAGCTGGACAGAGAGCTCGACCGGCCGAGCCAAGCAGGACCGACCGAGCTAAGCCAACAGAGAGTTGGATCGGTCGAGCCAAATCCGACCGGCCGAGCCAGAACGTGATTTTCAGCATTTGGCAGTTTTCAGCATTTGGCAGTTTCCAGCTTCGACCGGGCGAGCCATGGGTGGCTCGGGCGATCCGAGGCCCTGTTTGCTCATTATAAAAGGGGGAAAACGGTTATTTTCATAACTTGAGATAACTTTTCATAACATTAAATAACCACCTCCTAAATTCTCTCTACGATTCCATTTCCATCTCTTCCAAAACCTATCAAGGAGCTAAATCATCAATCCTAGGAGGAGAATTGAAGATCCAAGGGGGTAGATCAAGACCTAGCAAATCCAATTGGGGAAGTTTTCATTTTCTACTTATCAATTGTAATGGATGTATTAGATTTCAACTTTGTATTGTTACAATTGAGAGGTATGTTGCTCTAATTCAATTTGGATGTTGATTTGAACAAGGATGCATGAAAATTAAGTTTGATAATTGTTTGTTTACTTTTCTTTGAGAGCTTGAATTGCACTAGAACTTGTTCCTTACCTCTTAGGTGTAGGTAATAGCCAACTTAGGAGGTAGTTGACGTGAACGCTGCAGCCAACACGTGGGCGGAATCGTCGTGAATAGTGTAGATTCATACGATTTTAGTTCCAATCCCTGTGCGGTGCTAGGTCGTAGGGCAATAATTGACATTCTATTTGGAGTGGTCTAGGGCTTAATAACGTAGCTGTTTGCAAGTCTTAGCATCATCAACCGTTAGCTCGCCGTGACAAGGGGTTAACGAGTGTAGGGTCGATTGCTCAATCTCCTAGGGATTAAAACTTGTTTACTTCAATGATTAACCTAATTGGATTAAATCTACGTTTATTTCAACGTCCTATCTACCTCATTTAAGTATTTGCTTGTCTTGGTTTACCAAGGTGTGGAGAGAATTGTTTGAATGTTGTTTGTTGGTTTAATTCATTGTTTGTTATATGTTGTTAGCATAGGTTTAAATTGATTGCCTAGTTGATAGAAACTACTCAACGATTGTATCATGTCTAGCTATAAGACTTTGCTATAGTATCTCGGTATTCTAGTGGGCGAAGCGGAGAAGGACCTGTATTTGACAAATTTTATTCTTGTGTAGTTAGAGGTTTAATTTGATTGAACTTTTAGCCGCATCACTTATGTAACCCTCTGGTTGCTGCATATAGATGTCCCTACCTTCTTCAAGGTAACCGTTTAGAAAAGCGGTTTTGACATCCATCTGCCAGATCTCGAGGTCCATATGCGCAGCTATGGCAAGGAGTATCCGGATGGATTTGAGCATGGCTACGGGTGAAAAGGTTTCGTCATAGTCAATGCCCAATTTCTGACTATAACCTTTTGCCACCAGCCTGGCTTTAAAAGCCGTGATCTTTCCATCCGCCCCTTTCTTTCTTTTTTATACCCATTTGCACCCTATGAGCCTAAAGCCATCCGGCAAATCAGTTTTCTGGTATACATCCATAGCAGTTATGGATTCAATTTCAGAATCCATGGCGACACGCCATTTGGCAAAATCCTTGTCCTGCACTGCCGCTTCGTAAGTCAGTGGGTGAGAGTCCTCATGTCCATCTTCCAGGCTCAAGTCCGAAGACTCACCTACGAATTTGTACCTTTCTGGCTGGAAAATAACTCTCCCACTACGACGAGGCATCGGTGCCGTGTCAGTAGTAGGTGCAGTGACTTGTGGTCCTGCACCTTGCACTGAAGAACGTGTCTGTGGTGTTGTACCTCTCACAGGTGCACCCACATCTACACGTTCCCCTTCCCTTGGAATTGCATTCGCGTTCTCAATATCTTGAAGAACGATATCACTCATTGACTTGTGATTACTCAAAAACTTGTCCTCCAAGAATCTAGTGTTGGTGCTAACAACGACTCTTTGACTCTCAGGACAGTAAAAGTAACCACCTTTTGTTTGCCTGGGATACCTATGAACAGCATTACTTTTGACCTGCTTTCTAATTTATCAGGTTCTTTCGACAGTACGTGTGCCGAACAGCCCCATACTCTAAACTTGCACAAACTAGGTTTGTGACCAAGGAAGAGCTCAGAAGGCGTCTTAGGAACTGATTTAGAAGGCACCACATTAAGCACGTAAGCTGTTGTTTCCAATGCGTAGCCCCAAAACAAAATTGGTAAGTTTGCATAACTCATCATTGATCTTACCATCTCTAGAAGAGTCCTATTTCTTCTTTCAGCTACACCGTTTTGCTGGGGAGTACCCGGTGCAGTCCACTGGGATGTAATCCCATTTTCTGACAAATATTGCAGGAACCCGTTACCGAGGTATTCGCCACCGCGGTCAGATCGCAGCGACTTGATAGTTTTCCCGGCATTATTTTCTACCTCAGCCTTGAACTCTTTGAATTTCTCAAAGCATTCAGACTTGTAGCGAAGCAGGTAAACGTATCCGTACCTTGAGTAATCATCAATGAAAGTGACGAAGTACTCGTACCCTCCACGAGCCTGCGTGGACATGGGTCCACATAAGTCAGAATGGATAAATTCCAACACTTCCTCTGCTCGAGACTGACTAGCCTTGAAAGGCCTAGTTGACATCTTGCCCTCGATGCAGGATTCGCAGACTTGATAAGGTACAGCCCGGACTAGGTCCAATGTACCGTCATCTGCAAGTCTCTAAATCCGCTTCAAGCTGATGTGACCCAGTCTCAAGTGCCAGAGATATGTTAGATCCTCATCAGAAGAAGTAAGTTTTCTCTTCCTAGGATTATCAATTACGGATGAATTACATGCAATACTTAAGGACATATTTGATCAAAGCAACATAGAGATTGTAAATCAACATACCATAATGGACAACATTGTTATTACGAATGATAAAATCATAAATAACAAATATCCATAAAAGTTGATGAAATTTGTCCGGCCGATAAACCACGGCCCACAATTAAATTCTCAAATGTACTTTAATTCATCAAAACATAAGGAAAAGAAAAATCCATGAAGCTCCGTCATAAAACGTTGCCTTCATCCAGTTTGGTATCTTCTTGCCATCACTCACCAGCCTTGTCGGCACGGTCCCCTGCAAAGTACAACAACATGATCAACAAGTCATTGCTTACAGCTCTAGAAGAGCAACAACTAACTCTAATCATTCTTACAGTTATACATGCAAAATGGCATACCTTGTCTAGCTTTGTTAGCTTGACAATCTTTCCTCCAATGTCCTTTCTTACCACACCTGAAGCACCTGTCCCTTTCAGTCGCCACCTTAGGCTTTTTCCCAGCCCCACCATCCTTCACAGGTGTCTTCATGGCCCACTTCTTAATCCCTTTCTTCCGCTTCATACTTTTCGGTACAGCAGAGAGATTACCAGAAGTGGCCAAGGCAACCTTCTGAGGGTTCATGACCGATTCAGCTGCCATCAAGTCATTGAGTAACTCGTTAAGAGTATACTCTTTCTTGTTCATGACAACATTCAATCTAAAACTCTCAAAGGACTTGGGTAGAGAGTTCAGTATGATATCGACCTTAGCCTCAGCGTCGATACCTCCACCATGCACTGTCAGTTCATCCATGAGGTGAGTCATGGTAACTACGTGCTCTCTCACTGAGGTGCCATCAGTCATTTTCTTACTCACGATTTCTTTCATGAGATTGAACCTGACAGCTCTATCAGTTTCCCCATAGGTCGCCGTCAGACTTAACATGATGTCATAGGCATCCCTATGGTGCTGATGTTGCTGCTGCAAGACTTTCGACATAGTGGTCATCATATAGCAGTTGACTACATTGTTCGATTTCTCCCACTTGTTATAATAGTCTATTTCCTCTTGAGAGGACTCAGCAGTTGGCACTATGGGACGAAGTACTTGCAGAACGAACATATGTTCTTCTGCAATCAGGAGATATTCAAGATTGCGTTTCCATTCCAGGAAGTTTGGACCAGTTAGAGTGTTTTGTGCGAGAATGTTGATCACATTTGACATAGACATATCTGAGACAATAAAGAATCTTAAATAAGAACATACATGTTGAACTTCGAAAACAAATGCATTGAAAACCTTTTAATAAATCAAATACAAATATTTTCCACTAATTGCCCAAGAGTTCCCACCGCAAGCTACACTCGTAGACGTTTACGATGTCACCCTCAACCAGAACTGCGGGTTTTAAGCCCCAATCCATTTAATTTCACTACAATGTCAGGAAGCTTTTGACACTAGAAATTAATAATAAGTGAAAATCTTAGACCAAGCCATCTCTCAAGAACAGGGATGCAATTCTTGCATTATATTCTAAGATGCTTCTAAGCAATTAACCACAAATTTAACTCCGGCCAAAAGAGACAGTTTAGCATGGCACGTAACCATACTGCACAGCCCTTAAAGCTTTTGTTATCTATAATTTAAATCAATCCTAGAATACTTGTGAAAGAGGTCTACGCAAGCTACACTCGTAGACATTTACGCAAAGCCCTCCCACTATTCACATGATTTAAATTGTTTGTCTAGAAATCCCAACAACTATACCCATGCACCTCTAGGAACTAGCAAGCTACACTCGTAGACGTTTACTAGAATGAGAGATACACTTACAGCCTAGGACCGCTTTGTGGAGGTCTATTGATTTTAATTAAAAAATCTACTTAGTATGTTTCTTTTAAAAGGTTTCATTATGCGCATACATAATTTCCTTGTTATTATAATTTCCAAATTTTTGCATGTAATTAAACAAGCCCAAAAATTCCCAAAATATAATCCAACAAAAGAAATGAATCACATAAGCATGTTTGAAATGCTGTAAATAATAAAAGTGATAAATCATGTTTTTCCTATTATCTACACATGCTTAATTGCGCACATAAATAAATCACATATCATACGAGGACAATTAAGGCAAACAAAAATTCCTCGTGGCTCCAAAAAAATAGAAAAACAAATAAATTCTATCTATTACAATTTGGATTTTGAATTAATTTGGATAAGTCCAAATCTTTTCAAATCTTCCAAATCTTCAAGGGCCTTCAAATCTGGATACACCAAATCTTTTGGATTTTTAGGCCTTTGTGATCTGATGATTTGCCGTAACCCTAATGCAAACATTAGGGTGTTCCAATGCTGTTCAGATCTACTACTGGTGAGGACTCCGTAGATCTGTATTCTGAGCAGGACCAGAATCAAAATTCTCCTCCTTCTTCTCCCAAAATCGGCGCCTCCCTCTCTCTCTAGGTTTAGTGTGTTTCAACTGTCTTACAACTTATGAGAGAGAGCTGTCTATTTATAAACCTAGGGTTGGAAACCCTAATGGGCCATTTTGGGCTCAATTCAGCATATTTAGTTGGGTCAGTCCTGGGACCTAATGCAAATAATAAAGTGGGCCTATAATTAATTAATTCCCATGTCCACAACCCAGGACATAATTAATTAATTAATATTAATTATTTTTCACCACATAATTAATACTGACCTACCCCTTTATTACCACGTTATGAGAACGGGTTGCATTAATTGAGAATCCCCATATTTAAGGTTACCGGACATCCATTAATTAATCGGAGCCTCTGACAAGCTCTAACTACAATTAATTAATATCTTATAATTTCTGAGTAGTACCACTCAAACCTTATCACTTGTGCCTGAACTTAATCAGCCTGCAGGACTTTGGCACGATAAATGTTATTGAGCTCCTCAGGGAATGTCCCCATCCTATTACTCGGATATGGTTACCTAAGTCCAGTCTCAGGCGGTACTACACGAACTGCTGTTACCCAAGATGCGGATATACGAGCACGTTACTTAGGCTCTCCACCATGGCAAGTCAAAGCAACAGTCAACCCGTGCAAACCCCTGAACCTTCGTTAGGGTTTGGACTCAATCAATATAACGAGATCTTGTATTCGCTGATGTCAGACACACGAATACATCTCACTGCGGTCCATCAATACGCCACCTGTGCGTACCAGCATGTCAAGTAACCAAGACAGACTACTTATTCCGACAATGTCGCAGCCATCTGGACAGACATATCCTCATACGATGTCTCGGCTGTGATCAAGTTTATGTCTCACTAGGTCAAGTGATCATATTGTCTTCTGTGATCTACAACACGACGTATGATCGTCCCTATCGGTGAGACAAGAGGATACCATTGTTCATACATGTAAGATTGTTGACAGATATGAGAAATAAACCGTTGTATACTCATTGTAATAAATGCTTTCAGTATACAAAACCCATCATTCAGACCAGCACAGTTTTATGCCAAATGGAACATGTGAAAAGCAAGAGGCCGAACAGTCATAAAGAGCATTGAAGACTCAATGATAAGGAACAAAGATACACTCAGTTATGACTGCAGTACAACGTTGTTCGAGTCTGACATAACAGAACAAAATTGTCCCTACAAAAGCATGGCAGTGTTCAGAAAAAGGCAGAGGAGTAGGTCTGCTTTACAGAAAAGTATGACCATTGATTGGACACCATTCGAATTGTCTCTACCGGCTTATTTTTGAAGATTTAACTGTAAAAAGCAAAAGGACCAGAGAGACAAACATCCATCGAACGAACACTTACAAGCCTTATCGTTACTCTGCCGAATTAAAAGCTCTCAAGTGAAAGGCATTAACTCTGTGGTTCATTTATTGAACACGAGGCATTATTGCTTAAGGAATCATCTATGATTCACCGTGTGACCTTGAGTACACGAGGATTAAGTCTTTCAACTTAGTGTATCTTCTTAGTGTTCTTACTTTTCAAGTAAGAACATAGCAGTCTGGTTCTCAGTCGAGGAACAAGTTCTTACGGGCATTCGCCAACATTCGTGCGTTCTGGGAAGAACTTAATCATCTATCCACCGGAGAAGGAGAAGCGAGGTTTGTCCTCAATCCGTTTCCGACGACTGCCAGTTTTGAGAAGACTTAGAGGTGCTACCTGGCTTCGATGAACTAAAGAAGGAGTGAAGATCATCTACCTAGACGAGTGATCCAATTTGCTACGAATGGTTATTTTCATGGTGATTGGCTATAGATCATAAGGAGTGTATACTTCATTTTCTTAGTGAATTACCGTATTAATTTTCGAAGAGTGGGCGTAGGACTTAAGGCTCCGAACCACTATAATATCCTGTCTTATTTACAGTTTTCCGTACTTTTATCTTTACACAGTTTACAACTAAGTTTTGAAACCTTCAACACTTCACTAAAGTGTTGAAGTGTATATATCAGAAAACTGACTAAGTAAACTGCTCGGCTGACACAATTTTCATAATACCTAAACTGGGAAACTGACCCCCCAGTTTGATAGTGCAACTACTTGTAAAAACTTCTGCTGCACATTTATACGTACTCTGATTAGGGACCAACAAGTGGTATCAGAGCAGGTCTGTCTTTCTAGACTGTCCTGTTTTGATTCGCTTAGGACCGGATCCATATTTCCTTGCACTCTCATTGTTTTGTTAAGTGTCATTAGCGAGCAGATTATCTTAAGACAATGATGAATTATCTAAGTCTCCCCAAGTACAATCCAGAGAAGTTCGCAGTATGGAAGAAGAGGTGTCTCATCCAACTGAGGGCTCAGCATCCGGATATGGATAAAGTCTTGAAGAATGAACCTCTGAAGATTCAGAGGGTTAACACTCGGCTTGGAGGAGATGATCAAGGACCTCAAATGGTTGACAAGCCACCTAAAGATTGGACACTTGAAGAAAAGAAGCGTGCTCAGCTCGATCCTGTTGCACAAGAAATGATCATGCAATCTCTTCCAGATTCTCTCATGGACAAAGCCATAAGAACAACAGTGCCAAAGAGCTATGAGATTGGATCAATGAGCTCACAAAAGAAACTGAAGTTATGAGACGCAACAAGAAACAAGTTTGCATTGACAAATATGAATCCTTCCAGATGCTGCCTAGTGAGAATATCAAATCAATGGAAGCAAGCTTCAAAGCCATTGTCAGTGAAATGAAAGGTCTTAGAAGAGAAGAGAATGTGGCTGACATGAATGCCAAAATTCTCTCAAGAATGCCCAAGGAAGACTGGTTTGTGAAAACCACCAGTTTAAAGACCATGTATCTTTCGAAGATGTCAACCAAAGAGCTATTTGTCGAACTTCAAGCCCATGAATGGGATATACAAATGGTGAACATAAACAAAGCTGCCAGAACCCCAAATTCAGCAGCTAATGATGACGCTGCATTCTTCGTAAAGAGAGATTTCCAAAGATGACGGAAGAAGCCAGTTCAGTTCGATAAAACTGCCTATCAATCCTCACCTGTGAAGGATACCTAAACTTCAGTTCAGAAGAAGGAAACTGACCTATCAGTTGCAAAACTGGAGGAACAGATGAGGAACATGGCCGTACTCCTCAAGAAGGCCAAAGAGAAAGGAAAGGAAGCTCAGTCCAGTGAGCAAAGGTTTACAAAGAGAGAGCCACGCACGTGCTTTGAATGCAACTCTCCAGATCACTTGAAATATGAATGCCCTCTAGTTTCTCACGAGGAGAGAGACAGACAGAGGAAGGTATTTGAGAGGAGAGCTTCTAAAGGTGTGGCCCAAGCAATGATATCCAGAACTGAAGTGCTAGACATCCCAGACCATGATGACGGCTACTACACGTCTGAGGATGAGAATGATGAGGAAGCACTCCTAGCCTTCATGGCAGCTGTTGATGGAGATGTTACCGATGAAGAAGATGATGCTTCAAACAGTGAAATAGTGGTAACAACTCATCTACCCTTATCTCTTGCATCTACACACATAGATGAAAGCTCTGAATTTTGTCGCTCAAATTCAGAAGATGTTTCTCTAGAAAACATTATAAAAGAGGTAGAGAGATTTCATGAAATTAAAGATGCATTAGCTAGTGAAAATGCCTCACTGAAATCATAGATTTCAATTTTGACCAATGAAGTCACAAAGACGAGGTCAATTAGTGAGGAGATTGAAGAACTCAAGGAAGAACATTCCAAACTTCTTGAAAATTTTGAAAATGTTTCGAAAGAATGTGACTCCTTGAAGAAACTTGAGTCGTTTAAAAGTGATTGTACTTTCAAAAAGAGCTCAAGAAAATTAGATGAAATTTTGAATGCTCAAAAACAACCATCCGATAAACATGGAATTGGATTTATGGAGCACCAAAATGAAAAGGTTTTGAGCGAACATGCATCTACTTCAAGAACTAAGAACACATTTTTAGGCTCCGTCAAAGCCAAACTCAGTTCAGGGAAAGTGTTGGAAAAAGGAAAGGTCAATTCCAAAGAGTCAGTCAGACAAAATGATAAGACCAAATGTTGGTCAAAAGCTGACTCCAAACTGGTACCTCGACAGGGAGCTCACACAGTTCATAAACTGTACAAGCAAACTGTCGAGAGAAAACCTGACTTTTCTTCAAAACTGGATAAGTGTAATGTTCAAACTGCAAGGAATCCAGTTTTACCAACAAGAACGACTAAGCAACATGTAAATGTTGCAAGGAAGTCAGTTCGACAATCGAATGTCAATCTGAGAGGTTATAATAGAAATCAGTTTCATTATAACAATTATTCGAATAAAGAAACACCTATTCGAGGCCTGAGTTAAGACAGTTTTATCATTCTAAGACTATGATGGCTAAACTCCCGAGAACTGCTTCTCGAGACTCTTTCCAGAACAACAGTTTCAGAAAGAGTTCACACACAACAACCTTCTCCAACATGCATTCAAATAGCATATATTATTTTAGGAGAAAGGTTAATCAATCACTAAAGAGTGATTCAGTTTCACGAATTGTAAGAGTGAAACAGGTCTAGATACCAAAAGGATGGATCCAAAAAACTGACTTCGCAGGACCCGAAAGGATGCGGGGACCTAAATGAAACCTTCTGTCTTGCAGGTACAGAATTCTCAGAAGAAAGCAAGATCATGGATACTGGATAGTGGGTGCTTAGCACATATGACCGGAGAAAAGGAACTGCTCAAGAACCTTGTGATGTGCGGAGGATCATCCGTTAATTTTGGCGACAAATCCAAGGGACGAGTAGTTGGAATGGGATGCGTGGAACACAATGGCATAACCATCAAGAACGTGTCCCTGATCACCAATCTGTAGCACAAACTTGTAAGTATAAGCCAGTTGAGCGAAAGTGGCTACATCGTCAGCTTTGAAGAATCTAGCTGCCACATCATTGACTAGGTGACCAACGAGACCAAGATTAGAGGCATCAGGAAAGGAGGTCTCTACATTATGGATTGGACAAGTGGAGAAGAAGGAACCTGTCTCATGGCACACAGTTCCTCAGATGGTGTAAACTGGTTGTGGCATAAAAGATTGAATCACCTGAACTTCAATTCTATCATACATTTGGCGAAGCATAAACTAGTTGAAGGACTGCCACAGAAGAAGTTCCAGAAAGATGGAGTCTGTAAAGCTTGCCAGCTCGGAAAATAGACAAGAGTCTCGTTCAAAAATAGGCCAATTATAGCAAGCACGGACCGGATTTTGGAAATGCTCCACATGGATTTATTTGGTCCAGTTACTCCGCCCGCAATTGGAGGAAAGAAGTATATGTTAGTAGTTGTTGATGATTACTCAAGATATACGTGGGTGGTGGTGCTCAAATACAAGGATGAAGTCAAGATTCAGCTGTCAAAACTAATTACCCGTCTTCAAAATGTCAAAGGGGTGACAGTCGAGAGGATAAGGTCCGATAATGGAATGGAATTTTGCAATGGACCACTCATAGATTTTTGCGCTGAGATTGGAATCGGGCATGAGAAGTCTACTCCAAGAACTCCTCAACAAAATGGCCTTGCTGAGCGAAGGAATGGAACACTCAAAGAAGCAGTGAGGACCATGTTGGCTGAGACCGATCTTGGAAAAAGATTTTGGGGAGAAGCATTGATTACAGCTTGCTACATGCAAATTCAAAGTGCATTCAACATGCGGCTACACAAGACTCCCTACGAGATATACAACGGTCGTAAGCCTTCTATATCTCATCTTCGTGCATTGGGTTCTCCATGTTATATCCATAACAATGGGAATTCCAAATTGAATACATTTAGTCCTAAGGCTGATGCAGGTGTATTCCTTGGATATGGACATCTTTCATACAAGGGATATAGGGTATTCAATAAGACAACCCAACTTGTAGAGATAACATGTCATGTTGTTTTTTACGAAGCTACTCTAGTGCGCAGGACACTTCAAGAACTAGGTCTGGAAAATCATGAGATCAAGGATGTCAATGAGGAACCTAAAACTGATCTTGATCATAATCGAACAGTTCCTTTGACTAGATCTATGAATGATATTTCTGAAACTCCAGTTTCCTTGGCTAGACTTCCAACATCCGAGAGGGCCAATGAGGCTAATGTCAATGCTGAGGCCTTAAAATTTATAAATATAGAAGATCAAAACGAAGAGAAGCCCCCTGAAGCCAATGCAACAGTATTGGAAGTAGAGCAACCTGAAGCCAAGGAGGTCATTCCTGAAGCAATTAAGGAAACAGCTCCAGCTGACCATCCAGTTGATGTGCAGAATCCAGTTCCAGAGCATGGAGATGAACCTTCAGCAGTTCAAACAGAGACTCCAGTTGTTCCTGTTGAGGCCATAACTGTGAAGAAGCCCAGTTGGCTAAGAGAACATCTTATCAAAGTTGTTCTGGATGATATTGGAAATCCTGTTTGAACAAGACAAGGAAGCGCATTGATGTCCTGCTTCATATCCCAGATTGAACCTGTGAAGATTGGTGAAGCTCTTCAATCAACAGATTGGTCAATGCGATGCAAGAAGAACTAGGAGAGTTCACTCATAACAATGTGTTGATAGACAAACACATCAATCTGTGATTGGCACCAAATGGGTCTTTAAAAACAAAAGAGATGAGATAGGCACCATCATAAGGAATAAGGCCAGATTGGTAGCCAAAGGTTACGCACAGTGCGAAGGGATAGACTTCGATGAAACGTTCGCACCAGTTGCCAGACTGGAAGCTATTCACTTGTTCTTAGCATATGCGATATGTCATAACTTCACAGTCTCTCAAATGGATGTGAAGAGTGCATTTCTCAATGAAGAATTGAAGGAAGAGGTCTACGTCGAACAACCCCCAGGTTTCGAGCAAGGAAACCAAGTCTACAAGCTAAGGAAAGCCCTGTATGGACTAAAGCAAGCTCCTAGAGCATGGTATGAAACTGCCTCACAGTTTCTGCTTAAGAATGGATTTGAGAAGGGAACAATCGACCGAATGATTTTCGAGATAAAAGATGGAGAGGATATCTTGCTTGTTTAAATATATGTAGACAACATTATCTTCGGCAGCAAGAACTCAAAACTATGTGAGAAGTTTGCCCAGTTGATGCAAAACAAATTCCAAATGAGTATGATAGGCAAAATGGCATATTTTCTTGGGTTGCAAGTTTATCAGTCTGATGAAGGAATTTTCATTAGTCAGAAGAAATATACTCAAGATTTGATCAACAAATTCTGCCCGAAAAAGACAAAGTCTCTAAGGATTCCCATGAGCACCAGTTCTCAGAAACACTCTTGATGAAGATGGAGAACCAATCAATCCAACTGCTTATCGAAGAATTATTGGGTCATTGCACTATTTAACTGCCAGCAGACACGATATCTATTATGTTGTGGGAGTGTGCACAAGATTCCAGGTGAATCCAAAGAAGTTCCACATGGAAACAGCAAAGATATTCGTGAGATATCTTAAGAAGACTGGGTCTTTAAGCATACGGTATCCCAAAACTGATGGAATCATGCTAAATGAATTCTCTGATTTAGATTTTGGAGGCTGCAGAATTGATCGAAAAAGCACAAGTGGAACTTTTCAGTTCCTAGGCCATAAACTCTGATCAGCTGGTTTAGCAAAAAGCAGCATTCAGTGGCTAATTCCACCACTGAGGCTAAATATGTTGCAGCCGCCAGTTGCTGTGCTCAGGTGCTTTGGATAAAGCAGCAGCTTAAAGATTATGGGATAGAAATTGGATGTGTGCCTATATACTGCGACAACAACAGTCCGGTTTGCATCTCAAAGAATCCAGTTGTACATTCTCAGACAAAGCACATCGATATTCATCATTATTTCATCCGAGATCATGTTGAGAAAGAGGATATCTCGGTGGAATACATAAGGACGGAGGACCAGTTAGCGAATATTTTCACTAAACCGCTACCTGAGTCTCGATTCAAAGAGCTATGAATCAAACTAGGCCTTCTAGAGTTTGATGAAATCTCAAGGGAGAGAGATGAAAACTGAGCGATGCAAAACTGTTTAGCTTATTAGTTAAGTCAGTTGTGTTGAATTGTTTGCTCGACGGTTAAAGAAAAGGGAAGAATGATTATCATTGATAAAAGGAGGGGGGTACAGCATTCCATACAAGAAAAATAAAGATATTACAACAACAGAGATTCAAAAAAGATTTTTTTTTTTTGCAATCAGCGGGTGGGCATCCATTTGGAGGGGTAGTAGTTGGAGACAATGAGGTTGGGGAGGTCTTCAGCAAAGAAGGGGATCCACTTCTCAATGAGCCAGTTCAGCTGCATGCCGAAAGGGACAATGACTTCGGGCAGGTTCTGCAAGGCCCTCTTCAGGCGGTCAAAGATGAAAGTCGCCCAATCAACCTCAGCTTGGTCCTCGAATGCCATCATTGCCTTCCAGACAGGCGGTGTAAAGTTAATTTCCAGAAGGGGATTGCAGACCACCATCTGGTTAAAGATGTCGAAGGACACTTTGTAGCACGGCTTGAGGAACCCACTCGGTGCAGTCGGATGGAAGCTGATGTCCGCTGCTCTCCATTATGGCCAAATTGACCACTCAGGCGCTATCTCCTCGTTCTGATACTCCATCACCAGGGTCCCACTGCAAGGAAGCCCAAACTCTTCTGCAAAATAGTCAATTGACCAGAAAAACTCCTCCCCATTGATATTGCAGTATATCTCCTCATCGGAGACAATGGCATTGTAGGAAATCAGCTTTAGCAAATCCGTATGGAAGGTGTTAGGCTTTATGGTCACGAAGCGCTCAAGATTGTTAGCGCTCAAGATTGTTAGCCCTCAAATTTCCCATCACCTCCTCGTAAACAAACGGAGTTCTCCAGTATTGCGCATAAAGCCCCCGCTTATCCCGAATCTTGTTCCTCTGGATGGAGATCCTCGCCATTTCTCTCGCAATATTAGAAGGAGAAGACATAATTTTTGGATGATTTGATTTATTTATGGAAATCTAAAAGAGGATGGGTTGTGTGCATTCCCTTCTTCGTAAAATGAGTATTTATAGACGAGCTTCGTGCTTTGATTAAAAGAGTGTCAAGCCACTTCAATGCAGGACACGACTCTTCATGATTCAGAGTTTGAAGTTGATAAGTCAACATTGAATGCCCAACAACTGCGTCGAGTCATCCATGAATGGACATGTGGCCAATAGGTCAGAAGGCTAAGAGTTCAGAGTCAGTGAATGGTCAAACCGTGGATGTACGGTTTCCTAAACTTCGCATTAATTCCTAAGGAAGGAGTTCAGGAACTGAGTGCTTACAAAACTGCGTAAAGAAACTGCCAAAAGCCACAATTTTTTTCTGAAGATGAAGCACAGTTTCTAACTAGCAACTAAGGGTGACAGATGTTCAGTTTTTCTGAAAAGGGACAGTTATGAACTGTCCTAAGCAGTTTGATGAAGCATGGGATAGGGAAAACTGCCCTTGGTCATGGGCGCAAAGTTTGATTTTTGCTGAAGTCGATGGCTGCACGTCGCATTAAATGCAGCAGCACAACGCCGTATTAAGCGGAGCCACGTCACCCATCCCACACGCTCCTAAACGGCATGCCAGAGCTGAACAGTCGCCTACGTTAGCGTCGATCTCAGCCGTCAATCGCAAAAAGGGGTTTAAATCTCAGCCATAGATCTTTATGATCGATTGATCAGCAAAAACCTCTTAAACCCTTTTTGTCTTCATCTTCGACACTTTTACTGAACTCATACTCTCTGCAAACCTCTCGGAAGTCACAATCATTCAATCCAAGCCTTCGAACCTTCATCAATCATCTACATTATATCTCCTAATCATGCCGAAAAAGAAATCTCAACAAATCGAAGGCACCAGCACCTTCGATAATCCAAAGAGATTTACAGTCATGGAGAAAACTCTGCATGCCGATCTAGTCCAAATCGTGAGAGACGATGCTTCCTCTTATGGACTCAACAACAAGTACTTTCGGGCGGCTCAGGTAGTAAAGGAGAAATTTTTGAACTGGAGGGATATCGCATCGATCTCACCAGATGATGCTATTACTACTAAAATTTCAAAGAAGCTCACCGCCGAGAAATTGATGAAGTTCTTGATTGTGTCTCCAAAAGGTTCAAACCCCATCGCGTTGCTAAGTTCTATGAACACACAATAGTTGATCAGGATCAACGATTTTTCAAGAAGAGAGTTGAAAAGAAAGAGATTAAAGTTGATCCTAATCTCATCGCTCGGTACTTTCACCTACCCAAAACAGGTATCCACATCGCCAGTTATCTCGAGGATGATAAGAATGCCATGAAGAATCATTAGGCAAAGTGGAAGAAGCTTGATAATAAGGAAGGATTCAAAGCTGCCACCAAAGTGTCTGATCTGAACCCATTCTATAAAACACTCAGTGAGATCGCACTGAGGATGCTGTATTGTGGCATTGGATCTTTCTCCGAGTTAAGCCAGCCCAAATATGCTCTGATGATAGCTCTTGATTATGGCCCAGGAGGAAACTGGGTGGAATACATTTTTGGACGTTTGCTGGAAAATGCTAAGAAAAACAAAGGCCTCAGAAAAGACAG
This sequence comes from Plectranthus barbatus, assembly GCA_026898455.1. Classification (NCBI taxonomy): domain Eukaryota; kingdom Viridiplantae; phylum Streptophyta; class Magnoliopsida; order Lamiales; family Lamiaceae; genus Plectranthus; species Plectranthus barbatus. The sequence goes on from JAPKLW010000048.1 coordinate 660,833, forward strand.
TAAATTTTCTTCCAGTGTCAATTTTGGTTTGAAGGTCAGTTAACTCTTAGAGAAACTGCTTGGTATTCAACGAGAGGGGGAAGACCTTTTGCCATCACATTTCATCCCACCAAAGAATTCAGTCTACCGCTCAATCCAAAGAGATGATGGAGACAACGGTGGAAATGATGGTGATGATAAGGTGGTATATCAAGAGATAGAAGTCAGCCTTGCTGTCATTCTGCCAGTTCAAACTGTCGAGGGTGCCAAGAAGCCTAGGAAAACTAGCACCTCAGTCCAACCCAAGAAGAGAACCATTATGTTCCCAACTCAACAACAAGTGAAGAAGAAGAAAAAGAACATGAAGCAGATAGAAACAAACCTGGAAGAAGGTTTACAACGTGTAAATAAAGGGAAGCAAATAGTTGCTGAAGAACCTCAAATTAAGAAGAGGAAAGGAGCGGACTTTGAAGTTTCAATGACAACAGTTGCCAAGAAACTGCATTTTGATGATACACTTGAAGGAGCTGGTCAATCCTCACGATCACAGGAGACAGTTCTGAACTTAGAGCTCATGTCTAATGAATCAATCAATTGCCTTCATCTTGAGGCTCTTGAAATTCACACAACTGATGAGCAAGTAGAATTTGTTGAAATGACATGCAGCTCATCAGATTCTGAGAGAACTCCATCTCTGAAGAGAGAACAACCTGACGATGGCCGGTCTGCATCAGAAGATTCCGATGAGAAAGAGGCATCCACTCATGGCAAAGAGCAAGATGACATTCCCTTCTTAGATTTAGGGGGAACTGAGCAGGATGACTTCTCGGAAGAAGATGTCGGTAACGACAGAGGAGAGTCTACTCTAGAACGCATAGAAAGAAAGATCGGTGAATGCCACACTGGCCTGGAGAGACTACATGTCTTCAAGACAAGTTGTACGCCAAAGTTTAGAGGTTTCGAACAAAACTCTCCCAGTTTGAAGAAGATAAAGAGAGAGAGCTGGAAAGGCTGGGGAAGGAAGAAGAAGAAGAAAAACAGAGGAAAAAAGACAAAGATGCTCTTGAACAGGCAACTATCATACTTCTTGACCAATCAGGAAACTACCGAGAAAGTTGTTGAACGTTTTAGTGAGCGCCAGTTGCAAAATAATCTCCGACAACGATTTAAGCTTTTAACAAAAGAAGAAAGAAGAAGAGAAAGTAGCTGCAACAGCAGCAGAAAATGCCAAGAAGAAGGTCGAGGCAGCAGAAAAGTCCAGGAAGGAGGCCGAGGCTGCTGAAAGGGCAAGGCAGGAGGCCGAAGTAGCTGAAAGGAAAAATCAAGAAGAAGAAGCTGCCTTTGAGCTGAAAAGGAAAGAGGACGAAGAAGCAGCAGCAATTGCTCATCACCCGGAGATTGAAACTGTTCCTGAAGAAAGAAACAATAGGACAGTTGTTCCTGTCATTGAACAGTCCATTGTTATCCATGAAGAAACTTTGTCTCCCAACCCCATCTCATTTGGAGTTCCCACTATGATCCTGACCGATGTTGTTCAAAATGCAATCAACCAATCAGTAAGCCTAGCAGTGAGCCACAAAGTCGAGACTCCATGGCTACTCTGGTTGATATTGTCAAAAAGGGGGAAGAGATGAAAGATGAGCGAATGTGGATGCAGATGCAGATGCAGCAGATGAAAGAAGCCAAGGAAGAACAGTTGAAGTGGATGATGGAAATGGCCAAAAGCATATCCAAACAGACTGGAACCTCTTCATCCTCCTCCACTCCAGAAAAGTCAAAAGCCAAGGAAGACAAAGATAAATCTAATGAGTAATGGCGTACACGGAATTATTTTTTATATCTTTTGCTGTAGTTTTTCGCTTTTCATGTACCTTGTATTGAACACATCTAATGAAAGGTCAAAAACTGCTGGTTTGAAGACAACTGCTGGTTTGAAGACAACTGCTCATTGTCTCTTAACTTAGATACTTATTTTTTTGCTGAATTCAAATATTCCTGTGTGATCAGTAGTTTGCTTTTTGCTCTAATTTGATTTATATTAATCGATTAATATCGCTCCGATTCAGGGGGAAGATCAATTAGAGTAGGTCGAATCCAGAGGAAGCGCAATTCTGAGTAGTGTTAGAATTTCATATGTTGTAAACTCAGAGTAACTGCATCCTCATTTTAACTTAGATGGTAAAGTTTTGACAACATCAAAAAGGGGGAAATTGTTAGGTGTTGATGTAGAAATCCCACCTTTAATTTGATGTTTTGATGCATCAATAACTGAATACCAAGGTTAGTCCTTAGAGTTATTACTTCATGTAATCCTTGTATAGGATAATCGAGTTGTAACAAAAGGATCGAAGAAAACTGTGAAGACAGTTCAAGAAGCGACATGCAAAGAAAACTGTGAAGACAGTTTTATGAAGCAGCATGCGAGAAAACTGTGCAGATAGTTATAAACTATCAAGGAGGCAAGCCATCCAAGATAAGATGCTTATTACTGCGTATGCTGCAGCCTACACCGACAGTTTATCCTGGAACTATCTCAGCTGTGATAACTATTTATATCTCGCTAGGTCAAACGATCCATACGATCTTCTGTGATCTTCTACACACCGTATGATCTCCCTATCGACGAGATAAGATGATAATTACATTTGCGACACATGTTTGTTAATTAAGACAGGAGATGAACATACAACATTTATGATTCCCAGTATATTAACCATCGACGTTGTACATAATATACCAATCATAATGCTTTCAGTATATAAATCCATCATGTTATGCCACACATACAGAAAAACCACGGGGTTTTATTGAAAGGTACCGCAAAATATTTTATTTGTTGTACAACTATCAAAATTGTTATCATATCTGTTTACCATTTTTTAACTGGAAGTTGGCCCACTTCCAAGTTATAATGAATAGATGGGAATGGACGAACAACTCTACCCACTGTCAAAAATTATCCTGTGTTTCCTTCACATACCAACATAGTAAAACATACACAAATTTGGATGGATCACCTAATCATAAATAATTAGGCCTAACTGACGTTACTTGACGTTGATCAGGACCTATGACTGAGAAACTGAACAGACTCAATCCAACTGTTCGACATGCATTCTCGTACCTTGAGACATGCATGTGACTTAATCAAACTCAATCATCCTTCTTAATCAATCCACGGCTAACAAATCAACTCTACAAAGCACGTTTATACGTTAAACGGCTCAACATGCAATTAACGATGTATTAATCAATTAAATTTAAAACCCTATGTCCAAACTTCATTATTTCCACATAATATTGTGCATGGAACGTAGATTAATCATCATACAAACTCATGCATCAAAAATGAAACAAATTGGAATGAAAACAGACCAAAAAATAAAAAAGCATGAAACCAAGCCTCCGACATCGACTGATGGCTGAACACGTCGATCGATGCTGCCCCCGTCGACTTACGGTTGTCCAAGTCAACCGACATGGCCATGTTGATTGACGGTTGTGGACGACGGTCAATGTCAACGTGCAGTAGCAGCAATTCAATGAAGACAGCTCTCGCGACCTGCGCGAGCTTCTCTGGCTGGCCTCTAACCATCTCCGACTCCTCCCACACAACCCAACATGCTCACAAACATTCCAAGAGTCTTAAAATGCTATCAACTAGCCGGAAAACTTGATAGAAACTAATCGGAAAGATGTGATAGTCACTTGTTGGTCCCTGATCAGAGTCATCGTGGTGAATAGCAAGCAACCAACACACACGAATGCAGCGGAAATTTAAATATTATCTTGCACTTATGTTCTTAAAAATGTCTTAGCTTGTGGTAGAAATTAGGGTTTCTTACAAGTAAATACTTTAGCAACTATGGTTGCTAGGTTTAAATCACCACACAAACAGTAAGTAATAAAACAGTAAAGAACACACAATATTTATAGTGGTTCGATCCAATAGATCTACGTCCACTCCTTAGTCGTATCGCTAAGAATTCACTAAAAAGATATTAAAGTACAAGGATTTGCCGAACACTTATAGCAGGTAGTGAACCTTCGACCTAACCACTACAAAGCTATCCTCCGATGCTTCAATCTTCTAGTCCTCAGCTCCGGCCAAGTCAAGGGTGCACCTACGTAAAACTTGTCCTTTGCTGTAATGGAGATTTTATAGTTCTCTCCGAACTTTGTCTGATTTTGAGAAAAGCTCGTCGGAGTCAATCTCTTTTCAGAGATGTGACTGCTAGATGCTTCCTATGATTGGAAGGTATCCCAATGATTGAAGATTCTTGAGCAAAGTCAAGGAATCTATTGAATGTAGTGTCAGATCTTCAAGTGGGGGACACTGCGGTTGTTGAGAGCTTTGAAAGCTTTAAGTCTCGTGCTCTCAACTGACTACTTTCTCACTTTTCGCTTGTCAAAGGAATCTCACTATAAAATGCCTTTTCAGATGTGGTTGAGGTTCCTTAGTTCGTGAGTAATGGAAGCAGTAGTAATCGTCTCTCTGTTTAGACTTCGTCTTTTATATCTAGAGATTCAAACTTTGAATTTCCAGACCCGTTAGACACAACAGCTTCTTCATCCAAAAGGAGTTCGACTTTATCCGTCCTTTCCAGCGTCGTACAGTACTTTCTGACCTACTTCGGGAAAGCTTTTGTCTTTTCACTATACTTTTGTCAGAACAGTAGTATTCAAGATCGTTGCTAGATATCTTCTTTGTTTATCATTCTTGGAGAATGCTGGAACGTTCTTCTAAGTCTCTTGATTGCTATGCTCTTCTAGCAATCCGCTCTTCAATCTGCTGACTCCTTTAGCAGATGAGCATTTCAGCATATAGGTCTTGACTGCTGGTTGCTATTCCTTAGCAATCTGCTTGTATGCTAGCGAATGCTATCTTCCTTAGCATTCCTGCTATCTTTGCTTCCGACTAGCAGTCTCTTCCTTAGCATATGATTGCTAACGCCTTAGCAATCATTCTTCTTATCTCTTGACCGCTATCATCTCTAGCAGTCATTCTTGTCTGTTGATTTCTCTAGCAGCTACCATCTGCTGAGAACTCTTCTAGCATCCCGAAGTTGCTTGACTTGATTTTTCTTCGTTTCATTTGCTGAATCTTTCAGCAACCTTCTCAAGCACTTCCTAATCTATTACAACTCGATATTTTTCCTAAATAGGACATTACATAGGAGTTGCTAGACTATGCTAGAATTCAGCAATGATCGACCAATCTACTAAGGCTTTGATTCAACAAAATCTTTTACAAATTTGATCTAAGGGAGGAATTTACAAATAATTCCCAACAATTTCCCCCTTTTTGGTGCGATCAAAGCTTACTATTACTTGCTGAATCTAAGAGGAAAATGTCTGAGTTTACAAGAAAATTTCTAAGTATCAGAGCTATATTCTAGCAATCTAACTCAGAGTTTATCCAACTTAGTTCCAGCAAGATTGATTTTAATAAAATTCCCGCTCAAGAAGTGCTGGGAAATATTTCTCGATTAAAAACATAAGTAAATGTTGCAAGGAATATGCTAGAAATTCTAGCACCCAATTAACTCAGCAAGCATTTACAATCAATCCAAAGACAAATTCAACATCCACATGCATTTTTGTTGAATACACAAAAAGTGTAGAAATTGTCTAAAACTGATCCAATTTCATTTATGATTGATCATTACATGTACTATGAAATCGGAAAAGATTAAAAAGAAATGTACAAAAGGTTTGCTAAGATAAAAATATTCAAGAATCAGGAGTTGGCTTCTTCTCTTTGTCCAATTCGTCGAATTTGCTCATTGTCATTCGCATGAACTTCTCGAGGTATGCCTTGCTAGCTTCCCTCTCCTTGACTTCTCTTTCTAGCTGCTTAGCAACCTTCTCGTTTTTATCTCCATCATCTTGATCTTCAAATCCATCTCTTGCTTTTTCAGATTCTCAAAAGCAAATCTGCGCTCTTCAGCAACCGCAGCAAGTGTTTCTTCTTCCTTTTTCCCCTGCTCTAATTCAGCAAGTCTTCTTTCTTCCCCCTCTTTGAGTGCAGCCATAATGGTGGAGGAAAAAGAAGTAACAGATTGCGCCATCTGTTGCTGGGACTCAGCAACATCATCCTTCAGCACTTCCATGTTTGTCTTTACTTCAACAACATCATGCTTCACCTCAGCAATGTTAGCTCTCATATCTGATACTTCACTCCTAATCTCCTCTACTTCCCTCCTTATATTAGCAATTTGTAGAGCCACACTCTCATTTACAACATGGGGTATAGAGGTGGAGAGAGCATGTTAGATCGCATGTTGCACAACAGTATTAACAAAAGTTTGAAAAGATCAAAACTTACAGGAAGAACATCCATAGCAGATGATGTGATGACAAGTGCTCCACTGCTAGTAGATGGATGGACTTCAGAGATAGGCTCAATGTCCATAGCTTCTTCAAACCACTCGCTCTACTCTTCGAGGTATAGATTTTCAGCATTTATGCATTCTGCCTCCTAGGAATTCCAAGCTTTTTCTAGAGCCTCAGCAAGTTCATGGGCTTTCCTTATCGCCTTTGCTTGTGCCTTAGCAAGGGCAGCAACCTCTGCTTCATCGGCAGTAGCATTCAGGTATTCATCCTCCTCAGCACTCCATTCTGCAGCCTCTGCCTTCCACACTTCCGAGAGCTCAAGGTCCAGGAGATATGTGATTACTGTTATTTCTAACAGATTAATTATAGAAACAGTGGCAAATAAATTTGTAAACCCTAAGGTTATCGAATCCAGGGGAATTGTGTGGGGAAATTATCCTATGTACTAATTATGGTTCTAAAATCTATTGTTTGAGTGAACAGAAAATTAGGGTTTTGATTTGGAAAATAAAGATGACAATACGGAAAATTAAAGATGTTTTGAAAGCAAATTTAAAAGAACACAGATTGTAGGGAAGAAACCTTATTATGGATAACATGTAGGAACCAATTAATTTAACAGGTGGAATACTGCAACAATGCTATATATCCTTGTTCGGCAAATATAACCTAGATTACTAATTAGTGACTATCTCCGCTCGGTCTCAAAGTACACCAAATTAGTCAATCTGATAAGCAAATCAGTTTAATTCCTACAGTCCAGTACATCTGTTTGGATAGTGTAGATAGTATCATGCATTCCTAATCCCACTATCAATATTCACCTTTCGGTCCTTCTATCAATAGCTAGACATCTAAATTAATCGTCACCTCTCGGTCCTTGAATTAATTTAGAATTATAGAATAAACACATGAATCATGAACCTAATTAATTAATCATAACATGCATCCATAATAATATCAACCCCTAGAACCCGCTAGGGTTTCTAGCCACTCATCGCACATAGAAATCCAAAAGAAAACATATTAAATTGCATAAACATAAAGAACTTACAAGAAAATAAAAGGGTTTCGTGTTTCCCAAGTCTCCAAACTCTAAAAACTGAAAAAAATATGCTTGCATGCCTCAAAAAGTCGAATTTAATTAGGTATTTATAGGGGTGGATGTGTATCCTATCAAATCTAGGGCTAAAGATATTAATAAATCCGATTTTCATCAGATTTCCGCTCCAGCAGACTCGCTCGCGTCGATCGTGGCTGATTGGCGTCGATCAACATGGCCATCTCTTTGGCATCGATCGATGCTGATTGGCGTCGATCGACATGGTCTCTCGCCCCTTCTGCGCGGTCTCACGGTTTTGGCCATAACTTCCTCTCCTGAACTCCGATTGACCCGATTCCAGTTGCGTTGGAGAGCTAACTCAAAGCATCATCCACTGCCATGTGCCAATAGCCTGAATTCTCCTTGTGGAAGAACTCTTCACTGCTACTCTTACACGTCACTGCTTTTGGAACGGTTTTCAAGTGAATTTCGGCCTAAAACCTTCAAAAACACCAAGATAAGCATAATACCACCTAATATAGACTCATGCATAGAATATATATATATATATATATAAACTCAATAAAACTACATAAAATAGTAGAAAATAATATAGATAAGCGAGTAAGATAATGAGCTTATCAAACCCCCCAAACTTGAACGTTTGATTGTCCTCAATCAATAGGCAAGAAAGAAATCAAAAGGTCATGAGATTAAAGTGCAATGCCTCACAAGATTCATCACAGTCAAGGGTCAAAAATCCACTACACACAAGCAATTTGAAAGAGACGAAAAATTCATCAACAGTGGAAGAACTCACAGGAAGTGTATCGCTCAACTCTCAAGTGTTTAAGGTATAGATGAAAGCACTCAACAACATGTTTGAAGAAATTCCTACCATAGGCTTGGAAATTTTCTAATATCTCCGCTGCTAGAATGTGTACACAAGTCTAGAATCAAAAAGGCTTTCAATAGGTTGTAATGTAGGGTTTTTGTGAAAGGTAGGGAAATATGGCCAAGTGACTAAAATCAATCAAGTTGTACTTCCTCAATCGATCCAAACCACCTTCTATTCATCATCCATCTCATCTCCTAAAATATATCAACAAATACACAGCTTTTTTTTTCTAGCTCATTTTGAATCTCTTATGCTCTTTTTTATAATTTTGTATTCTTTTCTTTTCAGAGAGCTTATGAGAATTCTAATTATTTCTTTGAGCTTCTTTTTCATACATCTTTTCACCACTAATTTATATTTTCTTATCTCCATCTCTCAATCATTCCACCCCATATACCACAACTCAAGACATGAGCGAAACCAATACTTCTTCTTAATCTCATAGACAAGGAAAGAAAAATTTTGTATAGGCTCAAAAGTGGCTAACTAGGAAAAATTCAATGTTAAGGGACAGTGTTTAGGCAATTGGGCTATCAAAGATGGCCTAAGATCATTTCCTAAACTTGTGCACACTATGCAGTCTCAACACAGAAAATAGGCAAGTTCTAGAGAAATAAAAACACACATGTGAATCTCACATCAAACGAATCAAAGGCTCAAAATTCTTACACAAGGGTTCAAAATTTTTCTTCCACAGTCAATTTCAAATCAGCTCAATCATCATGCAAGCATAAGTGTCAAATCAATCCTATCATTCGGTATTCTACATTCATATGCATCTAACCACAATCACGATCAATTCAAACTCAACCCTCAACCGATTCTAATCTCACAATCTCATTCGGGTTATTTCAAAACTCAAAATTTTTCACCACAAAATAGAATAATTAAAAAAATTTAAAGTGGAAAGCAAAATAAATAAAGGATAGAACGTTCCATCTCTTGTCCACATCCCCCCAAACTTATTTCCAACTCGAAGAGTGGAATAAGTTTGAAAATCAGACAAAAGAGGGAACGATACCTAGTATTGGATCTCAGACATCCACTTTTTATCCCCCGGAGTGTTCAGATATTGCGCAGCGTGAATTGTTGCAGCTGGCACTTTGCGTCGATCGACGTGAAGCCTTCTTTCCGATCCCGTTGAGGATAGAAGTGTATTACGTTGGGCTGCTCGGTGTCGATTGATGCCAGGCTGCGTCGATCGACGTCGAGCCAATTTTCAATTTTTTTTTAATACTGCGAAATAATTGTTAATGCAAAATAAAAGAAATTCAAAATAAATAAAAAAGAAGAACGAAAATTGAAAAGTAATTACGGAAAAGGTTGGGTTACCTCCCAACAAGTGCTTAATTTAACGTCGCAGCTCGACGATACCTCAAATCACCGCCAAGGAGGTCGGGTCCAGACTCGCCGACCTTTGGCATCCACCATGTAAACTTTCCGGTCTTTGATAATGGTGGTGAGCTCAGAAAATGTGGTGTAGTTGACACTTTCACTCTTTCATTTCCTCGCTCCCACTCAATGGCAGCTGCTTCTTCCTCTTCCGATTCATCTCCATCTTCAGTAGTGGAGACCCTATTGCACTCCGCTTTCTTCTTGCTCTTGTCGATCACGAAGGTGATTCTCTCATCATTTTCTCGGAGTGTGATCTCGCCGCCTCGACAGTCAATGAGAGCGGCGCTAGTGTCGAGAATTTGACGCCCCAAGATCATGGGCATGTTCTCGTCCTCCTTCATCTCGTGCACCACAAAGTCTGCAGGGAAAATGAGATGGCCCACGCGAATGAGCACATCCTCTAGTATACCTTTCGGGCGGGACACAGACCGGTCCGCCATCTACAGGGTGATCGTCGTGGGCCTCATCTCTCCGATGTTGAGACGCTTGTAGATGGAGTACGGCATCAGGTTGATATTGGCCCCAGTATCACATAGTACTCTCTCGAACGTGTGTCCCCCAATCTCAACCGGGATAGAGAAGCATCCAGGATCGCTTCTCTTGATGGGCACCTGCTTTTGAAGTAGCAGGCTGCACTGCTAGTGGATCTTCACTGTCTCGTTCTCCACGAACTGCTTCTTTCCACTCATCAATTTCCGGAGGTACTTCATGTACCCCGGAATCTCCTTTAGTGCTTCGATCAGCGGGATGTTGATGCTGACCTTCTTCAGATTCTCCACAAATCTGGAGAACTTCTCATCCTCTTTCTGCTTCGTGAACCTCAGTGGGAATGGCAAAGAAGGGGGTTGATCTTCAGACTCCTTCAGCTTTGTGCCTGGAACAGACTTCAGCGTCGATCAATGTAGAGTGGCGTCGATCGATGGGGCTTTCTCTTCTGCGTCGATCAACGAAGATGGTGCGTCGATCGACGAGGATCCCTGTCCCGCGCAGTTTTGCTCCTTTTCGTCTCCAGAATCGTTCACAGCCGTCTCGGGACCCTTGTAGCTCGACCCACACCTCAGAGTGACGGCCTTGCAATCTTTTTGAACCCTTGGGTTCACCTCTATTGTGCTCGGAAGCTTTCCAGGCTTGTGTTGGTTGCCGAGTGTGGTGGCAATCTGGCTCAATTGCGTGTCCATCATCTGAAGGTGTTTTGTCATCAACTGCTTGTGGTCGGCCATCCCCTTCACTTTGGTTTCTACTTTCCCAAACCGGTTATCCGAGCTCTTGATGAATTTCTCGAGCGTCTCCTCCAGCACGGATTTCTTCCTTTTCACGATTTCTCCTCCAGTACCTACATCAAAACCAGACGGAGGGTGTTCTGCAGCAGAAGGGTTAGAGTAAGAAAAACCAGGGTGAGATCGCCCATGGTTGTAATGATACCCTTGATTGCCTCGGTAGTTATTGTGATAACCACCGCCAATGTAGTTCACCTCCGTCCCGGCAGTTCTAGACGAACTGCTTGCACCCCGGTTGATGTAGTCGGCCTCCACCGGAACAATAGCCATGCTCGGTTCTGCAACAGCTACAGCTTGTGAGGTGCTCAATTTTTCAATCTCTTTCCGGAGCTTTTTCACCTCAACAACCACATCGATTTCTGGCTTGGCTTCCACAGCTTTGACCGAAATCTGTCTCTCAGTTGGCCATTGGTGGCTATTCAGCGCCATGTCTGCCAGCAACCTCATACTTTTTGCACCACTCTTCTTCATCAGTATCCCTCCAGCAGATACATCAACCAGCTCCTTCATGTGAGGATTTAAACCCTCATAGAAATGGCACACTTGCATCTCCAGATCGATGCCATGTCCAGGACAGAGTCGTAGAAGCTCTTTGTATCTCTTCCAGGCCTCGTAGAGTGACTCATCATACATCTGCTTGAAAGTAGTAACGGCAGCTTTCCTCTTCAGCAGCAGGCTCGGTGGGAAGTAGTTGGTAAGGAACTCTGCTCGAAGCTCCTCCCATGTCCCGATCTGACTCTTATCCAGTCCAGCAAACCAAGACCGTGCCTCGTCTCTGAGTGAGAACGAGAACAGTCTCATCCTGATCACATCTTGGGTTACTTCGTTCTGCTTCACAGTGTTACACACCTCAATGAATTGGTTGAGGTGGGTATATGGATCTTCTACAGCTCTCCCCCCAAACTGGTTTTGCTGCACCATCTGAATAAGGCATGTGCGCAGCTCGAAGTTGTTGGCGTCAATGCCAACTCTGAATCCGACATCTGCTTGTTGTGGAAGAAATCGATCCAAGATGGACCTTTGCAGGATCACAACTTGCCTATCGTTCAACTCTGCCAGTCTTGCAGCTTGTTCCGCCTGAGTAGCCTGGGCTGCTTGCAGTTGTGCTCTCAGCTGCTGTATTTCATTCACAAATTGCCTCTGCTCCTCGGGAGTCATATTTTGCAGAGGTGCTTCAGGATTCTCAGCCACCTCTCGTTGTTTTTCTTTTCCTTTCTTTTTGATTTTCCTGCAGGTTGCTTCAATTTCAGGGACAAAGGCCTCGAGTGTTTTTCCTTTGGCTCGCGTGTTCATGCACCTGCACAGAAAATGGGTAAATATCAGTTCAGCGTCGATCAACGTGGATGTCACGTCGATCGATGCAAGAAAGTCGTTGGTGTTGATCGACGTAAGGTGTCAGTCGATCGATGCAATAAAATGATCGACGTCGATCGACGCTAAGGGGCGTCGATCGACGTGGAATGCAGAAACAAAAACTCATACACGCACACATACAGAAAAAGAAAACTCAATCCAGCAAATTCTAGGACGAACTAGTAACAAGATAAAATCTAACAATTCCCCGGCAACGACGCCAATTTGATCACTGTTATTTCTAACAGATTAATTATAGAAACAGTGGCAAATAAATTTGTAAACCCTAAGGTTATCGAATCCAGGGGAATTGTGTGGGGAAATTATCCTATGTACTAATTATGGTTCTAAAATCTATTGTTTGAGTGAACAGAAAATTAAGGTTTTGATTTGGAAAATAAAGATGACAATACGGAAAATTAAAGATGTTTTGAAAGCAAATTTAAAAGAACACAGATTCTAGGGAAGCAATCTTATTATTGATAACATGTAGGAACCAATTAATTTAACAGGTGGAATACTGCAACAATGCTATATTTCCTTGTTCGGCAAATATAACCTAGATTACTAATTAGTGACTATCTCCGCTCGGTCTCAAAGTACACCAAATTAGTCAATCTGATAAGCAAATCAGTTTAATTCCTACAGTCTAGTACATCTGTTTGGATAGTGTAGATAGTATCATGCATTCCTAATCCCACTATCAATATTCACCTCTCAGTCCTTCTATCAATAGCTAGACATTTAAATTAATCGTCACCTCTCGGTCCTTGAATGAATCTAGAATTATAGAATAAGCAGTGGAATCATGAACCTAATTAATTAATCCTAACATGCATCCATAATAATATCAACCCCTAGAACCCGCTAGGGTTTCTAGCAACTCATCACAGATAGAAATCCAAAAGAAAATATATTAAATTGCATAAACATAAAGAACTTTCAAGAAAATAAAAGGGTTTCGTGTTTCCCAAGTCTCCAAACTCTAAAAACTGAAAAAATATGATTTCATGCCTCAAAAAGTCGAATTTAAATAGGTATTTATAGGGGTGGATGTGTATCCTATCAAATCTAGGGCTAAAGATATGAATAAATCCAATTTTCATCAGATTTCCGCTCCAGCAGACTCGCTCGCGTCGATCGTGGCTGATTGGCGTCGATCGACATGGCCATCTCTTTGGCGTCGATCGATGCTGATTGGCGTCGATCGACGTGGTCTCTCGCCCCTTCTGTGCGGTCTCACGGTTTTGGCCATAACTTCCTCTCCCGAACTCCGATTGACCCGATTCCAGTTGCGTTGGAGAGCTAACTCAAAGCATCATCCATTGCCATGTTCCAATAGCCCTAATTGTCCTTGTGAAAGAACTCTTCACTGCTACTCTTACACGTCAATGCTTTCGGAACGGTTTTCAAGTGAATGTCGGCCTAAAACCTGCAAAAACACCAAGATGCGCATAATACCACCTAATATAGACTCATGCATAGAATATATATATATAAACTCAATAAAACTACATAAAATAGTAGAAAATAATATAGATAAGCGAGTAAAATAATGAGCTTATCAATATGCACGCATTTCGGCTTCTCTGTTGTGGTGCACGATAATCTCAAGGTTCTTGGCCTTGCGCTCTTCCTGCTCCTTGGCAGCAGCCATTCGGGCTAGCACCCTCTCTTTCTTTTGTGTTGCATACTCTTCTTGGCACCTTCTTTACTCAGCAGCTGCTTTGGCTTGGCATTTGGATAGCTTAATGTGAGCATCTGAGTGCCCATCAGGAGCAAACTTAGACTTCGGCAATGTATGAGCGGGTGAGATTCGTCGATGAGCTTTGATATCTTAGAGTCTGGCAAAGACTTGTTGTCGCCAATATTTAAGTCCTTTCCTGGCTATCAGCAGCATCCGTTCTTCGAAGCAGAGCTCGCGCATTATGTAATCACACATCTTCCAGCGCCTTAGCTCGCGTCTGAGAACTTCTCCTTATGGGGTGCCATCATCTACCTCCCCAGAGAATACCTCTGTAATATCTCTTTCTATCTCCGCAGTGATAAACTCTTCTATATCATAGGGCATTGGAAAGAAATCAGAGTTTACCTGCTCTTCAAAAGATACTGGTGCACACCATTGTGAGATTCTCCTCAAGTTGTATCGCTTTCCAGGAAGTCCTTTGAAAGGTACGCGTAGCAGCTCATTATCTCCTGTCTGGATCTTCCTTAGGTATCGTGCATCAAAAACTTCGTCTGACTCGTCATTGAAGTCAGAATCTAAAAAACATGAAGTGAGGAAGCTTTCATTTTGTTCAGCTTCACTAGAAGAGGGACCTTCCTCAGCATTGGTTCCCTCTGCTCCTCCACTGCTCGGTCTCCCCTCAGCATTATCCTCTGTGCTGGGCCTCGCCTCAGCAGGGGTCTCCGTGTTAGGCCTATCAGCAACAGGAACCTCCATGCTAGGCTTTTCAGTAGTTGTCTCTTCAACTCCAGCAGATGTGCTAGCAGGGGGCTCAGCATTCAGTCCAGAGCCTGAGGCTTCATTGAACACCACCTCCTCATCACTGTTGTCATCTTCTTGCTCGACAGCAGGCTCCTTTAATGAGACTCCTCCTTTAGGGTGATCTGGAGCATTAAAAGCTCCGGTCTCCAGCAGCCTCTCAAAATCTTGATCTGTCATGGCCTTCTGCTCAATGACAATCTCCTCTGCTATTGCTGGGGTAGGAATGGGAACAGCAGAAACTACCTTTTCTTTCCCTTTCTTGACAGCATCAACTGCTAGCCTTCGTGTGTCTTCAGCTGCTCTGGCTATCAATGCAGCAGCTTTCTTGGCTGCTTGCTGATCAACAGTCGCTTTCTTAGCAGCACATTCTTCAGCAGCCGCCTTGGCCTGCTCGAAGTTCCTATCCCTTGCCTCGAAAGTAAGTCTCTCCATATCCTTCTTGTGCTTCTTTATCTCCTGCTCCTTTTTCTGAGCTTTCCTATTCTTTAAGCCTTTCAATCTTTCTTCAAGAGGCTTTTCAAAGAGAGAGGTTTCCTCAGCTTTCTTCTTAGAAGCCTCCTTCTCTACTGCTTCCTTCTCAGCTTTCTCTTTTTCAGCAGACTTGACCAGCCATCTGCGTGTCCTCTTCTTCTATGGAGATGCAACATCTGATCTTTTTCTTTTGGGAATTTCCACCTCAATCTGACTCAAAATTGTTGTTTGTTGTTCTGCTTGTTTCTTCGCCATGATTTCCTCAATCTGCTCAACAGGCAGATCTTCAAGCTTCTCAATCTCCTCAAGGTGCTGAAAGCACTGCTCTGTCTCAGCAGCCGTCTGAGCAGCTACTATCTCCTATGGAGTCATAGCAATCGCCTGCTCCAGCCTCTGGAATGCCAACTCACTCGCATGGGACTCTTCAGGAGATGTAGGAACTTTCAGATCAACATTCGTCTTACCCTTCAAAATAATCGGTCGGATGGGATCGACCGGAGTTGGTGCCTTCTTGGTCATCGGAATAAAATCTGTCGGAAGGAGCTTCTCTCCTCAATCAACCCTCTTCTTGTGGAAAAACATTTCAATAAACTTACTAATTTTCAAACCAAAATTCAAATTTGATGTGAACACACCATCCTCCTTGATCCTCAGATTCTTCCTGGCATGCTCTAACCATCGGCCATAGAAGAACTCTGCCCAATTACCTTCTACTCTATCCACCAACACCATCATCACCGCATACTTCTTGGCAGACAATTCTGAGTATGAACCAGCATCACAGTGGAACATCTTAATTACCAGCTCAGCAAGAAGTTTGTACTCATCTTGGAATTGGTTGATCGGAGTAGCAACCTTGAAAGTGATCGGCTTTCCCTTCTGATCCTTCACCAACTCTGGTTTCTTCCATGCTTTCCATCTCTTTTCCATTTCTTCTAAGTCATTCAATTTGTATGCAGCAATGTGCTCGCCTTTATTGGGTAGGTCAAACTTGGCAGCCAAAATCTCTGCATTCACCTCCAAAATCGTACCAAACACTGAAGTCTTGAAAGACTTCTGGGTTGCCTCATCCACCACTGCACGCACATAGAAATCAGAAACCATGTGTGGATGGAACCACAATGGTTCTGCTGACAAGTAAGCAACGACCCCCGCCTTCGTCAGGACTTCCATGATCCATTCTGGGAATTTGAGTGTTGCGAGAGAAGTGTACAGAATGCGGTCCTTCATGATTTGTGTCGCCCTCCTCTGGTTTCTGGATAAGCCATATTGTTCCTTATTTTTGGCCGTCGCAACCAGTTGACCGTAGGGAATGTCATCTTCAACATCTTTTTTCTTCACTATCCATGTATACTCCGATGCCCACCACTCATGCAGGGTCACATCAATATTTAGGGATTGAATGGGGAATCCAGATTCAGATTCAGTAGAGGAATCGGATGAATCAGTATGCGTATGGGAGTCGGATTGTTGAGAGTGTGTGGGAGATTCGGGATTAGCAGCCATAATGAAAATTTACAGAAAGAACTTGGGAGGTTGGAGAGAAAAGGCTAGGGATTCGAATATCAAATGTTTCAGAAAGGTTTGAATGTTGAACGAAGTGAGATGTTTATACCTTCTGAGTAATGATCCAACGGCTGGGGAAACGCCTTTTCAAATCCAATCGACGGCTTAGGATCGGCGAGACCTTTCGTATGGTAGCCCACTCCCCTATGAACTCAAGTGCTTTTGATGTGTCGCTTCTTAGTTTGACGCAACTAGTTGCACGCATTAAATGCAACATGTCGGACACATCATTTCAAATTCAAATCCTTCCCGCTTTTGACTTCCGGAGACTGCTGAGAGCTAGGACTCAGCAATCTGCGAGCCTTGGAAATCCTTAGCAAATATATGAACTGCTAAGAGCTCGGACTCAGCATTCAATTTGCTAGCAACCATCTCTCTCACTTGATAATGTATCATAGAAATATGTCGAAATGCTAAGAGCTTGGACTCAACATTTCACTTCTAGCAAACGTCTGAACCACTTGTTGTGAGAAAACCTTTTAGGATCTGCTGAGAGCTAGGACTCAGCATCCAATTGCTTAGCAGCAATATCTCAGCAACATAAAACGTAAGCTTGGATACGTTTATCTCCATCTTCTTTGAAAATCCAAGAAATCCAAAAAGAATGAGAGTAACAACTCATTCATTCGCAGCATCTTCTAGCTCCATAAGGCCTAATTATAGACATAACTCTTTAAATCTGGCCTCAGCAAGCGGCTTTGTGAAGATATCTGCTAGCTGATCTTCAGTGCATATATATTGAACATCAATATCCTTCTTCTCTTGATGATCTCGAATGAAGTGATGTCGGATATCAATGTGCTTTGTCCTTGAATGATGAACGAGATTCTTTGTTATGCACATAGCACTATTGTTGTCACAGTAGATCGGCACACATTCAGGAGGAATGTCTTAATCTTGTAATTGCTGCCGAATCCACAAGACTTGAGCATAGCAACTAGCAGCTGCTACGTATTCAGCTTCAGTAGTAGACGTAGCTACAAAGTGCTGCTTCTTGCTAAACCAACTAATCAGCTTATGTCCAAGAAATTAACATGTCCCTTTGGTGCCCTTCCGATCAATCTTGCATCCTCCGAAGTCTGAATCGAAATATCCACTAAGTGTTATTCCATCACTCCTTGGGTACCAAATTCCTAGACCCTCGGTACACTTGAGGTATCGGATAATCCTCTTAGCAACATCCAAATGTGACTTCTTCAGATTTGCTTGGTATCTCGTGCGTACACCGACAGAATAAGAAATATCGGGTCTGCTAGCAATTAAGTAGAGCAAAGATCCGATGATACCTCTATATAATGTAGGATTCACAAGTTCTCCTCCTTCATCGAGGCTTATCTGGCAGCTTGTGCTTATTGGAATCCTTAAGCTTTTCGTCTTCTCCGAGCAATACTTGGCAATCAGATCGCGAGTATACTTTTTTCTGGTGAATGAAGATTCCATCACTCGATTGCTGGACTTATAATCCGAGAAAGTAGGATATCTTTCCCATCATGCTCATTTGGAAGTTACTTTGCATCAGCTCCGAAAACTTATCACATAAGCTTTGATTCTTCGAGCTGAAGATAATGTCATCGACATATATCTGTACAAGTAGGATATTTCTTTCATCCTTGATACGAAAGAGAGTCTGATCGATTTTCTCTTTCTTGAAGCCATTGTCTAGCAATAACTTTAACAATGTTCCATACCAAGCCCTCGGTTCTTGCTGCAAACCGTATAAGGCTTTTCTTAGCCTGTACACTTGGTTTCCTTGCTCGAAGCCTGGTGGTTGCTCAACGTAGACTTCTTCCTTGAGCTCACCATTCAGAAAAGCACTCTTCACATCCATTTGCATCACAGAGAACTCATAATGTGCCGCATATACAAAGAATAATCTTATTGCTTCCAATCGAGCGACCGGAGCAAACATCTCATCGTAGTCAATTCCTTCGCATTGTCTATAGCCCTTTGCTACTAGACGAGCTTTATTTCGGATGACATGGCCTAATTCGTCTTTCTTGTTCTTGAAAACCCATTTGGTTCCAATAACACTTTGATGTTCGGGTCTATCCACCAAATCGCAAACATGATTGCGCGTGAATTCAGCAAGCTCCTCTTGCATAGCATTCACCTAATCTGGATTCTATAGAGCTTCTTCAACTTTGGATGGCTCTTCATGGGAAATATATCATGCTAACATAGCATTGTCTTGATGCGTCCTGACTGGATCATTTATGTCATTAATCACAACACCTAAAGGATGATCTCTTAGCCATCTTGGCTTCGGATTGCTGGGTGCTGAGGTTTCAGCACTCGCATCGCCTTCTGGATTGTTGTCTGCTACAACATTCTTTTCAGCATCCACTTGGGGTTCAACAATGGGTAACTCAGCATTCGGAATAGCAGCAATAGGAATCTCAGCAACCGGATCCTCAGCAGCTGGAACTTCAGCATCCAAATGTTCAGCATCTTCTTTGGGAACGTCTTCAGCAACGCCTAAACCTCCTTTGGCGTCTCCTGCTGGATCTGGGATATATTCATCTTCTTCATCAAGCGATCTCATAACCTCCAAATTGTCATTAAGATAAATTGGTGGGTTGCCCTCAGCATGATCATTAGAATCATCGGCCTGGTCAGCAGTCTGGTCACCTGCTGAGTGCGTCTGGATTGGATTGCAATCACTCATAGACTTAGTCGGGTCAATCTTCATATTTTCAAAAGAATTCAAGATCGATTGACCATGGACATCATTAGTCTCATGATTGCTATCCTTTTTCTCTCTTAGAGCTCTGCGCACTAAAGTAGACTCATCAAAAATAACATTGCATGTTATTTCCACAACTTGAGTCGTCTTGTTTAACACTCGATAACCTTTGTAAGATGGGTGTCCATATCCTAGGAACACGCCTTCATCAGACTTAGGTGAAAAAGTGTTAAGCTTCGACTTTCCATTGTTATGAATATAACATGTCGAACCGAAAGCACGAAGATGAGTAATAGAAGGCTTACGACCATTGTACACTTCATAGGGAGTCCTATTGAATCTGCCATTGATTGCGCTCCTATTCTGTGTATAGCAAGCTGGCATGACTGCTTCGCCCCAATATTTTCCAGTAAGACTGGAATCGGCTAGCATAGACCGCACAGCTTCCTTCAAGGTCATGTTTCTTCTTTCTGTTAGACCGTTCTGCTGGGGAGTCCTAGCACTGGACTTCTCATGCCCGATACCAACTTCGGCGCAAAAATCCATCAAGATCCCATTGCAAAATCCGGTCCCGTTGTCAGATCTAATCCTCTTGACTGTAACCTCTTTGCTATTCTGCTCTTTGAGGATTAGCTCCAGTGGGATGAGCTTCACTTCGTCTTTGGTTCTCAGCAAACGAAACAATGTATACCTGGAAAAATCATCAACAACCACAAGTGTATATACCTTTTTACTTACAGTGGCTGGAGTGACTGGGCCAAATAGATCCATGTGCAAGAGCTCTACGATCCTCTCTGAAGTGGCCTTCTCCGGGTTTGATCTGAAGGATGTCTTGGTCTGCTTCCCTTGCTGGCAAGCTTTGCACACACCTTCCTTTCGGAAAGTTTCAGCAGGCAATCCTTCGACAAGCTTGTGCTTGGCTAGGTGGTTGATGGTCTTGAAATTCAGGTGAGTGAGCCTCTTATGCCATAGCCAATTGGTTTCTTCCCTGTTCAATGCTACAAAACAAGAATGTTGTTGGCCACTTTGCCAATCAACAATATGTAGGCCACCCTTGCGGATGCCTCTAAGCTTTACTTCACCTGTAGCATTGTTAGCAATAGAGCAACCAGTATTAACGAAAGAAACGGTATACCCATTTTCGCATAGCTGGCTAATACTTAGCAGGTTGTGTTTGAGATTGGATACGAGCGCAACATTGATAATCCTTAGTCAATTTCGCTCTATGCATCCTCTCTCAATCACCCTGCCTTTGCTGTTGTCACCAAACATGACTATGGGACCATAAATTCTTTGAATATCTGAGAACAACTCTTCATCCCCCGTCATGTGCGTTGAACAGCCGCTATCAAGGATCCAATCATTTGACATACTTGATGTCTTAGCACTTGGATCATGTCCCTGCAAAACAATCAAAACATTGATTTAGGTACCTGCTTAGCATCGGGTCCTGCGGGATTAGCGTGGATCATAGTTCCTTTTGGAACCCACAACTTCGTGATTTTCAAGATTGGCTTCTTCACAACCTTCTCAGCCTTTGGATAAGTATGCTTTGCATAATTAGATCTGGGTGGAGTTGTGTGCTTAGCCTTCCTAGTCCTTTTAGGAGAGAGATTGGACTTGGGCCTCACATAGGTATTCTTCCTATGTGGTGTGTATCTTGGGTACTGTGGTCTTACAGCATGGTATGCTACCTGCTTGCCCTGAGTGAAGGAAGTGAAGGGATTCGTGAACTGAATCACGAAGTCCGTTTGCCAAGGATCGTTAATTGGAATATCAAAAATAAATTGCTATGCCTATGAACAATCCTAGCATGCTCCTATATTATTATGCATGAGAGGGTTTATGCGGAATACCGGGATCGATGAACTCTGAAAAATGCGTGCGCGGAGATTCCCTTTGATCTTTCCCACGCACAAGGATTTAATTTCCTAACAGATTGAGGAAATAAATCTATGAAAATAATACAATTATTTTTGAAAATAAAGAGGAGAGAGAGAAGAAGAAAAATCCTGCTGATTTGATCTTCTGATTT
The DNA here is from genome assembly GCA_026898455.1 of Plectranthus barbatus. Classification (NCBI taxonomy): domain Eukaryota; kingdom Viridiplantae; phylum Streptophyta; class Magnoliopsida; order Lamiales; family Lamiaceae; genus Plectranthus; species Plectranthus barbatus. The sequence continues at coordinate 682,356 of JAPKLW010000048.1, forward strand.
GTATCCCAACTCGATCTGAGAATCCGGTGAAGATTCTCTATCAGAACCCTTGCCCGGTTGAGAAGCAGAATTTCCTCCTCGTTCTCATCTCTTAGTCGATCACCACAGCTCCCAAATTCTGGTTTGCTGTGTGCAACTTATGATCTTGTGGTGTGTTGAGATCTGAGGAACTGAGGCCTATTAATAGGAAATTACTGGACTCCTATTGGGCTTGAGTTTCATGGGCCAGACCAGGGACCAAAATGCAAATAGCAAATAAGGCCTATCAATTAATTAATTCTCATATTCAACCCAGAATATAATTAATTAATTAATATTGATTCATTCCACCAGAGAATCAATACTGTCCTACCTATTTGCTACCACGTTTTGAGGTACGGGTTGCATGGGCTCGGTATATCCCCACATTTAAGGTTACAGACATTCGTTAATTAATTTAAGCTCTGACAAGCTATTTAATTAATTAACATCTTATATTCCTGAAGCAATCCACTCAAACCTTTTCACTTATGCTTGAACTTAATCATCCTGCAGGACTTAGCATAACGAACCTTTTGAGCTGTTCAGGGAATGTCATCATCCTATACTGGATGTGGTTACCTAGTTCCAGTACCAGACAGTCATACACAAACTGCTATTACCTAAGATACAGATATACAAGCCCAACTAGAGCCTTTCACTGCAACTCAAAGTAATACACAATCTGCATATACTTTTGTACCTTCATTTAGGCTTAGGATCTCGTCAAGCCATAGAGATCTAGATTCTTTTAATGTCAGATAAAAGAATCGATCTCGACTTAGGTCCTTATCAATGTGTGCCCCACACCAGCATACCAAGCCATCCAAGATAAGATGCTTATTACTGCGTATGCTGCAGCCTACACCGACAGTTTATCCTGGAACTGTCTCAGCTGTGATAACTATTTATATCTCGCTAGGTCAAACGATCCATACGATCTTCCGTGATCTTCTACACACCGTATGATCTCCCTATCGACAAGATAAGAGGATAATTGCATTTGCGACACATGTTTGTTAATTCAGACAGGAGATGAACATACAACATTTATGATTCCCAGTATATTAACCAATCGACCTTGTACATAATATACCAATCATAATGCTTTCAGTATATAAATCCATCAATCTCCCACTTATACTCAAGCATTATACAAGTGCTTTCCAGAGTATAACGCGTCTAAACAAATCTAGCTATTACATCAAACATTCCACGTGGATAGCTTTGCCCTCAGCCCAAGGTTACGTACATGCATCTCGTAGACCTTCTGAGGTAGAGCCTTTATGAATGGATCTACTAGATTATTTCTTGTATCAATCTTCTCTACTAGCACATCACCCCTTGCTACGATTTCTCGTATAAAATGGTACTTCCTTTCAATGTTTTTTGTTGCTATGTGAGTTCGTGGTTCCTTTGAATTATCACAGTATATCGTGATTGACTTGGGCAGCTTAGGAATCACGTCCAACTCCAGAAGGAAGTTTCGAAACCATACCGCTTCTTTCGAAGCTTCAGAAGCTGCCACATATTCTGCTTCCATGGTGGAGTCCGCAATGCACTTCTGTTTTGCACTCCTCCATGATATGGCCCCACCTCCCAATGTAAACACATAGCCAGAGGTGGACTTTTTTTCGTCTCGGTCTGCCTGGAAATCCGAATCAGTATAACCCACAGGGCACAACTCCTCACACTGATAGACGAGACAATAGTCTCTAGTCCTTTTCAGGTATTTGAGTATGTGCTTTACCACGGTCCAATGCGCCTGTCCAGGGTTAGACTGGTATCTCACTACCATGCCTACAATAAAGCAGATATCTGGCCTCGTACATAGCATTGAATACATGAGGTTCCCCACGGCCGATGCATACGGCACGTTCCTCATTTCATCTTTCTCCCTTTGTGTCACCGGACACTGATCCTTGGAAAGATATATGCCATGTCTGAAGGGTAACAGACATTTCTTGGCAGTTTGCATGCTGAAACGGGCAATCACAGTATCCACATATGATCCTTGAGATAAGGTCAGCATCCTTTTATTGCGCTCCCGCAATACTTTTACCCCAAGGATGTATCCTGCCTCCCCAAGGTCCTTCATATGAAACTGCTCGGATAACCACCCATTTATGCCCGGCAATACTTCCACATTGTCGCCAAATAGGAGAATATCATCTACATAAAGTGCGAGGAACACCACACTTCCGCTGACACATAGACGGTACACTCAACTCTCGTTTGAGCATTGTGAAAATCCATAGGATTTAATCACTTCATCAAAACGCAGATTTCATGACCGTGAAGCTTGTTTAAGTCCATACAGCGACTTCATTAGCTTCTAGACCAAATGTTCTTCGCCTTTCTGCACATAACCTTCTGGCTGTTGCATATAGATGTCCCTACCTTCTTCAAGGTACCCGTTTAGAAACGCGATTTTGGCATCCATCTGCCAGATTTCTAGGTCCTTATGTGTTGCTATGGCTAGGAGTATACGAATGGACTTAAGCATGGCTACCGGTGAGAAGGTCTCGCCATAGTCTACACCTTCTTTCTAACTATAACCCTTCGCCACCAGCCTTGCTTTGAAAGCTGTAATTTCACCATTCGCTCCTTTCTTTCTTTTGTATACCCATTTGCACCCTATGGCTCGACAGCCATCTGGCAAATCAGTTTTCTGGTATACATCCATAGCCGTAATGGATTCTATTTCAGAATCCATGGCGATCAGCCATTTGTCTGCATCCTTATCAGATACCGCCTAGTCATATATCCAGGGATCGATATCATCCAGTCCATTTTCCGGGATCAAGTCAGAAGACTCTCCCACAAACATGTACCTTTCGGGTTGGTGGACAACCCTCCCACTGTGACAAGGCATCTGAACCGTGTCAGTAGTTGGCACAGTACGCGTTGGTCCCATACCTTGCATTAGTGGCAGCGTTGGTATAGCCTCACCTGTTGTAGGTGGATTTACCATTACACTGGGCTTTCCTGATGGAATTGCTTCTTTGTCCTCAAGCTCGTGGAGGACAATTTCACTCTTCGTTCTGTGGTTTCTTACATATTCGTCCTCCAAAAATCTCACGTTGGTACTGACAACGACTTTCTGATTCTCAGGACAATAGAAGTAACCACCTTTCGTTTGCCTGGGATACCCTACAAACAGCATCAGCTTACACCTACTTTCTAACTTATCAGGTTCCTTTGTCAGCACATATGCCGGACAACCCCAAACCCTTACTCTGTTCAAACTTGGCTTTCGCCCATACCAGAGTTCCAGAGGTGTTTTAGGAACTGATTTAGAAGGTATATCCCCAAAACGAAATCGGCAAGCTTGCATAACTCATCATCGACCTGACCATTTCAAAGAGAGTTCTATTTCTTCTTTCCGCTACACCATTTTGTTGAGGGGTTCCTGGTGCAGTCCACTGGGATGTAATCCCGTTATCTGACAAGTACTGCAAGAACTCATTACTGAGGTATTCTCCACCACGATCTGATCATAGTGTCTTGATAGTCTTACCTAGCTTCTTTTCTACCTCAGTCCTAAACTCTTTGAATTTCTCAAAGCATTCAGACTTATGGCGAAGCAAATAGACATATCCGAATCTTGAGTAATCGTCAATGAATGTGGCGAAATACTCATAACCTCCACGAGCTTGCGTAGACATTGGTCCACAAAAGTCAGAGTGGATCAATTCCAACACATACTCTGCTCGAGACTGACTTGCCTTAAAAGGCCTGGTCGTCATCTTTCCTTCTATACAGGACTCACAGATTTGATGCGGTACCACTTGGAAAGAATCCAAGAGCCCATCGCATGCTAATCTTTTGATCCTCTTTAGATTGATGTGACCTAGTCTCAAGTGCCAGAGATATGTTTGATCCTCATCGGAAGAAAACTTTCTCTTTAAATGATTATTATTATTGGATGAGTTTGCAACATTCACGGAAGATTTATGCATACAATCAATGATATAGAGAGAGTCAATCAGTTTGCCATGACAGATAACACCGTTATTACCAATGATAGAAACTCCACTATCAAAAATAACTGAATATCCATCACAAAATAACTTGGAAACTGAAATTAAGTTCCGCCGAAAAACCGGCACATATAAAACATCTCTCAAAATCAGAACATTGTTTTCAAAGCATAAAGTAAAATCTCCAATGGCTACTGCTGAGACTCGCTCTCCGCTGCCCATTGAGATGGTAATCTCGTCATGCTTCAGCTGCCTTGTCGGCCTGAACCCCTGCAAAGTATAACAAACATGGTCAGTAGCTCCAGTATCCACTACCCAAGAATGGGTAGAAACCGATGCTAAACATGTTTCCGTTATAAATGCACATGACGTACCTTGTCTACCCGTGCTAGGCACTAGGCAATCTACTTCACTTCGCTTGCGTTTGCATGGCCTGATGACATCTTCTGCTAAATCAGCTTCATCTAACCTTTTAAGCATTTCCTTTGCTTCAGCAACCGTCTTGTCAAAAGATGACAAAGTTGGAGCAAATTCTAATGCCCTAAGATTAGAATCCTCTCGCATCAAGACTAAGAGTAACTCAGGAAGAGTAAACTCGCGCCTGGTACCGAGGGACTTGATGAAATCATCATAAGAATCAGAGAGAGAGTGCAGGACAATCAATATTTCTGCCCGCTTACTGACTTGTCCACCTCTCATTCTGTACTTTCTCATAATTCTCATCATACTGATAAAGTGCAGAAGTAACGAACTCCCATCAGTCATCCTCTTGCAGATCAGGTCCTCTACAAGATTGTAACTAACAGTTCGTCTCACCTTCCCATAAACCTTCACAAGGTCCCTCCATATCTCAATAGTAGATCCGAACTTCTTGTACTTGAGCTTTAATTCTCTAGACAGACTCTTCATGATGAGTTTGCGGGCAAACCCATCAGAAGCTACCCATCTGTCATAGAACTCTCGCTCATAACCAGTACAGTTCCAATACTTAGGAGTTAGAGGGTCCATGTAAAGAATATGGGCATGTTTTGCAGTACAGAGTATTTCCATGAAGCAAAACTTCCATTCAAGAAAATTGGGACCGGTTAAAGGGTTTAGTGCTAAGAGGTTTACAATATGAATATACATGTCTGAAAACAATAAATTAAGAAACAGAAATTAAAACATAGTCGCAAACTATTGAAACAATTAAATATTGAAACCTTATGATAAAGCAATATTAATGTTTCCTCCAATTTGCCTAAGTATTACTATTGCAAGCCACACATGTGGACGTTTACAACAAAACACTTAACCAGACTGCATCTTTCAATTCCAGTCCTTTAATTCCAATCCATGCCCGGGTTCCTTAGACAAATGGAATTAATAATTGGAGACTAACTTAAGACCATATTATCCTACTGAGCAGGGACATCACAAATGAGTTATACTCTGGATAACATCTAAGCTAGCTTACCACCAAAGCCAACCCTCCCATATAAGGATCTATTAGAACACACCCGATCCCTATAATAAGGTTGTCTCATTTAATTCAATCCCTAGAGAACTTATGAAAATTCAATACGCAGGCTACACATGTAGACGTTTACGCATGAACTCCTACTTCTCACATGAAATAAATGTTTGTTTTAAGAAATCCTATCTATTAGAACTTATGAATAATAAATTAAGTAAGCTACACATGTAGACGTTTACCTAATAAATTACCCACTTCCAATAAAGGATCGCTTTGTGGAGGTCTTACTAAATTATGAGCTTAGTAATTTTTAGTTCATAAGGTTCAATTGCACAGATTATTTTATATAGCCATAATTATAACATTGCTAAAATTCTATCGTGCAAGGCATGAACCCCGAATTTATAGTTATAATTAATTACATAAAATAAATCACATAGCATGCTTTAAAGCTGTAAATAAAAGCAGTAAACGTGCTCCTATTATCTACAACATGTTTGTATGATGCGCAATTAAATTAAACACGTATATCATGCGAAGACAAATAATAAAGCAAATAAAAAATGTCCTCGTGGCCCCATGATACGAAATAAAAAAATTAATTCTAACTATTACAAGTTGGAATTAACAATACAGATCTTCGACTGGGCTCCCACTACTTGGACTGAGATCTGAATTTATTTTCCGAATTTGGTCCTCCAAGATTTGATTTATCGAAAAATTGGACAACTGGGCCAATTAACCAAATTGCGGACCTAGGCACACATTGCAAGCCCAATAGTCCACGAGAACTTAGCCCGACGAGCCACCACCAGCGAACCACCGCCCGTCGGCGACTCGCCGCCGCTGTGAGGGCTCTCGGAGTCGCGCAACAGCCATGCACGTACGTGCATGGTTGTAGCCTGCGATCCGCCTCCTTCGGCCGTTGCCCGTTTCGCATGCCGCCGCCCCGGCTTGCCCCGATCGTTGCCCGAACCGCCGTTCATTCTTCTTCTCCACCGTTGGCTCACCTAAGGTCGCCGAAAAACACGCACGAAGCGCGGAGGGGGCGCGCGCTCCGGCACGCACCCACCACCGTCCGCCTTGCCGGTCTCCGCCTCCTGAGCCCTTTGCCACACCACCAGGTCGTGCCGTCGCCGTCCGGAGAGCGCCCGCCTGCCACCGCAAATGCGCGTAGGGCTGCACGGATGCTGCGCGTGCGCACGCAAACCCTAGGGTTTCGCCGCGCTGCGCGCCCCCATCGCGCCCTGGCCGCCCTCGTCCGTCGTTCCGACAGGCGCCAGCCTCCCCGCGTCGCCGTCCCGAGACCCCTACACCGCGCCTGGCCGGCCGTGGGCCGCACGGCTGCTGCCTGTCGCGCGCGCACCGCGCGCTGAAATCCTAGGGTTTCCGCGCCGCTGTGCCGCCGTGCCCCTTGCCGCGCGCGACCGCCGTGCACGGCCTGCTGCCGTGCCGGCGCCGTCGTGCGGTCCTTCGTTCTTCGTGTTCTTCGTTCTTCGTGTTCTTTGCGTTCTTCATTTTACAGATTTAATTTTTGAAATAAAAGATTACATGGAATAATCCTAATTACAATTTAAAAAATCTAAATCTAACCACGGATTTATCTCGTGGGTGAAAAACGAATCCATATAAAAGGGTGGATTAACCTGAGAACCACGAGGACGAAAAACATACATTCAATCCAAAAACCATCCATTGCATGCAATCAATAATAATAATCATGCATATTCATAGGCAATATTATTTTTCCGATAGAGCCAATTAATTAACCTCGCTATGATACCAATTGAAGGGATTCGTGAACTGAATCACGAATTCCGTTTGCCAAGGATCGTTAATTGGAATATCAAAAATAAATACTATGCCTATGAACAATCCTAGCATGCTCCTATATTATTATGCATGAGAGGGTTTATACGGAATACCTGGATCGATGAACTCTGAAGAACGCGTGCGCGGAGATGCCCTTTGATCTTTCCCACGCACAAGGATTTAATTTCCTAACAGATTGAGGAAATAAATCTATGAAAATAATACAATTATTTTCGAAAATAAAGAGGAGAGAGAGAAGAAGAAAAATCCTCCTGATTTGATCTTCTGATCTGTATCCCAACTCGATCTGAAAATCCGGTGAAGATTTTCTATCAGATCCCTTGCCCGATTGAGAAGCAGAATTTCCTCCTCGTTCTCAGATCTTAGTCGATCACCACAGCTCCCAAATTCTGGTTTGCTGTGTGCAACTTATGATCTTGTGGTGTGTTGAGATCTGAGGAACTGAGGCCTATTTATAGGAAATTACTGGACTCCTATTGGGCTTGAGTTTCATGGGCCAGACCAGGGACCAAAATGCAAATAGCAAATAAGGCCTATCAATTAATTAATTCTCATATTCAACCCAGAATATAATTAATTAATTAATATTGATTCATTCCACCAGAGAATCAATACTGTCCTACCTATTTGCTACCACGTTTTGAGGTACGGGTTGCATGGGCTCGGTATATCCCCACATTTAAGGTTACAGACATTCGTTAATTAATTTAAGCTCTGACAAGCTATTTAATTAATTAACATCTTATATTCCTGAAGCAATCCACTCAAACCTTTTCACTTATGCTTGAACTTAATCATCCTGCAGGACTTAGCATAACGAACCTTTTGAGCTGTTCAGGGAATGTCATCATCCTATACTGGATGTGGTTACCTAGTTCCAGTACCAGACAGTCATACACAAACTGCTATTTCCCAAGATACAGATATACAAGCCCAACTAGAGCCTTTCACTGCAACTCAAAGTAATACACAATCTGCATATACTTTTGTACCTTCATTTAGGCTTAGGATCTCGTCAAGCCATAGAGATCTAGATTCTATTAATATTAGATAAAAGAATCAATCTCGACTTAGGTCCTTATCAATGTGTGCCCCACACCAGCATACCAAGCCATCCAAGATAAGATGCTTATTACTGCGTATGCTGCAGCCTACACCGACAGTTTATCCTGGAACTGTCTCAGCTGTGATAACTATTTATATCTCGCTAGGTCAAACGATCCATACGATCTTCCGTGATCTTCTACACACCGTATGATCTCCCTATCGACAAGATAAGAGGATAATTGCATTTGCGACACATGTTTGTTAATTCAGATAGGAGATGAACATACAACATTTATGATTCCCAGTATATTAACCAATCGACCTTGTACATAATATACCAATCATAATGCTTTCAGTATATAAATCCATCAGGAAGGATATGCTATCCTAGCATTAGAAATACAGTGCTCAGCATTCCTCCTTGGCACTGCTGAGTGTGGTCTAGCAGTCCAAACATTGAATCTCCAGACCCGTTAAACACAACAGCTTCTTCGTCCAAAAGGAGTTCAACTTTATCCATCCTTTATGGCGTCGTACAGTACTTTCCGACCTACTTTGGGAAAGCTTTTGTCTTTTCACTGTACTTTTGTTAGAACGGTAGTCTTCGAGATCATTGCTAGATATCTTCTTTGTTTATCATTCTCGGAGAATGCTGGAACGATCTACTAAGTCTCTTGATTACTACTCTCTTCTAGCAATCCGCTCTTCGATCTGCTGACTCCTTTAGCAGATGCGCATTTCAGCATATAGGTCTTGACTGCTGATTGATATTCCTTAGCAATCTGGTTGTATGCTAGTGAATGATATCTTCCTTAGCATTCTACTATCTTTGCTTCCGACTAGAAGTCTCTTCCTTAGCATATGATTGCTAACTCCTTAGCAATCATTCTTCTTATCTCTTGATCGCTATCATCTCTAGCAGTCATTCTTGTCTGTTGATTTCTCTAGCAGCTACCATCTGCTGAGAACTCTTCTAGCTTCCCGAAGTTGCTTGACTTGATTTTTCTTCGTTTCATTTGCTGAATCTTTCAGCAACCTTCTCAAGCACTTCCTAATCTATTACAACTCGATATTTTTCCTAAGCAGGACATTACATAAGAGTTGCTAGACTATGCTAGAATTCAGCAATGATCGACCAATCTACTAAGGCTTTGATTCAACAAAATCTTTTACAAATTTGATCTAAGGGAGAAATTTACAAATAATTCCCAACACCGGCCAAATCTTGGTACCAAAATGTTCCTTACATCACAAGGAACACGAATATGTAATTAGATTTCAATTCCGTTGTTGAACGGGAAAGTTATGGAATTAAACGTCGAATTCGATGGCTTACCGACGGGGCTACTTCGGAGCCCGATATCTCACTCGTTTCTCAATGAAATTAAGTGATTCCAAGCTTAATATAAACTTTGAAGCACAAACCTTTTAAAGGTTTTAGCTTCATAGTGAATCTCTGGCTAGATTGCTTAGAAATCGCGATAGAAAACGAACAGACGAAATTGTCGGAATGAGAGTGGTGTGAAAATGAGGTTGGGGGGCTGCTATTCATAGGCATTCTCTTACCTTGAAATGGGTGCCCAGCCCAAATATTTTACATTATCCATTCAACAAGTTGACAAGTGGCATTTTTGGTCAAACGGAATGGTGACACTTGTCGCCGCGTGGTTCGACCAAATTCGGATTCATTTTTGCGTGTATTCTATTTTAGTTTTCAACCTTTCCGGATTCATAATTTGACATCCATTGTCCAAATTGAAAAACGGACATACACATAAATACTCCAAATCACGAGATCTACTCGTGGGTGCGATTCCATAATTTTTGGAATTATCGCCTTTTGGACCTAAACGTAATAGTTCAAAAATTCATGAAATATTCATCTGACCTCGGAATCTCAATCAGATTATTTCTAAATTTATCATTAATTCATCTCAAGCATACCCCAGCTCGGTACGAGAAACGGAGCTTCTGGGTGTGAGTTGTTAATTTAATTGCGACAATTTTTTACTAGGAAGAATAATTCGTCGAGCTCGGACCTCTTTCATAAATTGTGGTTGCATGGCCACTTATGATTTCTCAAAACATACCCATAGGCATATTACTTGCAAGAAACAGACTTATATCCGACATAGGGTGTCATTTTCTGTTTTAATTGCAATAAAACTTCAAATAATAAATAAATTTTTATTTATTCACAAAATTAAGCTTAAATTAAATTAATTTAAACCGGGTATATTACAGATTTTCTTATCATTAATGGTGAATTAATTATTTAATGAAAATTATAAATAATCAAAAAGTTGTATAGTAGTGCTAATTGACTACTCATTTCATTACTCTAACCTTTTATATATATATATATATATATATATGTATATATAGAGTAGTGATCATATGAGAATAGTTTTTAGTATGAGAAATAAGAATAAATCTTAGCCTTTGATTTTGTGATTTCAACGCTCATGATCTATTTTACTCCGTGTGCAGTTTTCTTCGATTATCCTGCAGTTTTGCAAAATTAAGGTTATTTTTGTAATTTTAGTTTTTTTTAAAAATCTGAAATAGTATCTCATTAGATTTTTTATTCCTTTCTTCGCGCGATTTGATTTCTTCTTCTTTCTTTGTTCGAATTGATTTATATTTCTTTTGTCGATCAAATTTTTTTCTTTGTTTTTGGATTTCGCATTCGTGTTCGGTCTAGACGTTGTTAATTATGCATGAATATAGTTTAAAAAATTTTGTTTTATTCAGATCGACGTTCATTTTTTCTATTATATTGTGCATCTTTAG